>OX465296.1:204401601-204816484 GCA_949987735.1 Leucophora obtusa | reverse complement strand
CTCTTTTTTTGCTGGATAGTGTTTATGTTAAAAAAGAAGTACACCTTGATCATCAATTTTTATACTGCTTCGGCATTTCTTTTTTTGTTGGGATTGTTTAAGCAAATGCAAAATCAATAAAATCCAACGAATGTTGAGTTAATAATGTATGTTATTTTTATTTATTATTTATTCATTTACTTAAAACTAGCGATAAAAGCGCTCTACATTGTTAGCGAGCCTTAATGCTTATTTAATTCTACTTTATGTGAAGGTAGACCTGGCAAGGTTAAAATTCCGATATTTCGCAAAACAAGAGATACCAAAGCAGTAGAAGAAGCACTATAATTAATGATAAGTTTAAACAGACCAATTATAGATAAAAAACAATTTTTTCTCGATAACTATTTTTTCCCGCGGTCATCTGTTTGGAAATAAAATGTATCAAAATCACTTTGTCGTTTCACTTTTAAAGCAACAATGCTTTAGAAGCAATATTAAAGTGATTTTTGGATGTTGTTCAGAATTACTTCTAAACAGCAGTAAAATTATACTAAAGGAAACTTTGGAAGCAATGCTTAAGTGATTTTTTGGATGTTGTTCAGAATTACTTCGAAAAAAGCAGTAAAAATATACTAAAGGATACTTATGAAGCAGTGAAAGAAGTAGTTTGTAAAGCATTAATTCCAATTTTTTTGTTTTTACTAGGATATTTAAACATTTATTTTAAATTGTGTTTCCTGCTTTTTTAACTTACATAATATTTTAAGTATAAGAGTTCTTTTTTTTGTAAAATAAACTTTGGTTTTTTTATATATGTATTTGAAATAATAGTACTCAAATAAATGAGGGTTGTTAGGATAAGATGGTTCCAAAAATGGTGACAAAGACATTAAATTTTTTAAATTAATACAAGAGAAAAAATATTTTTCAGGATATCAGAAATGTTCATAGTTTATGAAGCGGAAGTTTTTTTTTAAAGAAGCAGTTTTTTAAATTTGTTATAAGTGTTCAATTAAAGTGTGCACGGTACACAGAAAAAATTTACAAAATTCTGTTTGTAATGTTAAACACCTTTTTTGAATAAACAAACAAAAAATTTTTAAAAAGGCACCAACAATGGAATTTGTATATACAAATCCCTTTTTGTAACTTTTTTGTAATTTGTTAAAAATAAAATCAATTTTTTTTTAACAATATGTTTTGTAAATACAATAATTTTTTTTTGTAACTTGTTTGTATTTGTTAAAAATAAAAAAATAAAATTCAACAACGAGTTTGTTATATTAAAACAATTATTCGCTTTATGTTGTCGTATTGACAAAAAAAAATACTTTTTTGAAATTTTTGTTACAATTTACAAACATTTGAGCAATTGAAAACAATAAATAAATGATTTGTTTTTTTTTTTGTTTCCAAAAATTCTAAAGCTATTTTTTTGATATTTTTGATACAATTTACAAACATTTAATAAAAAAATTGTTAGATATCTAAGTAAAAAGACAACAATTTTTTTTAATTACTTAAAATTTTGTGATACTTTTTTCTGTGTAGAGACACAATTTTTTGCCTTTTTCCCAAATATAAAAAATTACATGGCAGTGCAGTGTAGACATTGAGAAATGCCAAATGTTTAGCATTTTGTAAGAAATATTTTTTTGATCATTTTAATCATGCGTCAAACTGATTCAGGAAAAATATTTTTTTTATTAGTACATTATCGCCCATATCATGATGCTATATAATTTTTTTTTGTTTAGAAAAGCTATACCCCTAGTTAATAGGCTAGTCCTAAATTTCGGTAGTGGTACAAATTGTCAGCTACATTTTAGCAGATGTTTAATCATCCTTTTTATTAAAGTTATTTCAAATATGTTTTCTATCATATATGAACGTATATATTTTTTTACATTTTTTTCTTATCACTTTATCAATTGCATTTAAGGAATTTACAAAAAAAAAAAAATCACTTTGTTGGCTTCTAAATTTGAGTGAATATAAGTAATTTATTTTTATCGGCACTTGTTGCTAAGAGCCATTGACTGCAGACATTGTGTGTTTGTGTCATATGTGAGCATGTGTAAGTATGTTTAAATGTGTGCGTTTATCCTCTTGTACAAATTTGATATGACACAATTCATTTCAATTTATCAATAAAATAGTTTTGTAGTCCTTATGTGACCAGCAATACAGAACACAAAAAAGAGGGACTCGTATGTTGGAATTTCATATAATAATGAGTTGGTAGGTGGTACGAGACTATAAAAGTTCAGCATCATCAATCATTTTATAGTCAAAAGAAGCTCTTGGGAAAACTAGTGGCTATAGCAATTATGTAAGTTTATGGTTATTGTAAATGCAAACGTTAAAATACAAATTGTGAATGCCATCGTACATATGTATTTTTGATGATTGAGTTTATTTAACAATAATGAGTCAATTTCCGGGTAAAAAGAAATTTAAGATACATATAAAATGAAACAAATAAGGATTTTAATACACTGCACAATATTATTGTTAATATTAAAAAAAAAAAACACTCCGATTGGTTACAAGTTGTTAAAATATTATTTTAAAATACACAATATTAAATAGGTGCTTTACGCACGAAAAGACAATCAATATCATATAAAAATTTTTTTTTTAAAATTTGATATGTAAAATAAATTTATTAAAATAATACAGATAATAATACCTAAATACTATGATATCGTTGTTCGAAAACAAGTATTAAAAAATATTTCGAAATATTTAACCACATGATGTGGATTAACTAAGTATTAAACTTGTGTTTAAAAAGGGATTTTTAAAAATAGGTTAAGCCTTTTTAGGCTCTCACCTTTTGTATTTATATCAATATTGCCGTTTGTTTTCCACATTCACAATATAAATACACAGAAAAAAATTCTTATTAGTAATTGGAGGTATTTTTTCGCATAAATTATTGCAAAAACTAGGTCGAGTTCACTCATTTCTGCTTAATTTTTTCATATTTAATGCCAAAATAATATTATAATTAGATTTGATACCAATTACATGGCAATGGTTTTTTTTGCTGTGTATTTATATTGTAAATGTAGAAATGAAAATGCAGCATTGACACTAATACAAAATATTATAGTATATTCACAACTCATTTTCCATTACAGATTGAAATTTATTTAAAAAGTGGTACGAAAAGTTTGTTTTCAATTGAAGAATCAATTAAAATACATCGAAACATATTTTTTAACTTTGTGCATCAGCACTTTATAAACAAAAAATAAAAAAATACATATTTTCAGTACTCTCTAATTAATTTTTCTTTAAATTGACCCTGTCTATAGTAGAAAAGGTTACTCCTACTTTAAGTTGGTTAAACATAATACTGGAAGACAAATTTGTGGATTTTTTTATAAAAAATATTCACAAAAATTGATTTTACTTCCTGGCAATGAGCAGGTCTTAAAAATCGACTTATTCAAGGATGCTTTCAAACTAAAAATACTAAGGCTATGGAATGGCCCATATATTTTTCGGAAATACTAAAAAAATTTTATTATGTAAATTTTTTCTAGAAAATCGATAGTTTTAAACAGTTTTTGATCGCATAAGGGAAGAAATGCGTATCTGAAGGTAAAAAAATTGTTAGTAATGCTTTACAAATTACCTCCTTCACTGCTTCATAAGTATCCTTTAGTATATTTTACAGCTTTTTTCGAACAACATCCAAAAAATTACTTAGGCATTGCTTCTAAAGCATAATTGCTCTAAATGTGATCTTAAGAAGTAATTTAGGTATCATTTGGTATTTCTAAACAGATGATTGCTGGAGGGAACAATATCTTTTTAATTTTTTGTTTAATATTCTTTTTAGTTTTTTTTTTTTTTTAATATTTTTAATTTGTTTAAATTTAATATTTTTCAAATTTTTTTAAAATAAAGGTTCTTATTGGAAAACAATAAGAACTTGACAACTTTTTTTAAAATAAAACGCAAACCATTTGAGATATTTCCAAAATTTTATGATCGACTTGAAATACAATCAAAACATTTATGAATGGAACTCGACTTCGTTCATATGGCCACCGCGGGCACGTCGGCAGCGGTCGATTCGTTGGACCCAATTTTCGATGACTCGGTCACACAGTTCGACCGTAACGGCCGCTATTTCGCGTTCATTGTTGGATCTGAGTTCTTTCAACGTCGTCGGCTTGTTGGCATAGACCAATGATTTGACCTAGCCCCAAAGAAAAAAGTCTAGAGGCGTTAAATCGCACGAGCGAGGCGGCCAATTGACTGGTCCATTTCTTGAGATAACACTCTCACCAAACTTACTCTTCAATAATTCGATCGTAACGTGTGCTGTGTGGCTTGTGGCACCATCCCCTTGAAACCACATGTCGCCCAAGTCCATGTTTTCCAATTCGGGCCAAAAATAATCGGTAATCATGGCACGATAACGATCGCCATTCACAGTAACGTGACGATCGTTATTGTCGACGAAAAAATATTGCCTAATAACGCTGCCGGCATGCAAACCCCACCAAACAGTTATTTTTTGTGGATGAAGTGGTGATTCGTGAAGCACATGTGGATTTTCACCAAACCAGTAACGCATATTTTGCTTATTGACGAACCCATTGAGCCAAAAATGAGCTTCGTCACTGAAGATGATTTTGCGATGAAATTCATCATCTTGGCGCATCTTCTCCAGAGCCCAATCGGAGAACGTACGTCGCGTCAAATGGTCCATCGGCTTCAATTCTTGAGTCAGCCTGATCTTGTAAACCAAGATCTTTACGCAAAATTCGCCATAAAGTGGTCTTGGCGATGCCCAGTTCTTGAGAACACAGCGGAATCGACTGATTTGGATCGTTTGCTATGGACGCCTGAACGGCAGCGATATTTTCGTCACTTCGACCATCCCGTTGTCTCACTGGCACGGCAGCATCACACAATAAATATGTATACTCAAATTTTTGCACTAAACTTCCCAGGAAAATTTTTACAATCGGTAGCCAACCACACCTATTCTACAACTGGTTCCACTGCAACCGATTCCATGGAACTGGTTCTGTAACCAGTTCCTGGGATCCTATATGGCTGACGTAGAATCAGTTCTATAAACAGTTACGGAACTGATTCCAGGGCAACCGGTTTTACTTTGGAGCTATAGAAGTGGTTGCTTTTGGGACAATTTCAAACAAAAATAATCGGTGTTAGAATCGACAGTAGAAGGGGTTGTAAATGAACAGCCGATTCTTTGGAACAGAAAATTTTCCCGGCTTGTTATTGCTTGTCTACTAGGGCGAGAATAACGACCGAAAATTGGAGTTAACGCTCTTAAAATTGCGGTCACCGACTCCGAATTTCGGTAGTACATTTTTATAATTTGCACACGTTGTTCATTCGTGTACTTTAGCATGATCAAAATGTTGAGTTTACTGAAAAAAAGGAAATTAACAGTTACATGATCAGCGAAATAGTGCGTTCACAAATTAAATTCAAAGTTGTCAAGTACCTATTGGAAAACCCTTTATATAAAATATAAATAAAGAAAAATTGCTTTTTATGCGTTTATGAAAATAATACTGAAAAACAAGACTGAACTGCAGTGCACCTTTTGCACTTGTGTGAAAAGTTCTTTTTTTATCTACGTATATTAGGGTGGATCTTATTTTGTTAACTTGCGATTTAATTCAAAATCAATTCACTTGAATGTTAAGTGAATTACAATTCGTTTTGCCAAAACCATGTGAATTGATTCAAATTTCATTCAGTTCGTGATTTTTCTGAAAAGAATTAATTCAAAATTTTCATAATTCAATGCATGAATGATTCCCGAATTAATTAAAAAATGAATGAGTCATTTACAGCTCTGATTTCTGACATGTAAACACATGTGTGTTTTAATGTAAACGGGGCTTTAGCAATAAATTCTCTGTAAGAAATATAAAAATATTTAAAAAAAAAGCCGGGTTAACTTAACCTGTTAAAGCGATTTGATCATTTTGATAAATAAGAAATATTTTTTTTATAAAAAGAAGTAAGAAAAGTTCCGAAAATAATTTAAATATCTATCGAATGAAAAAATTTTTTTAGAAAAGTTACTGCTTGCAGAATGGTAGATATTCTGAAGAACAGAAAATAGTGAAATAAATCGAATAGACTATTAACAACCGCAACACGATACAAACCTATGACAAAAAAGAAATAAAAAGAGACAGAGAAAAACAAATGTTTAACTTTGGTTATTGTTTTTTTTTGGTACTACCGAGGGATTGAATTGACAGATATATGTTTATATGTATAGCACAGATATATGTATATATACTAGGGTGGTCCTTTAAAAAATGAACCTCCATCGATGTTTAATACATAAAAAAAAAAATACTGAATTTTTATTTCTAATTTTTATAATTGAATACTGAATTTTTGTTAGCTCTTATTATCCTATTTAAAGAAAAGCATAGTATATACTCAAAATAATATGTCTGAACCAACGACAGAATAATTTGTTAATTTGACAAAATTTGTTCCTGATTTTTTGGCTTAAAATAAAATTTGTTGATATTAACACATTTCTTGTTGAATTTAATAAAGCTTAATTTGGGTGAAAAGAAATAGTGAAATAAAAGTATTATTTGTAATTATACTGAGTCGTGAAATTGGTTCAAATTGTAGAGTCTCGGGAACCTGATACATATAATCTAAGAGCATATAAGGCTACTCTGAAGTAGCAAGCGTTTTGTTTGTTTTGGTCTATCTAGCTTAGTTTTCAAGATATTTGCTATTTTAAGACATAGAATCTTTTTATTAAAAATTTTCGAGGTTCTAAATCCCCACAAAGCTCCATTTTTAAGCTCCATTTTAAGGTAAGCTTTTCATTGGGACTTTAAGGAGTTAATGGTAGTCGAAAAAAATCTTCGTTCATTTTGCACTATATCGCTTAGTTTCCGTGATATGGGCCATTTCGAAACGAGCGCCAACTTATTTTATGTTATTATATTTCATTAACAAATTGTGTTCTCAAAAACTAGTTAAAACTTATTTTAAAAATTAACACTCACCATTAGTCAAAGTACCGAAGATATTTAGTATTAAATAAAGGTAATTAAAATCTTTGATTAAATCAGTGTTTGAAAAAAAATTTGTTAGAAATTAGTCAAATCGATTTGAAACCCATGTGACAAAGTTTTTTACTGATGTATTATTTATATTATAAGCAAAGGATATTATTATGATTCATGATTATCATTGGTGAGTTTGTAATAAGCTTAAAAAATTCGAACAAAATAAAAGTCATAAAAAAATCATTAAAATGGCGTATTGTTGCTTTTAAACCTTTTGCTTATTTTTTCCAATCCCGCAATCCCGGGAATTTTATGCGGATTTCCCGGGATTTTTTGTATGCTTTTATAGAAGTTCTAGCTAGTATATATTGCAATTTTGAAGCTTTATTGAAATTTAAAACATTAATTTTTTTGAAATCAATTTAAATAAAAATATTTAAAATAAAAAAATACGATTTAGAATTTAATAAACTGAATTAGTGCAATATAAAAATAATATTATTTAGGGCAAATTGTTTTTGAATGTCAGCTGAATTTGGTTTAGTTACCAATAAAAATACTCGTACTTCGGGAAAAAAATGTTTTCTATAAAACGATGATCTTTGTTCAAATAAAGCAATACATACAACATTTCAACATCATTATTTCAGTTCCAAATATCTCCAAAAAGCCTGTGCATAAAAAATTAAAAAAAATAGTAATATTTTCGTATATTCAGCTGATATAAGTAATTTGAGTGTTTTTTACATAGATTACATAGATCTCTTACACTTTGACATTCGCTGTCAGTGCACGCATCTCATGAGAATGTGTTAGACATACGTGGTATAGCTATACAAAAAAAATTTTAATGGATGTGTAAAAATTTGTTTGTTGACAAAAGAAGAAGAAGAGTGAGCTATCTATGTAATCTATGGTTTTTTACTTCAAATAATTTCATTTAAATTTCAACTGCTACTCCTTTATTTTAATTGTATTTTTTAAAAAATATTTATTTTTTAAATAATGTATTAGATGCTTTTTCAAATTATTTTGGATTTTTTATTTGTTAATTTAAACTGCAACTATGAAAATTAAATAACCAAGCAAACAAAGATGATCATTAATGACTCAGAAATTAGCTCCAAAAACATAAAAATTGTTCCACTTTTTCCTATAAAGGTGGTCCGTCCAAAAGAACGCCCTGTGTACTCAGAAATGACTCAGAAAAAAGAGCATATAAAATCCAAACTTTCCTCATAATTTTAAAAAATTTTGGAATCTTCTTTTAGTCCGAAAAATTAACCATCATTTTGAGACAGCCTTTTAGATTGTAGAGACAACTTTTTGGGTTGTTTTCTGAGGCTTCATATTTTCTACCAAAAAAAGAGTGTTTTCAAAAAAACAATAATCATTCCCATGAGTCATTTAAGAATGTTATTTATGAGCGCTCCGAAATTGCTGGCTATGAATTTATTTTTAAAAATTTCTAATCAAAAAATACCAATTGAAGTTAAAAAATTATTTAATAATATTTTATTTTCTATTTTTGTAAAAAGATTTAAGCCAATTTACCAAAAAATTTGTGTGAAAAATACTCCCTTTTAAACTTTTTTATAAAAATAATTCTAGACGAATTCTTTTGAAAATCTCCATAGAAACAAAATATCTAGAAATAGAAATTTTTGGATTCCATACTTAAGAAATGTTTAAGTAAAAAATCGATCTAGGTTCTGACTATAAAACTGGTCCGACACAAGTTTGCACCCATGAATAATTCCAATATGTCCTAAAAGAAGAGATGAAAATAAAATACCCGTGTCTTTCACTTTGCCTATATTAATTCGTTTAAACGTTTAAAACGCGAATTAATATTCAGTTATTTCTAAGAGTTTTTTAAAATTAAGACGGCCTTCCATATACATAAATATATTACCTCAATATTAATTCGCGATTTAAACTGTTAGACGAATTGATTTAGAAAAAGTGGAAGACATGGATATTTTATATTTAGCCCTGCTTTCAGAATATATTAAGTAGATTTTCTCATAGGTACAACCAAAAAATTAACTTTGTCGTACGGTGTTGTTTTAGAAATCGAGTTTTTCCAATACAACATATGTCGGATTTATTTATTTTCGAATGAGCGGGTATTCCCGGGATGTGAAAAAGTCCGGGAAAAGAAAAACCCTAAAGAGAACAAATTAAAAACATAATTTTGGAAAATTTGGCATCCATTGAAGAATGCCAGTCGGTCAACTTTTCGAACTTGGTTGGAAATATTTACCAAATTTCGTTGAAAAATTCGCACGATTTTTTAATTCAGGAGACTACGAGTTAAACTCTTGAGATAAACTTGAGGTTAAACTCTTCAGATTCATATAAAAACCATACTAATACGAGTACTTTATTGTTAACCAGTGTTACTTTTACACTCGAAACATAAATTGTATGTTCAACATGGGTTTTTCATTGGCGTTTGTTTGTTTTTATCCTCCACAAAAAAATTATATTTTAAAGTGTAGTAAGTGGAGGAATATAAAAATGACCAAAGGACATGTGTCCAATGATGTGGTATACACTCGTGCAAATAAGTCTGTAAAAATAGCAGAAAAAATATAAAAAAAAACTAAAACTTATCTTGTGGAAAAGCTGCTTAAATCAATAGAAACAGTTTGCTAAATATTAGCGAAATAAAAATAGCAAAAAATTTTGTTAAATCTTCTAAATTTTAGTTAAATTTTAGTTCATTGTATGCAATTGGGTTCGCTTATTAAAGACGAATTAAATTTAATACTCTTTTTTGTCTTTATTATATTCTTTATTTTGAGTATTTGCATTAGGGTGAGCCTTCTTTATATGGGCAAAAAAAATGGCGACCTGTTAACCGTCACCCCATTAGGAATGTCTGTTTGGGTATAGAAATATATCATGGAAAAAATTAATGTGCTCGGGAACACATGCCACATCAGCCCTGCAGTTTAAAATAAGTTTTAAAAGGGGAAAAATAACATCTTCTTTTTTTCTTTTTAAAAATAATTTCTCTTAACTAACTGTATTTCTAGAAAATGTCCATAGAATCTAGACTGAATCACCTTTCCAACAAGTTATACAAATCTAAAATCGGTTAGAAAATATTAAGGTAATTTCAATTTTTTAGTTTTATTTCTAGGATCTGTAGATATTCAGATAAAAATTTTCGTCTCTCTTGGATTGTGTAACCTGGTTCCAGTCTAGGACAAAGATGGGATTTTTTTTTTAATTTGTAAAACTCTAGTTTTGATTTTTATAAAATTTTGCTCAAAAAAATATAAAACATGTGGTCAACGCATAGACCGCTACACCTCAGAGAATAATTCAATGGAAAATTACACATATCCCTCTTTTAACTTAGCAGTGACGGTGTTATAAATTTGAAAATTTTATAAGAAAATTGTGATTTTGGCCAATAATTTAGATAATAAAATTTATTTTTGTGTTTTTAGCTAGCTGTAACAAAATCAATTCCGATTTTTTTTTTCAACTTAGGTAAAAGAGATTGTTTTCGAAAGATTTTGTGAAACTCCGACAACATTAAACCGTTCTCCTTTAAGGTCAAAATTGAAATTTTTCAGTTTTCCCTAAAGTATAACAATACATTATGTTGTTTCATATCGACTCTATTTCCGATTTTCTCCTTTTCTTTTTGGTGACAAATTTTTCTATAAATTCATTTCAAACTATTATACAAAGTAATTGGCTTTTAAGAAGACTCGTGTAGGGTATTGTATAGTCGGAATGCCCAACTTCAACTATTTTATTCGTTTTGATCAAATTGCCAGAACAATTTTTTAATATTTTATTCGGTACTCATAAATGGTACACAGGTCCGAATTCGCATCTCTATTTTACACTGGTGAATAAATAACTATTTACGCGTGGTGAATTTGTTGGAATATATATATTAGAGTGTCCCTTAAAAATAGATTTGTCATTACACCTCCAGTTTTATTGGAAATGGTCCCAAATGGAAGAAATCGACTTTTTATACCCTACACCACTATGTGGTCAGGGTATTATAAGTTTGTGCTGATGTTTGTAACACCAAAAAATATTGGTCCTAGACCCACCTTATAGTATACTGATCGGCTCAGAATTTTTTTTATTTCGATTTAACGATGTCCGTCTGTCTATTCGTCCGTCCGTCTGTCTGTCTATCTGTCTGTCCATGCATTCTTGTGCGCACTCTACAGGTCGCAAATATTAAGATATTTTGATGAAATATGGTACACCGACTTATGTCGGCCCAAGAACGAAGCCAATTGATTTTGGTGAACATCGGTCCTTGTTTAGACCTAGTGCCCATATAAGGGTCCCCCCAAAATTATATTGTTTATACGCTGCAGGTCGCAAATATTAAGATATTTTGATGAAATTTGGTACACAGACCTATTTTGGCCCAAGAACGAAGCCTATTGATTTTGGTGAACATCGGTCCATGTTTAGAACTAGTGCCCATATAAGGGTCCCCCCAAAATTGGCTTGGTTACAAACTGCAGGTCGCAAATATTAAGATATTTTAATGAAATTTGGTGCGCTGACTCACATTATAGAAAATTTTGACACAAGCCTTATTTTAACCCATTAGAATTTCGGATCCAAACATTATTTGGCTTTTACCCAGACTGGTGTAGGGCATTGTATAGTCGGCATGCCCGACTTTAACCTTTTTACTCGTTTTTTTTGGAAAACGTTAACCCGTGCCGAAAGTTGGACGAAAATTGCCCCTTTTGGAAAAAAAGTGTATTACTATTAAAAATTCCCAAAATTCGAAATTTTGAAAAAATTATTTTTTATTCCATTTGTTCATTTAATATAGTCAAAATGATTCCTGCATGGAATTTTGACTTAATCGGATATCACTAACCCACTTTAGCCTGGAATCCAAAATGACCCACAAATTTGATAAAAATGCAAAAACGTATTTTTTTTTTAAATTAATTTTAAAGATCTTTTAAAATGCCTAATTTGGAGATGTCGATTGCTATTTATACCACATAATAGTTGATATTAAAGAAAAAAAATAAATTGGAAAAATGATAAATCGAGTTTGTGTTTGGAGCGACTGCTTTTCAGGACATTTTACAAAAATTGCTCATTTTATCAAAAATTTTAAAAATTTTAATGTTTTCATCAAATTTTACACGGTTTTCGGAATTATTCTGTAAATTTCCTAGTAGGGCGTTTTAGGCCAAAAGTATAAAAATTAACCCCATATGGATCACGTTATACAAAATAATTATTTTTATCCAGTTGAGATTTTTTTTTATAAATTTAATGGCTTTACAATCTCGTAGTCATAATTAATATTAAGATCCATGGGTCTTTTCTAACCCCAGGCCACTAAGTGTTAAATTTTTTTAAAGAAATGAACAGATAATTATAATCTAACCAAATTTGAGTGCTGTTTTTCCGAAAACCGTGTAAAATTTGATAAACACATTAAAATTTTTGACAAAATACGCAATTTTTGTAAAATCTCCTGAAAAGCAGTCGCTCCAAACACAAACTCGAATTATCATTTTTCCAATTTATTTTTTTTCTTTAATATCAACTATTATGTGGTACAAATAGCAATCGACATCTCCAAATTAAGCATTTTAAAAAATCTTTAAAATTAATTTAAAAAAAGCACGTTTTTGCATTTTTATCAAATTCGTTGGTCATTTTGGATTCCAGGCTAAAGTGGGTTAATGATATCCGATGAAGTCAAAATTCCACGTATGAATCAGCTTGACCACATTAAATGAATAAATGGAATAAAAAATAATTTTTTTTTCGAAATTTCGAATTTTGGGAATTTTTAATAGTAATACACTATTTTCCAAAAGGCGCCATTTTGCCCAACTTTCGGCACGGGTTAACATTTTCCAAAAAAAAAAAAATCGATTTTTTCCATTTGGGACCATTTCCAATAAAAGTGGGGGGGGGGGGGAGGGGGTGTAATGAACGAAAATCGAAAAATCGCTATTTTAAGGGGCAGTCTAATATACATATTTATCGGTAAGGGGAGAAATATTTAAAGCAATTGTGGAGAAAATTACAGCGTTTTAAAATGTTAATATAGGTGCGAATTCGCAAATGGGTTGGAAAAATTTAGTATTTAAATTCAACAAAAAATAATAGAAAAATATTTATAATTTCAATCCTAATTTAAACTAAAAATTAGTTAAAAACTTGCAATGCTGCATTACAAATGATTTTATTGATATTTTAACTAACTTTTTAGATGAGTCTACACAATGGAAATTTGTAGCTAAACAAAAATATTTTGTTAAAAGTTGTCATGTAGATATGAACTTATACTGAACGAAATAAAAAAATTCCCATAAACAAACAACAATTTTAACTATAACGAAAAACAAAAATAATAAAGGTAACATGTTGTACATATTTTGTTATTCTTCCATCAGAGCTTATTTAAATGTGTGTAGTATCTATGGGAATGTTGGCACATGTGTCACAAATTGTACAAGGTAAACTAAATGTATACACATTGTTTAAGGGTATAAACAGGTAAACATCGAGACAAACATATATTCGTTTTTGAAAATTATGAAATACCTACATATGTGGTCATTTCTGTAATGTCTTTTGTTTTGGTTTTTATGACAGTTCAAAGTTCTTGTTAGAAAATGCAATATGTCTGAAAATTGTTTCTTTACTTTACTGTCTAGTCGTTAAGCAGTTGTTGTCAACATCATTCTCATTATAGCCATCATTAATTTATTTGCTGTGTTTGGCATTGAAGTCTTCAAATTGTTAGGAATTTAATTTAAAATTAATTATAATGAACTCAAAGAAGTATTTCTTGGGGCTTATACAAATGTTCTACACTGAAAAAATAATCATCGTCATTTTATGAAAAAAAAAATCGCAGTAATTTCTTTTGTGGAATTTTCAAAACTTTAATTTTAACTTTTATAAGTAAGTAATTTAACGAAATTAAAGCCAAGCTTCTGTTATTTTTTTTTTTTTTTGTTGAAAATATACGAATTTTTTGAACAAAATCAACACTATTTTTATATAAAGCAGCTTTTTTGTTTTTTTATGTGTCACTGGAAGTATTTAGAAATAACCACAAATAGAGGTGATTCAACTAACATTTATGCATCAAATCAAAAACGAGATCAATTTTTTACTGTGAACTGCTGAATCGAAATACCGTTAAGTTTGCATTGCATTGGTTTGGAATCGATGCTGACGTATTCTTTTGCATGTATTTGTTGATCTGCACTTTTTGGTTTGCTTTGTAACCTAGGCTTTTGTGTTAATTCTATAACCTATGTCTTTGTATTAGTTCAGTGACCTGTTCTTTTACTTTAGTACTGTGACATGTCACAATTCTCAATTCACCCCTCCTATTCAAACCCATGTTAAAGTGACCGGTTCCTTTCATATAAAATAACCGGTTCGAAGACCGGTAATGCTCCCAATGGGCCAGTCACGTGATATGTCCTATGTTAGGTCCGTTTCCCACAGGGTACATTGACACCTATATTTATAATGGCACAGCTATTGTGGAATTCTTAGTCTAAATTCGTTTTGTGTGAAAAGTTACAAATGCATAAAAATACAACCTTTTACTGAAAATGCGGCATAATTTTAATATGTCGTTAGAATTCTCATTTATTACTTTTAACGTTTATTGATATGTCCTTTAGATGCTATGAAGCAAAAAATAAGCAATAAAGAAATACTTATATTATTGTTTTTTTTTATTTCAAGTTTATTCTGAAAAACAACAACAAAAACATTAATACAAAGACCTACTAAAAGATAAGAGTCTTAAATGCCAAAGCTTAATATAATATTGAAGTATATTATAGATTTTTATAGTATTTTACTTACAGCTCTCTATAGATGGAATATTTTTATCATATGAAAGGAACGACAAATGCTACTGTTCTTACTATTGAACTATATATAGAGACCAGAGTGAAAAAGAATGCGATTTTGGGAAAATGTATTTGCTAACAATTTTATGGGTGAAATCAAAAAATGTGATAAATTTTTGGGCCAAATTTGTGAGAAGCAAAAAGTGTTAATATTTCGGTTTTTTCTTAATGGAATCAGTAAGTTTAGTCATTATAAACCTAATTGCAAAAAATCTCTTCTACAAGTTGTCGCAATAACTTTTTTTGTACAATTTTAATTTTTTTTTGTTGTAAAGGAGTTTACATTTCCGCAAGCAAAAGATATAACAAAAAAAATTGCGTACGAATTTTCTTCAATTTATTAGTTTTTCGTATTTGGGTTTTCAACTTGCTTTCCAATGATATATAATTTGTGTTTATCAAATTGGCGGTTTCGCGAATAAAAATACAATTCATTCCGTGAAAAAAAATTATTTTTTTTTAATTTTTTATTTTTGGTCTTTTTAAATGCTTTTCAAAAATATAAAATTTTTTAAAATCCAAACAGCGGTTGCGCAGTTACAAAATAATATATTAAAAACATTACATTTCGCGATAAAAAAATTCTTAAATTGTGTGAAACAAATTTAATTTGTCAAACTAATGTCAGTAACGACTCGAAATAGCGATTCAAAACCAATGAAATGCAAAATCAATCGTTTTTCGCTCCAGCAGCTTAGGGTAAAAAACTGATAACTTTTTTTGATTTGACGCAAAATTATTAGTTGAATTGTCTTTTGACGCATAAATATTAGTTGAATCACCTCTGTTTATGGTTATTTTAAAATATTTTAAACATTTATTTGAATGAAACCTGATGCAAACAATTGTGGTTACGGAGTTTACAGTTACGGAGTTTACATTTGGTTACTTTTTTCGTTTTCTTTCAGAAACGCTTTGTCAGAATTTTTTTCCCGAAACAAAATCGCATGATGCCTACAAGGTGAATCCAAATATGACATTGTGTTTCTTACTCGTTAAATAGTTTGGTGTAAAAATTAAGAACGGAGTTTACAACATTTTTTCAAATCTTATTAAAAACATCCATTTTCATCTCGAGAATGTTACATGCTGCAGAAAAGCTACAAGTCTGTTATACTGGATGATTACTTACAGTGCAACGATCATTTCAGTATAAATAACATTATACTTCTCGCAATATAAATAATAGATAACTCCAAAATTCTGGTATATGCATTTTTATCAAAAATTATGACGAAAAATCGTTACAGAGTTGAAGTCGTGATAGCTAAGATATACGAAAAAGTTTGTAAAATGTATTAATTTTTGTTAAAAACGCCACTTTTCCTCTTCATAAAAATTCTTACAGTTAGTGTTTAGCTTTATTCGTTATTAAAATATAAGCTATTAAAGTTAAAAAACCTTATGAGTTACTTGTTACGGAGTTTACATTTGGCCTATAAAATTGGTCACAAATTTTATGTATTAACCAAAAATTGGTCAGATTGTTATAAATTTTGTAAAACAGGTGATAATGCGCTGATATATATCGAAATATGTAACTCAAATGTAATCCATGCATTAGAAATTAGTTGGTTACACGGTTTTTATCACATTTTTTGATATCACCCACATACATTCATAAAAATGCATATGTTTGCATATTTTGATATAAATTCAGAAAAATGCATATATTTGCATATTTCGATATTAATTTGATATTTAATGCATTTTTAGTTCATACTTTGTGCTTTCCAATGCACATAAATATGTTCATATTTTTAATTTATGGACAGTATATTTTATTGTGCAAAGAAAATGAAAAAAAAAAAATACAATTTCGCATTTAGGGTCACACAAAATCTTTTTGTATTTTGAAAAATATGCATGGTTAAAAATTTTGTTGCATTAAAGAAAGTTAAAAACTAACTTTTCAGGAGAGCTAAAAAACTAATTATTTTGCTTATTATTGTAAAAATAAACAATGTATCTTCCATAAGATGGTGTAAATAATCTTACTAATTTATACCTATGCAAAAAATTTCAAATTTTGCACTTCTTTGCGTATTTTTTTGGGATAGCATATTTTAGTATATCAAAAAGCAAATATTGTTTCAGAGTTGGTATATTTTGTCGGAAAATAAAGGTATGATTTTTTTGAAAAATATTGTCGTTTATTTAACCTTCTTTTTCAATTTTTAACTCCACAAATTTCTTAAGGTTAAGGTTTGTTTTTTATATATAAAAAGTTTTTTATTATTTTCGATATTTTGCTACTCCATTGTGTAGCATCTTCAGAAAATAACAAATTAACTTTCAAATTGTTTATAATTTGTTATTTCCTGAAGATGCTACATAATGAAATAGCGATATATCGAAAATAATAAAAAACTTTTTATATATAAAAAACAAACCTTATGCTCAAGAAAATTTTGGAGTTAAAAATTAAAAAAGAAGGTTAAATATGCACATTTTGCAAAAGTATATATTTTTTTTATCAGTTTCTGAAAGTGTAAAATTGAGCATGCAAAAGATTTGAGGACATAAAATATGTGCTAAGATGGTATGCTTTTTGGGTTATGCTTTTTATACTAATTGCAAAAATTAAAAAAAAAAAAAGAAATTAAAAAACTTTTCCATATTTCAAGGTGTATTGTAATAGGGTCACTCCCAATGTGCTATTTTGAAGCTGATAGCCATTAGATATCAAATTCTTTACCAGATTCGTATTCAGCATGCCAAATGCAATTAGATATGAGGTATATTTATAACAAATAATTTTGTTTTTAAAATTCTGTAAATTAACTATGGGAGTTTGCATTTATTTTTACAAAAAAAAACAAAATGTACCTTGATATAGCAGAATAACAAAAATTGATATAAAACGAGAACTAATTTGACCAAATTTAAGTTGACATATTCTGAATATAGGCTCTCGATATGTTGTATATTTTTTGGTCATCCATTTTTTACAGAGTTTTCTATGTACAGAATTAACTGCTTTATTGAATACGAGTATTTTTTTATTTTAAATGCACACTTAGCTTTTTTAGCTGCATTTTGTGGGTGCATATTTTTATTTATAAGTACATAAAATTTCTTACCCCAGTGATAATACATGAGACTTTCGAATTTTCGGTGATATGCTACTTATATTGTTGATAGAGCAAATCACAGAATTGTCAGTTTTTGATATTTTTCTGAGCATGATTGCCATACTTCGTAAAGATAACTGATGGAAAATCTCCGAAACGGTAGTTTTTCATTCATGAAAGTATACAATTAACAAGTGTAACACATAAAACCCTGAATCAAAGATGATTGAAATGAGTTAAAATTTAAAAAAAGTAATAATGCTGCTGCATTCTTTTTTTTATAGATTCATATTCTGTGTAATTTACAGTGTCTTTGGAGACTTTTTTGGTACCAGCTATTCTTTGGTATCTAACATTAGTAATGGTTTTAGGCACTGGCATGATCTTCTTTGGTATTTTTACCAGAGCTGGCCTCTTTGATATATGATATTATATTGATTGTACTCGTGCCATTCTACTGTGCTTTTACTGTAATGACAAGATGCCACATCTGGCCAGAAATGCGTAGATACGTTGTATTGGAAATGGAAGTAATCTCTTTCAAATGTACTCTCTAATATAAATAGTTGAGGTAATTGAGCCCAACGTAACAAAATATTGTTCCTTTTTCCGGAGCTACAAATGGCTTGCAATACTAGGAACTTTTTAGGAAATTTCGATTGCGTTCTTATTCGATACTCTTCAGAAACATTGCACCTACTATCCGCCATATAAAATTCCTGACCAGGAAGCTGCTAAAATGTAAGTTTCGATGTCCATTACATAGCACTCAAAGTTTGACAAAAAACAAGTTTTCTCCGAAACTTTTTGAACTTTAACCCTTAAATAAATGGTGTAGCACTTTGGCAATATACCGGTTTTTTAATAATAAAAAAAATCCACTTGATGCACAAAACTGCATTTTTGGACATTAGGGGCCCCTTCCGTACATAGTGTTCCTATAGTTTAGCGCAAAATTTTTAAACAGTTAAAGGCGGATTATGGGTAACGTAAACGTAAATGTGATGTAACTGTACCGTACCGTAGCTAAAAAGTACACTTATAGATTACCGTAAACGACATTATTATTTAGCATCTATTTCATGCGGTTTTATATTTTATTCTAAATTTTTCCATTTGTTTGTTAATTTTTATTTCTTATTTGTTGTTTGAATCAATTTTCTTTAATTTTCTGACATTAGGGTGTACATTAGGGTGGTAGCAACTGAGTTCTGGTGGGTAACTACTAGAACAGGATACTTGAGGTCAAATGTCCTTAGAGCAAAACACTGGTCTCCTCGAGAGATAAACCTCGATGTATCATACTTTAAGCTCCGACTGTAAATACCAAAGATATAACGAAAAATGTAAAATGGCGACCCCTACGTTCGGCAAAAAAAAAAAAAAAAAAAATTTTTGAAACATCCTTGCAAAAATACTTCATATTGGAGGGTGTACGGCGCACTTTTTTTTTTGCCTGTAAGGTGTTACGCTCTAGTGTACAAGTCTTTTAAAGGATAAAGTGTGTAGCACTTCCCCTAGTATTTATAGCAATATCAGTTAAAAGAAGGAAATTAAACAATAGGCACAACAGAGGATAAAGTAATAAACTTAAAAAATAATAAGCAACTAGGCATATTTCTTCATGGATGGTAACCGAAACGAATACGGTTATCGTCAGGGTAACGCTATTTCGTTGCAGATTATTTCGGTGGCGGTATTTTAAAGGTAACGCTATTTCATTTACTTCGGTATCGGTATTTTACGGATAACGGTATTTGAGTTATTTCGGTAACGGTATTTTAGGGATATCGATATTTCGGTTACTTCGGTAAAGGTATTTTAAGGGTAACGATATTTTAGTTATATCGGTAACGGTATTTTAAGGGTAACGGTAGTCAGTTAAAAGGATTTTGAATCGATAACGGTATTTTAGCGGTATTGCCTGCCAACCCTGTACTTATTAATTATAGGAATTAGTACAAATTTACTGATTACTGAAGTAATCAGTAAAAAAATTACTGATTATAGAAATTTTTTCAGTAATCAGTAAAAATTTACTGGTAATGAAAAACAAATTGCATTACCAGTAAAAACAAATTTCTACTGAAATTTTACTGGTACTGAAAAGTGCCCATCTATGATTAGAGTTTATATAATTTTTTATTTATTTACATATTTTTTTTTTTGTCATACACGTTAAAATAATCACAATTTAGCTATTTGGCAAAAAACCATATTTTTCAATAAAAATCAACTATTTTTCAAAAATAATTTTTTTTTGTATATTTCTTGAAATGTACACGCATTTAGAAATCTTATATAAAAATGGTTAAAATCGAAGAGATCATGCATTTAAGAGTTAAATGTTGTAAGCCCAACAGGAGAAGTTTCCAAGTACCATAAGCGTCATGCTAATTTGCCGACAGAAATGTTTGTATTCGCCCTCATTAGCGTCTGCAACTTTTAGGCTTTAGTTTCGTTTCTGCGACCTTTTGCTTTACTCGTTCTGGGCTTTCATTCAATTGTTAGGTACTTGTTGAACTTTTTGCCTGGTAACGAATACTTTTGTCGCATTCTTGCCTAAGGAAATCGTCAGCTAAAGACGGTTTTAGAATTACTAGAAATATTTGTCAGATTAGATTACAAACACATTGAGAAATTTTTGTTCTCGTATATAAGCTTTATTCAACATTTAAAATATCAAAGAAGAAACAAAAAAAACAGCAAAAAAAAACAACAAAAATTTACCAAAACAGTTGGACCATATTTTAGTTGGACGCCGTTTTTAGTTTCTAGAAATATTGTTGTGTTAAATTAAAAACTCAATGGGCATTTTTTGTTCTCATCTAGGAACGTTATTCAATACTTAGAATGTCAAATACGCCAATTTGCTTTGTCATCATTAAAATACTACTCTGTTGTTTTGACAGATCTCGCAATGCAGTGAGATTTTAGTTGAAATTTAATTACTTTAATTCAATTAAAGTATCTACATCTACTGAATAACTCTTTTGAGTGTAGAGCTAAAAGCTCATGCATTTATAATTGTGTTTTATGTAGGTACATAAAATGTGTATTTAAAATGGAAATATATGCATTTAAATTTTTTAAATTAAGCATTCATTATTGATATATTTCATACCTTTTTAATATTATGAATTTAATTTTAGTATTCGTTGTGTTAAAAAGTAGCTTAAACATTAAAAATTACCCGCAATTATAGCTTATAATGCGGTTAATTTTATTTTATTTTTTGTTTACATAGAAACCAAATTTTTCAACAGCCAAATTTTTGTGGTAAAATTTTATAAATCTTTTTTTTTAATTCTAAAAATAATATATTTTTATATATGAAGTACAAATTCTAATATGATATTGTCATATTATATTTTATTTGACATTAAAATTATTTCGAGGGTGATGCCCCACCCAGTTATCCGCAACAAAGAAATGATGATTGGTTTAACAAACCGAGGCATAACATAAGGTGCAAAAATTTAACACGACGAGAATTTTGTACTTTTGTATATGAACTGTCTGACTTGGTAAAACCAGTCATAATTCAACACTTTTTGAAAAAGTATCCTGGGCGCTGTGGTGTAATGGTTAGCGCGTTGGACTGTTACACGTGAGGTTGCGGGTTCGAGCCCCAACCAAGGCAACATCAATTTATGAAAAATAGTAATATGTATGAGTATTTTTCTATCCCTCATACATATCGCAGCGTCTTCTTTCGGTGTTCCCATAGCACTTAACCCCACCGAAGTAAAATAATACAACAGGGCTATGAACTAAAAAGATTCAACAAAGTTCGCCAACTCACCGTCAGATGGCGCGCAACAACTGTTCTAAAATTCAACATCTCGCGCAATTTCAGTGTTGCCATATTTGAAGCCCTTCATCTTTCACCACCTTTCACTTCTTCTCTATCCCCTTTCCAAAGAAAGCAACACGTTAATTAATAGGAAGGATTTCCTGAGTGTTGCTTCTCTTTATAAAAAAAAAAAAAATAACATTTGCAAAATCAATGAGATTATCCCAAACAAAATAAATATTTTGTATGGGAGTAGCCATGTTATGCCTTGTTCAACAATTATTTTAATTTTGGCATTAAAAATTACAAAACAATGTAGTTTTATTTTTTAAAGAAATGTTGTTCCCAATTTTTGTGGAGGAACAAAATTTTATCAAACTTTCTTTCAAGAAGTCGATTTCTTCTTTTCTCAACAATGCGGGCAGTAGTAGAAAATACCCATTCGCTAGTAGCTGAAACGACTGGAATACACATTATTTATGTGACCAATTGTTGAAGGAGAGGAAGTCCTCTGGTTTTTTTTCAAAGTTGTGAACTATCGCAATCTGGTTTAATATAACCACGCAAACTCACGCACAAAAATTTGCTCACGCACGACTTACGTGAGTGATGTCATTTTAATAAATTTTTACCTAAAAGATAGTTAGAAAGCTATAGACGGTTTTATAACAATGCTCAAGTAAAATTTTAGCATCTTTTTCCAAATTTCGTGATATTGTATTTCGGAAACCGGAAGGGCGTAGCTTCCGAAATTTATGCATTGTTGAGCCCTAGCGTTGTACTACATGGCAAATCCGAATGGTGTTCTGGGTTAATATTGCTTCACTCTTTTGGAACAATGAAAAAAAGTAAGTATTTACTAGTGACTCATTATTATACGTTTAAATGTAATGTAGACAATAAATTGGTTACATTACTGGTAGTGGAAAAAATAATGATACTCGATTGCTGTTTCCGCACTGGATAGTTAATAATAAAATAAAATTTTATTATAAATACTATTTGTTTTAGATCCATAAAATTCTTTTAAATATCTGTTACCACTACAGCCACAACAACTAGTATTTGTTTATGTATTTGAAAATGTATGAATGTATGTATATTTAGCTTTGTATGGTCGTATATTGGAAACTCATTTAAATGTCGAACAAATGATTGATCCCATAAAATGGACAAATGACTAAAGAACATGAAATGAAAAACAACAAATACATACAAAAAAAAACTAAGATTTCCATTTGCTTAAGTAAAATTCTAAAAACTACTTTATAAATGTTTGTTTATATAGTCCTACACTTAAAATAATACCTCAGTAAATAAATCCCATCAAAGGGTTTCAAATCGATTTCACTAATTTTTAACAAATTTTTATTTGAAATACTGATTTAAACAAAAATTTCAGTTATCTTCATTTAACACAATAATGAAAATACTGAAATTTTGATTGTTGTTTTTTAAAATTAATTAAAACGAATTTTTTAAAACCCATTTTGTCATTTTACATAATTTATTGTGAAAAATAATATACAGGGTCCGCCAAATAACTTTTTTTTTTGAAAATGCTATAAAAAAAACTACTGAATATTTTCTCAAATTTATTTTTTTATTTGAAAGTGCAATCCTTCCGGTTAATAATGGAAAATAATTTCATTCATATGGCTGCCTCGGCTGGCCATGCAGTAGCCTACACGATCGGCCCAATTTTTAAGCACATTATCGATTGTGTGCAGCTGTATTTCACCAATGGCTTCACGAATATTGTCCTTTAAAGCGGCAATTGTCTCTGGCTTGTCGGCGTAACACTTATCTTTGACGGCACCCCACAAATAATAGTCCAACGGTGTCAAATCGCAGCTCCGAGGTGGCCAAACGACATCAGCTCTGCGGCTGATAATGCGATCTTCAAAAACAGGGCGCAAAACATCGAGTGTAGCTTCGGCTGTGTGGCACGTAGCGCCGTCCTGTTGAAACCAAATGTTGCCAATATCCTCCTCTTAAATTTTTGTGAACAAAAATTCGTTCAACATGGCCCGATAACGATCGCCATTGACTGTAACGGCCACTCCTTGCTCATTTTCGAAGAAAAATGGCCCAATTATGCCTCTGGACTAACCACACACAACCATATTCGTTCAGCGGAAGGATAAAACTAATTATCTGTCAAATCAGACATGAGCTAAGTGTTACAATTCACGAAATAAGCACTAGTTGAAAAAAAACGTTAGATGGCGGACCCTGTATTTTCATATTTCTGCTATTACACCAGAGTCTCAGAAGTCCCAAACATGGCACTTGCCCTGTGAATTTTTTAAAATGGCTCATATCTCGAAAGAAAAAGAGATAGACCAAATGGGCCTTGGTGGGGCCTTGACCTTCGGAAATTTTTAATAAATAAATTCAGTTGTATAAAATTGAATTTATATGGAAAATTAAAGAGGAATATATAAAGTCGGACCAAACGTTTGCACCTACGGTGTATTAGTAAATGCAATATTTAACATGGACAAGATTTTAAAAGTCTAAAAAATTAAATAAATTTGTAAAAGTATAAATAAAATTTTGGTTTGATTAATTTGGTTCTTAAATTTAGTTTTGTTAAATTTAAAAAAAATCTTGTTAAAATTAATAAATCGGTTATAAATAAGCCAGGAATAATTTTGTTTTAAATTGAATTAAATTTCTGTTGACAAAAAGTGGATTTAATAAAAAATAAAAAAAATTGAATTTGGTTATCTGGGTTTATACATATGTAGCAATAAAAATACAAATATATGAAACATTCTATTAACTTAAAGTCAGAAAAAAATTGAATGAAATATAGAATGAATATAAAATATATATGAATAAGAGAGAAACAAAAAACTTTAAAAACTAGCAAATAAAAGGTTTTTCTTAAAATGTTTTGTATAAAATATGTTAAAACAAAAACACTACACTTCACCAAATATCTATTTTTTAAGCTGAACATAGAGAAATAGCTGAAAGGGAAATGGAAATTTTAAGTACCCAGGTGAAAATGTTCATATATGATCATATATTGTCATATAATGTATGATCATATATGAACATATATGTTATGTATGGAAGCATATATGGGTAAATACTAGTGTCCGACCGAGTATTCGGCTTCGGCTTCGGAGTTCGGCCAAAAAGTGATGTTCGGCCAAGTTCGGTGTTCGACAAAATTTTGGCCGAATACCGAACTTTTCTATAAATCAATATTTTGCAACATTTAGCTCTTTAATTTTGTATAGTAACTTATAAATATGCACATATTTAACTTAATTTTTACTTAGAGAGCGAAAAATACAACTTTTTTATGTTTTTGCAATTTAGAAATATTTAGAAATTGGTTTCCGTATTTTTGAATTTGAAAAAGTTGCATGAAATTGTATTTTTATTCAAACACAAAAGTAGTAATTTTGGCCGAAGTTCGGCTTCGGCTTCGGTTCGGTCTTAAAAAAGTGAGTTCGGTCGGACACTAGTAAATACATTCAAATGTATGAATCCATATATGATAATATACTGCATTTATTGGCCCATATATTAGTTCATATATTCCATATATCTTCATATATGAATTCATATATTATTCGATATATGGGTAATGTTTAAGTTTTTTTTTTATCATGGGGGTAATTACGTGAGCGGATTCAAAAAATATTGAAATACAATACATTTGATAATTTCTTAAATACAATTGGCAATTTCTAAAATACAGTTGCCAGTTTCAGAAATACAATTGATTATTTGTAAAATACACTTGATAATTTCTGAAATGCAATTGCGAATTTCTGAAACACAATTAATAAATTTCTGAAATACAATTTTCCGTTTCTGAAATACAATTTATAATTTCTGAACTACAATTGGTAGTTTCTGATATAAAATTGATAAATATGAAAATCAATTGATAATTTCTGAAAAGCAATTATTAAACTGGAAATAAATTGATTATTTCTGAAATACAATTGGTAAATCTGAAAAACAATTCATAACTTCTACAATACAATTGAGTAAATTGAAATTCAATTGATTATTTCTGAAATACAATTGATAAATCAGAAAAACAATTGATAACTTCTGAAATAAAATGATAAATTTTGAAATACAAATGAAAATGTTGCAGTAAGATAAAAACAGCAAAATTAAAACTTCTAAATTTAGAAAATGCAGAAAATTTTGCAAAATATTAGTAAACTAAAAATGGCTAAAACAAACTGTTGTATCTAAAAAAATGTTTGTTAAATTTTGTTCAATGCAAATAGCAGTTTAAAACATCAACAGAAATATTTGCTAAAAATATTAAACTGTTGATTTCAGAAGGCTAGATTTGTATTTTCATTAAAAACAAAAAAACCAGAAAGGAACTTTGAAAATTTTAAATTTTATGTGATGTTTTTTTGTCTACTAGTACAATTTAATTTTATTTTCTAATCACTGAAATTTAGCTCAATTATAACTCAAATTTTGTAAATATATTAAACAGTTCTATTTTTGCTGTTCCTGTCTTATTTATATTTAGCAAAACTACTCTGATAATTCAGCAGTATTTCATTTTGAACTAATATTTAGTAGCTTTAACTAAAATTTTTACACACTTTTTTCATTAAATAATCAAAAATCAGTCATAAAATATTTTCTAAACTTGAAGTAAAATGTTTATGTCCATTAAAAATTTCATAATTTCTCAATTTCATTCAAATGTACAAATTCATCAGTAACGTATGAATAGAATTATAATATTTACATTTAATTTAAATAAAAAACCAATATTTTTATTAAAAAAAAAAAAAATTTTTTATATGAACATTCATATATCTCCATAAATGGCCATATACCCTCAAATTTCGGATCCGAACCCATATATGAACCCATATATGTTGCCATATATGGCCATATATGAACATTTTTACCTGGATAATTTAATTTAATCCAATTGGTGAATATTTGATATTGCAGTGGAGTATTTTAATTGTGTAAAAATATAAATTGAAGTGAAAAAAGTGAAAAAGGCAGATTGTTAATTGCTGTTTTATATAAAATATAATGAAAAATTAAAAGTTCCAGTAAAAATTAAAAGTTCCATCGTTGAATTCTGTATTAAAAATTAGGGTGAAAGAAGTGTGGGATAGAAAAATATTGATAAAATAGATAGAAGCTAAACTCGTCTGTTAAGCATCTTTTAAACTATTTGTTATTAAATCCAAGTGATAAAAAAATGCGCTTATTATTTTCAGTGTATAAGAATATGTGTATGTTTAAATTAGTTCTTTGATTGTATGTGACTACCTACATATGTACATACTAACACATTTGATTCCTTTTATATTTTTCGTGAAAGTGGGCAAAGCAGGCGTGATTGAACTTGCAAAATTTCGCCTACTACTGGGTATTACACTTAAAATATCTTATATGTAAATACCGCTGCAAATGTGTTTAAAAAAATTAAATTTCACTTGAAACTAGGACCACTAACATTTCACCAAATTCAATTTGCTCTTCCGTTTGTTTTTGACTGTTAATAAAATGAACCACAAATAAATTAAAACAATTAACAAAAATTAGTTTTTAAAATTTTAAAAATTATAGATCTTAATTGAAATGGGATAGGGTATTTTTAAAGTTTTTTTTGTAAAAAATTCAGAAAAAATTCGCAATATTTTCCAAAACAGATTAGCCCGTGTATAGCTTATACAAATACCAGTTTTTTTTGTTCAGTTAAAAATTTTTAAAAGTTATTAGTTATGATCACATTAACGCCAAATTTAATCCAGCCTAATATGCCCATTTCCACAAAAATTGAAACAATTTATTCTTGTTTTATGTAAAATAATTTATCCTTATTTTTTGTAAATTAAACTTCAATCGGAAGACTTTTTAAAAATTTTGCGTACTTGCAAAGAATTCGCCATATATAGATAAATTAATAAATATTTTAAGAAAAAGAATTGATGTTTTACAATACAGAACATAAAATTGTAATTGTTAATACATACTAAATCATTGACACATACATATGTCTAAATAAATGTAAGTGAATTTATATTTCCATATATACTGAGTATACATATTATGCCTGTCCAGTTGTATATTTGCAATTTTCTGGTTAAAATATTCAAAATTAAAATTTATTTCTTCTGTGTATATGGTTTACACACATATAACCATATGCATTTAAACATATACAAACAATCTGACATGTTACATTAAGTTCCAGTTGATTACATTTCAATACCATTCAAATTGTATACCATTGTGATTGAGGAAGGGAAATTTCTCTTCTTTTATATTAACATTATACATACGTTGATTTTCTATAAATAAACCAAAATGTTAATTGATGCCATAACTTATTTTAACTTTGACCTATGCATACCTAATATTATGCATACCTAATACATATTTTGCCCATTATTTTAAAAAATCTCCCGATATCTGACAGGCTAATTCCAATTTATTATATTTTTATTTATTTACTTAGTTAATGTAATACAAATTCCATACTAAACTAAAATTAAAAATTGTATTAGTATTAGTATAAATTCCAATATCAAGGTTACACTTTTTTTTTAACTTGAACGGACGTACTTTAACATTTAAATTTGCACAAGCACTTGCATATTAGTTTTTTAATTTTATTTTATCGGGATATACATTAATTGCATTAACGGAATTAAATATGCTAAAATCCCAAACGTATTTAACAAATTGTGGAACATTTTTTGTTGTTGTTTTTGTTTTTTCTTTGATATTTTAAATGTTTAAAAACGCTCCTAGACGAGAACAAGAAATTCTCATGGAGTTTGTAATTTAACTTAACAAATATTTCCAGAAATTCTAAAAACGTCGTCCCCTGACGATTTCTTTAGGCAAGAATGAAATCCGGATAGGGACATGCCTACAACGGATTATTTTTCACAATTTGTTAAATACGTTTCAGAATTGTAATTATTAAAATTAATAGCAGCATAACTTACAGAATTTTCAGAGCTTTTAGATAAACATTGACTTGTTCCTGGTATACGCACATTTTTAGAACTTAAAAAATAACAGTTATTTGTTTTTGCTCGAAATAATAAAAGTCAAAAAATAACTGAATGTTCTTTTTAGTTTGACTCTAGATCATAAATTAATATCACTTTCTGTTTAAATTATTTTCAATTAGCCCACACAAGACGAAAAACACTGATGATGGCTTTGTAGCGAAAGCCGAAAATACGTATTCTGTATTGCTGGTCTTATCGAATTCTTTCAAATATATTTTTATTCTTTGTAATTTACTTGTAAAAAATTGTATCATCTTTCTTTGATTTGAAAATAATTTAAACAGAAAGTGATATTAATTTATGACCTAGAGTCAAACTAAAAAGAACATTCATTTACTTAAAAATAAGAGATCAACTAAATATTTCCCCATTCATGTCTAAAAATAACTTTTGTTTTTGCTTAAAAAAATAAAAGTCAAAAAAAAACTTTTATTTCTGGTCGAAAAAATAAAAGTCAAAAAAAAATAACTTCTATATTTGCCCGAAAAAATAAATGTCAAAAAATAACTTTACTTATTCTGACTTTTATGATAGAAGTCATAACCGTTATGGTCTCTGATTTTTTCAATTTAAATTTTAACAAATTTGTTTTTTATTAGGACGATACAACAAATAGCACACCCCTTGTGAACAAACTTATTGATTTTAAACTAGGGACCATAACGGTTAAGACCAGGGCAAGTTTTTTTTGGCATTTGCCATTAAATGCCATTTTTTCCATTTTTTCACTTATTTATCCTTGCCAAAAAAAGACATTTTTTCTATTTTTTTAGAATTTTCATTATAAAAATGCTATAAAATTCAGTAAAAACTCAATCTTTATAAACAATTTTTGGAAAAAATTAAAAAAACACGATATTTTTTAGTGTTGATTTATATGAAGAAGAAAACATTTTCATTGAAAAATTTAACAGACACAAGGAATCATATTTAATATTTAATAAAATTCCAGATTTTTTTTTAAATCATACTAATATACGGCGAATGCACTTTAAAATTTAAAATGCAATTTTAAATTTTTGAAATAACCGTGCCATTTTTGCGTTTTTTTTTGTGTGCCAATTTTACTATTTTTTCGTGCCATTTTGCCTGCCAATTTCAACTTTTTTTGTGCCATTTTAAACTTGCCCTGGTTATGACTTTTATCATAAAAGTCAGAAAAAAGGTATTTTTTGACTTTTATTTTTTCGAGCGGCAATAAAAGTTTTTTTTTTTTACTTTTATTTTTTGGAGTAAAAATAAGTGTTACTGTTTCTACAAAAAACGCATTAAAATATTAAAATCTTGACAAATTCATATCAAACACATAAAAATGTGAGAAATTCCTTAAAGGCGAGCTCCATGGGAATTTTCAGTTGCCAATGATTTAACCCTTTGACGACCATAGGCAAGTATGCTTGCCCAAGTCTTTTTCGCACTTATAATTGTGCAGACAAAAGATAGAGTAAATATTTCCAAAGGTGATTTGCAAAGGAGAATTGGGGGAACAAATATGTAGTAGGCGGTAAATCCCTACCTAGTAACGCTTTCCCCTTGTAAACCTTCGAAGTTGATTATTTAGAATTGTTGATTTAAGGGGTAAAAAGCACAAACTTTGACAATCGAAATGGAGGGCAAGCAAGGGGTCTACGACGCCAATTTTTTGTAACATATCCATAATTTAGTTCCAGATTACGAAAATAAATTAATAATAAAAATCGCTTCGTCCGGAACGGCAGGGTCGTCAAATGGCAATTATTTTTGGCGAGTGAAATGAGGGGTAAGAAGGGGTTCTACGGAGCCAATTTTTTCATGATTAGGTCAGAGATTACGAAAATAGCAAAATCTTCAAAATCGCTTTGCCAGAAAATGTATGGTCCTCAAAGGGTTAAAAAAAATTTACTCTTGCTCAAAAAAATAAAAGTCAAAAAATAACTGTTATTTTTTGCTTGATAAAATAAAAGTCAAAAAATAACTTGGAAAAATAAAAGTCAAAACATAACTTTTATTTCTGCTCGAAAAAATAAAAGTCAAAAAATAACATATATTTAGTTAGAATATTCTTCCACCTCAAGTCCAAATTCTAATATGATATTGTCATATTAGATTTTTATTTGTTGTTTCAAAAAGGGGTTGATCATTGAATATTCTAACTAAATATATGAAAATATAGAAAGTCCGAAAAAACAATTTTTGTATTTTTTAATGCAAAAATTTAAATAATTGTCAAAAAATAACTTTTATTTTTACTCAAAAAAATTTAAAAAGCAATGCATTTTTTGGAAGACTAGACCACAAGGATCATTATGATGTACTTGAATCAGTTCTCCGATATTTGGTGATATGTGCTTTTTTTGTTTAAAAATTCAAAAATAACTGTTATTTTCGGACCCTGTTTTAAACAACTTAATTATAAATATTAAAAAAATAAAAAATTAAAATTATTTAATTAAAAATATATTGGCCCCTCCAGGAATCGAACCCGCGATCATCCGTTTAGGAATACCAAATTATAGCAAAATAAATTTTTCGGATCACTTTCACAGCATTTATGCTTCAGAAGCAATAATTAAGTGATTTTTTGAATGTTGTTTAGGAGTAATTCTAAAAAAGATGTAAAAATACACTAACGGATACTTTGGAAGTAATGAAAGAAGTGATTTTTTGAAGTTGTAAAAAAACAGTAAAAATACAGTAAGGGATACTTGTGAAGCAGTAAAAGAAGTAGTTTGTAAAGCATTACTTAAATTTTTTTTTTGCTGGGTGTTAATCAAAAAGTTTGTAGGGTTTAATCTTCTTCTTTAGTGCTTGGGTAAGCGTTAATCTGACTTTTACGAGATTGACTTTTGTGTCGAAGGGGGTATTAGGCTAATAAGTTTTTGAAATATAGGTATCATAAAAGCATGGAAAATAAAAATCGACTACCCAAATAGAAATCAGTGGATTAAATCAATATGAAGTTAAAAAAAAGTAAAATGGCAAAATTGTGCTGATATAGAGATAGATAGATAGATATATATAAAAAATTTACCATATTATTTATAGGGAATATACATTTCCAACTCACTTTGAAAGTTACTTCAGTTACCTCATTTACTAAAATGATCTTAAAATGATAATATAAATCAGTGTTTTCACTCTCCTGAATACCTGTTGAAAAACACATAGCACTACTTGCCAGCAAGCCGACGATATGTCATTGGTTACTTATCAGTGTATTCTGTGGAAAACAAAATAACATCTAGTACTCACAATTGCTGTAAATTAGCAGAACGTTGGTATTTTTTCATATCTCAAATATTAAAAATCCGTAGAAACCATCAAAATAGAAAAAAAGAAACAAAATGCAATAAATCCTTTATTCAATTTATTACAAATTTCATAACATAGTAAACAAAAAATATTCGTTTTATATGTATGAACTCCAACTTCCATAAAAGCTATCACATACTATGCAATAAGCACCTATAAATTTAAAGAATTTAATTTCCGTACGGATGTATTGCCAAGTCTATAATAATACACACAGTCATACATGCATAGCATATGGTATGTACGTGTTTGTATTGTCATTTATTTGTATGTGTTAATTTTATCATTGTTATCGAGGATGACGATGATTGAATTCAGTCAATATTTTTTAACTCTTCGTATTAATACAAAACACAATTTACATTTTTAAAACTTTTTGTGGTAAACTCTTTAATAAGCCACATGTTTTATTTATATATACATATATTTTTTAAAAATCGTATTACACACTTAAGTTTCCACATCAATAATTTGGGTAAGCCAAAAATCATAAGGAATTTCTGATTTAATCTCACCAAAACAAGCAAAAATTACAATCTATACAGAAAATATACTTACGCATTTTATCAAAAGGGTGGAACTTATTTTTTAATCTCAAAATCTCAAACTAAAAATTTTAAAGTCAGCTAACCGTTGTTGTTATTTGGCTAATATTCTTTGAGTTTTCTCAAGAAGTTGAATAATAAAGTCTAAATAATTGTTGTTTTAGAAAACCCATATTAACAACTACCGCCCTAATTATACTTGTTTTTGAACAAATAACAACCTACCAATACTCAGACAGCATTATATTGTATTTGGGGATTTCTTTACAAAACCCAGCTAAAATCTATTTAGATGTTAAAAACTTGTTTGGGCAACATTTCGAAAAAGGCTCAACTAATCAGTAGGTTTTATATTGTTTAAAGAATATAAATGAAAATTGATGAGAATTTATTAAACAAAAATCTTCCTTCAAAACACTCACATTCATTCATTTAGGTATTTCTTCTGGTATAATTTTTAAGCAGACGAGGAATGTACGACAATTATTGGGATTTAAATTCATGTACATATTTGTATTTTTGGACAAACTAGAAAAAGTTTAGACAAATAACTTATTGTAAGATCACAGATTGGGGGTATTCAAAATCTGTATGAGTACCTGATAAACATGATCCCTTTTCTTTCAAATTTATTTTTATCAGGATAAAGAATAATTGCATTAAATGAACTAAATGTGCTAAAATCCCAAAACTTATTTGGCAAATTGTGAAAAATAATCTGTTGCAGGCATGTCCCTATCCAGATTTCATTCTTGCCTAAGGAAATCGTCGGGGGACGATGTTTTAGAATTTCTAGAAATATTTATTAAATTAAATCACAAACTCAATGAGAATTTCTTGTTCTTCTCTAGGAGCGTCATTTAACATTTATAATATCAAAGAAAAGACAAAACAATGTTTACCACAATTTGCTTTTTTAATCAACCCTATCTAATTTTTAATGGTTTAAAAATAGAGTCAAATACTAACAAGCTTAAAGATTTTTCTCATGAAAGCGTGTATGTTTACAAACATATTCACTCTGCCATATCTCCCAATTTCATCGAAAACTAAGAGTTCGGTCTAAGGTTTAGTTTATTTTCTGTTATTCAGAATGCTTCATTTCAACTGCCTAAATTTATCAACGTACCCTCGTATTCATTCTAATACTCATCAAAAACATCATAAACGTACGATATATGATTAAAGTGTTTCTTAAGAAACATGTTTGCAGGTAAATCAACATCAACAAACATCACTTGAAGAGCTGGAGATAGAAAAAAAAAAAATAAATAAATTGGTTGTACATACAAAACCCCAAATTTATACCTAAGCAAGAAATATACGATGTTTTATAAATGTGTAGAAAATTTTGTGGTTTCATGAATCGAGAATTAATGTACTTTTATGCACATACACACACACACACACACACAGCCACACAGCCACAAACCAAACCGACAGAGAATCAAAACGTATAAAAAGTTATTTCTAAGTTTTCATCTATATTTAAGAAGAACAGCAGCGTTTTTTATGGAATTGTTTTCAAAAATTTTCAAATAAAAGATGGTTAGGAATATATAACCACACATATATCGAGATTAAATTTTAAAATTAACCCATAAAGAAATTAATGTAAGTTTTCTGCTGAAGAAGGTACTGAATTTATTTAAAAATGTTTATTTTAAAAATTTTAATTTGTTTTTTTTTATGTTCTGTTGTGTGGAACCAAAGATCTACACCATTTCCAACTGTAATTGAGAAAAGAACAATTGAAATTGAGATTTTCCATTTGAAATTGAGAAAATTTCATTTGATTTTGAGATTTTCTATTTAATATTGAGAAAAGAACAATTGATTTTGAGATTTTCCATATGAAATTGAGAAAACAGCAAATGAAATTAAGATTTTCCATTTAAAATTGAGAAAAGAACAAATGAGATTGAGATTTTCTAATTCAAGTTGAGAAAAGGACATATGTAATTGAGATATTGGGAAAATACCAAATGAAATTTAGATTCTCCAATTGAAATTGAGAAAAGACCAAATGGAATTGAGATTTTATATTTGAAATTAAGAAAAACACAAATGAAATTGGGAAAATTATAAATTAAATTAAGAAAAGAATAAATGTAATTGAGAAAAAATCAAATGATTTTGAGAAAAAATTTAATTAAAGAACAAATTTTATTAAATCATACATTACAAAAAAATGTATAAAGTAATGCACAGCCATAGGGGCCCACGCATTACTTTATACCTTATTTCACTGATCAATTTTACAGGCGATTAGCTGCAAGGTAATGTATTGGGAGGAGGTGATAAAGTAAGTGGTTACTTATGTGGTTACGAGGATGGAAAAAGAAATGTGTCTAAAAATAGATTTTCATAAAAAAAAATTTAAAAATGGTTGTGCTTAGTATTTTTGTTTTAAAATTACCCCTTACAAAAAAAACACAAAATAATGTGTCTAAAAATAGATCTTCAAAAATGTTTTGATCATTACTACACGTCATGCAACACGTAATCAGTGATCGGTAAGTCCTTACTTTTTGCTTTGAAATAATTCGGAAGGTAACAAGTTATCATTACAAGGTAATGCGTGAGTATATCGCACCCATTACCAAAGTCTTGCTGGGATGGCAGATTGATGGAAGGTGCAGGAATTTTTTATTGCTCAGCTGCAGTCGCTAACAGTTACCAATGTTCTAGCTTCCTTTCAATGTACACCAATCTGTGCTCCAAAATGTTGGGTGGGGAAATTGTTGGAATGTCCATGTTGGACTTGACATGGGCTTTTATTTTTTACATATTATTTCAATGGTGTTGAAAATGCGCGATTATGGGCTCAAACTGAGCAGAGTTCCGGAAGAGTTTTCAAATACAGTTTCGAGCCTTTTGTAACAAGTAGCACTATCAACAACTACCACCTACTCTGAAAGGTCGTTCCCCATCTCCTTCCATCTCACCAGAAAATTTTTTATACATTCCCTAGCAGCAGGTACATTAACAGAACTTCTATTTTCATCCATTTTTATAACGCGTGATGGTCCTTCCAATCGCTCCGATCAAATGAACATTTGGGCCATGTGATGATGGGAGCGTTTGGGTAGCGCGAATTCAAATTTAAATTTATTTCCTTCAGCCGAACTATGTATTTATTTGATTACCGGCTCTGACATACTCATTCAGATGAATAAGGTATTCTAAAAGTTATTCATTGTAACCAGCTCAATGTGGAAAGATTTTCAGGAATATATTTGGCCGTGTAAGGTATTTCCAACTTCTTGGTATTTTTATCTCCGTGCAAGGCTTAATTTCATTCACAAGAATTTTATTAAATTGCAATTAAAAATTTCTTATTTTAATTTTTCTTTTCTCAATTTCAAATGAACAAATCTAATTTCCATTTGTTTTTTTCTCAATTTCAAATGTAAAATCTCAATATCATTTATTTTTCTCTCAATTTTAATTGGAAAATCTCAATTTCATTTGATTTTTCTCAATTTTAAATGTAAAATCTCAATATCAAATTAAAAATTTCAATTTCATGTATGCTTTTCTTAATTTCAATTGTAAAATCTCAATATCATTTATTCGTTTCTCAATTTTAATTGGGAAATCTCAATTTCATTTCTTTTTTTCTCAATATGAAATAGAAAATCTTAATTTCAATTGTTCCTTTCCCATTATCAAATGGAAAATCCCAATTTCAATTGTTCTTTTTTCAAAACTACATGGAAAGCTCTCAATTTCAATTGGAAATGGTGTAGTACAAAATTTGTTTTCTTGTTTTTTCCATATTCAACTCAATAGTGCTACCACTTATAGTACACCCTAATGTATACATTAGGGCATCCGTACAACGTCATAACCATAAAGGTTATGAATAAAGTTTGTCTGATTAATTATATGCAAAATATTTGAGTTTATACCCATCCCCATTTTAAATGAATGAGAATTCTGTGTTCTCCAATGTTTAAGGTAACTAAAAAACCTTTAAAGAAGGTATCGACTATAGAAAAATATGTGTTTCGATTTTCTTTTATAGAACATACTCTTGTTATATGAACCAAAAATTTCAATAAAAAATTCGAAGAAATAAAATTTTCTTAAATTAAATTTCTATATAAGGTTTGTTTTTTTTCGAATTTTATATCTACATCTATAACTACTTGTAATAAAACGACTATCCGTACTTACGTGACTTGTTTTTATTTTTTGTAAACAAATAAAATTTAAGCATTTGGGCCGCCTTTGGACGAAATCTGTTTTCGTATATGGGCTTGCCCGGAACGCGAAATAGAGCAATTACCTTGAGTGGCATGGTCTCCCTTTACTAACAACCATATAATTAATTTTTTAGCATTTGTAGTTTTAAATATTTTATCAATTTTAAAATACTAAAATTTCAAAAATTTCTATGACAAATATTTTTGTTTACATTTAAAAGAGAAAAGCCAAGAATTTTCAAGACTTGGCAGCATTTTTATAACTACTTAATTTTTAAGAAGCTAAATTTATACCTACTTAAAATTTTTATAAATGCTTAAATTTGTATGGAATATTTATATAAAATTCGAAAAAAAAACAAACCTATAATATTTTTTGGTTGCATTTTTTTTTATTATTAGAGTCTTATATCGCATAACACGAACAAAAAGATAAAAACCAGGGTTAGCAGGTAATACCGCTAAAATACCGTTATCGATTCAAACCACTTTCAACTGACTACCGTTACCCCTAAAATATCATTACCGAGATACCCGGAATACCGTTATCCTTAAAATACCGTTACCGAAGTAACTGAAATACCGTTATTCTTAAAATACCGATGCCGAAATAAATAAAATATCAATACGCTTCAAATATCGTCACCGAAACAAGCGAAATATTGTTATCCCTAAAATACCGTTACCGTTATTTTTAATTTTCTGCTTTTGCTACTTTCACGTGGTTATTGAGCATTTTTTTGTACAATAAGTTGATAAATTGGTTCTGTTTTTAATTTCGTTTATTTTTTATAAAAAAAACGAGTAAAAAGGTTAAAGTCGGGCATGCCGACTATACAATACCCTACACCAGTCTGGTGTATTGTTTGGATCCGAAAATCGAATGGGTTAAAAGGGGGCTTGTGTCAAAATTTTCTAAATGTGAGTCAGCGCACCAAATTTCATTAAAATATCTTAATATTTGCGACCTGCAGTTTGTAACCAAGCCAATTTTGGGGGGACCCTTATATGGGCACTAGTTCTAAACATGGACCGATGTTCACCAAAATCAATAGGCTCGTCCTTGGACCAACATAGGTCTATGTACCAAATTTTATCAAAATATCTTAATATTTGCGACCTGCAGCGCATAAACAGTATAATTTTGGTAGGACCCTTATATGGGCACTAGGCCTAAACATGGACCGATGTTCACCAAAATTAATAGGCTGTGTTACTGGGCCAACATAGGTCTGTGTACCAAATTTCATCAAAATATCTTAATATTTGCGACCTGCAGTTTGTAACCAAGCCAATTTTGGGGGGACCCTTATATGGGCACTAGTTCTAAACATGGACCGATGTTCACCAAAATCAATAGGCTCGTCCTTGGACCAACATAGGTCTATGTACCAAATTTCATCAAAATATCTTAATATTTGCGACCTGCAGCGCATAAACAGTATAATTTTGGTAGGACCCTTATATGGGCACTAGGTCTAAACATGGACCGATGTTCACCAAAATTAATAGGCTGTGTTACTGGGCCAACATAGGTCTGTGTACCAAATTTCATCAAAATATCTTAATATTTGCGACCTGCAGTTTGTAACCAAGCCAATTTTGGGGGGACCCTTATATGGGCACTAGTTCTAAAGATGGACCGATGTTCACCAAAATCAATAGACTTTGTCCTTGGGCCAACACAGGTCTATGTACCAAATTTCATTAAAATATCTTAATATTTGCGACCTGCAGCGCATAAAAAGTATAATTTTGGTAGGACCCTTATATGGGCACTAGGTCTAAACATGGACCGATGTTCACCAAAATCAATAGGCTGCGTTATAGGGCCAATATAGGTCTGTGTACCAAATTTCATCAAAATATCTTAATATTTGCGACCTGCAGCGTATAAAAAGTATAATTTTGGTAGGACCCTTATATGGGCACTAGGTCTAAACATGGACCGATGTTCACCAAAATGAAGAGGCTGCGTTATTGGGCCAATATAGGTCTGTGTACCAAATTTCATCAAAATATCTTAATATTTACGACCTGCAGCGTATAAACAGTATAATTTTGGTAGGACCCTTATATGGGCACTAGGTCTAAACATGGACCGATGTTCACCAAAATCAAACATGTTCGTCCTTGGGCCAACATAGGTCTGCGTACCGAATTTCATCAAAATATCTTAATATTTGCGACCTGTAGAGTGCGCACAAGATTGCATGGACAGACGGACGGACGGACGGACAGACGGACATCGTTAAATCGAAATAAAACAAAATTCTGAACCGATCGGTATACTATAAGGTGGGTCTACGACCAATATTTTTTGGTGTTACAAACATCAGCACAAACTTATAATACCCTGACCACATAGTGGTGTAGGGTATAAAAATTGCGGGATGCATCGAAATAACTGACTACCGTTACCCATAAAATACCGTTATCGATATAACTTAAATACCGTTAACCTTAAAACACCGGTACCGAAATAACCCAAATATCGTTATCTTTAAAATACCGTTACCGAAATAACTCAAATATCGTTATCCTTAAAAAATACCGATAGCGACATAAATGAAATAGCGTTACCCTTAAAATACCGTTACCGAAATAACCTAAAATATCGTTACCCTAACGATAACCGCATTCGTTTCGGTTACCATCAATAATAAAAACTCAAAAATTTTATCAAAATTTGGTTCAGAGCAAAATTCAAAACTATATCCATTCAGCGATGATTTACTTGTCAAAATAAAAGTTTTTCTAGCCATATTGTGCTATTTAGAACATATTGTTTCCACCACATTGAATTTTTGATAAATCTCAAACAATCGCGGATTTAAAAAAAATCTGAAACAAGTGTATATAGAGAGAATACCGTCCTCACCAAATTTTGTTGTTGTGTGGCGAACTTGGAAAAGGCTAAGAAAACATGTTGATGATGTTGTTAAGAGAAGAAATGCATTATTAGAAACATTTTTTCGTTTTTTTCTTTTGAAAAAACTTCTTTGATCAGTGTTGTCAAGTTTGATTTTCCATTTAGGGGTTTTCTAATGAGTGTAGTAAATTTTTTTCAACTACTGCTTTTAATAATTTTTGTTAATATTATTTTAAAATTTTTTAAATAATTTATTTTATTATACAAATAATATATAACACAGTACAACACTAAAAATGCATCGGGCATGCGACATATCAATTCTGATAGATTTTAGGATGAGTATCACGAATGTGAACACTAAATTTCAAAATTAGCTCTAGTTTTTGAAATATTCGCAAATTTAACTTTTAGCTAAAAGTCAGTTTTTTCGTTGAAATTTCTTATTTATTCATATACCTGACTAACCCACGGATAATTTTTTATATGGTTTCAAAGTATAGACTTTGGGCTTTCAGAACTATATTTACTTATTTTGATTAGGGAAAGGATCTAGGATATATTTGCAATTAAAGTCAAAACTTCACTTATTTTCCTATATTTCAAATCTAGTAAAATGTCTTAATCGGATTTGCATAGTCTTAACACATTCATATTCCACTAAATTCTTTTTGTCAAAAAAATCACAACTTTTGCATCAACATTTTCCAAAAATTCAATCTGAAACACAAATTTGATCGCCAATTTACAAAAATGTATATTTTTGTTAAAGTCGATTTCATTTAAAATTTTAGGTGGCAGTATGCTTTGATTTGATTTATTTTTGGAGCATTCTGATTGGTTAATTTATTTTTTTCAACCAATCAAAATGTTTTAAAATCAGAGACCCAAAATAACTTTTATATTTCTTAAAAAGTCACCACCCAAATTTATTTAATTATAACATTTCAATAATGCACTATATTTTATAAATCATATTGCACAAAAAAATCACAAAGTTTAGCAAAGATTTTAATTTTTTCAATTTTTATATTTTACTCTATAAATTTCTGTTGTTTTTTGATTTTTATTTTAAAACTTTTTATAAAAGTTAAAGAATGATTTTTTTGAAAAAATTAAGCACCAACTTTTTTATTTGATAATAAAATAAAAATTAAAAATTGACCTAAATTGAATGCCGGAAGTTGCTGGAATATACATATTTACTCACTTTAAATCACTGTTCAATATTTTATTAACACTAGTTGACATTATCAGGATATTATAATTGTTGAATTCATTGGTTCTATGGCTTTTGATTTATATTCTTAATTGTTATTTTTTGATAAAGAAAAAAAATCAGAAAATAACTTTTATTATTTTTGAAAAAATAAAAATCGTTTTTGGATTGTTTTTGTTTGAATTAAAAATATAAATCAAACAGAACAAATAAACAGAAAATTAAAAATATTCAAACAAGAAATAATTGTAAAACAATCAGTTTTTTGAATAAAAGTTATAACTGTTACGTCCCTGTTTAAAATATAAATATCTTTGTAGGGTTTTCATACACAAAATGAACAAAATCGTATGTTTAACAATAAAACGGACTAAATTCAAAATGTTCTTTTATAGTACTTTTTTGAACATGCATATTTTAAAATCGTTATTTTTTAGGAATTTGCACTTAAATTATCTAAAACTTTGTTGAAATTGATTAGAAAATATGTGTATAACATATTTCAATGGTTTTATCGGAGTTTTTTAATTTCAGGTTCTTCGCAGACTCCTTAATTTGTAGGTATTAAAAAAAACAATATTTTTCAGTTTTAGCCAAATTTTACTTAAAATTAAAACATAAAGTGCGAAATTTTTTTCATGAATTAAGTAACATGAGATGTTTAGTAATGGTATAAATTAAAAAATTGGATATTCCTTTCATTCTAGATTAATTATTAGCGAAATCGTGAAAAAAGAGAAATTTAAAATTTAAATGCATATGTAGTGAATACAATCGCAGCTGTCAGAACGTGCGATATATCAAATTAAAGGGCATATTTCATCATATTAAAATTTTGCGCAAAGAGTGGCGTTCATACTTTTTTTTGCAAAAAGTTTATTACAAAATTGAGATTTTCTGCAAATACGGTTTTGTAAATATTTCTTAAACTATAGCTAACTTTAAAATTCTAAGGCCATATTCGTGATCTACGTCCCAAAGTCTATTAGAAATGATCTGTCGCAATCCCGATGCATCAAAATTTTCTTATTTTGTTGTACTGTGTAATTCATTTTCACCATTCTTGTTAATTTAAATGTATTTTGTTTTTGTTAAAATAAACTATATTTTAAAAAATAAAATTATATTGACGTTCAATATTAATTTAAAAAAACTCAAAATTGACACCATTGACAAATGTTTGTTGGCACGGGAATTTTTTGCATGTTGAGGCAATATTGGAATTCCTTAAATACTCTTAAACATCTGAAAATTCTCTTAAAAATCTGAAAAAACTCACTCAACCTCAATGCTTTTTATATAGGGAAATGTGTAAAAAAACACTCAATCTCTCATTTTTTTACAATGTTTACCAACATGTTTTAGTTTGCTTTCCCGACTTCACGAACAAAAATAAAGAGTAAAGTTTAACAGAGGAAGAGTGGTATAGAAACCTACTGGGTACACGCGAGAACGTCTCCTGCTGCGCCTGAAAAATAGTTATTCGTCGTAAAATTTTTTTGGGGGAAGACTTAATATGGGTACCTCCTAAATAATTTTTAAAAACAAATAGCTAATTTTTTAGGCGCAGCGACGATATTATATGTCTCCAAAAAATCTTTCACATGATACAAGATTTGTCTGTATTTTCTTTGAAATAAATCAAAAAAATAAAAATGTGTTAATTCCACCCCCCCCCCCCCCACTTTTGAACCCCTAATTAAAAAAAAAAAATAATAATACATGTCTCTTATTTTCTTCTCCTTTATGTTATATAATCACCATATTTCCGTAAAATCGGTGGCAACCTATTAACGATGCTTCCACGTTAGTAATTTTTGAAGCTATTTAAAACATTCAGTATACAAAGCGGCTTATATAATAATTCCTTAAGAAGTTGTATCACCTGTTTTTCTCTTTCTACAGCAAATACTTCAATTTCTATTAAAAGAAAAATTCCATTGAAGATATCTTATTTTGTATACACAACACCATAAAGTGTTAAGGATTTTATGTTTTATTATCGTAAAGACATAATGAAAACCTATTTATTGGCTTAAGCATGTTAACGCATGACTGCGTATATCAAAAAGTGAAGAAACAAGTTAAAATTTATTTATATGGTAATGCCATTGCTGCTATTTGTTTGTATAAGTATATTTCCAATTTTCAAAAATATTTTTCAAAACCCCCATATCATCGTTTGTTGTCTATACAAATTTCTGCTTGATACTTATTTAACTTAAGACAAATTGTTGAGAGTTTTAATAATCTAGCGTTAAGTTAAATGTTATTAATTTTAAGAGCACTTCTTTGCTGCTAGACAACAACAGCAATACAAAAAAGTTAACTTGTTTATTTTGTATTGTGGTTAAGTATGAACTTTTATTCTAATCATCATCAACATGGTTGTTATGGATGCTTTCGCTATTGTCTTTATAATCATCACCAAACCGATGTATTACAAAAACATAACTCAAGTGCTGTGGTATATATGTACATATATAGAGACACATTCGCCTTATATTCCTTTTAACATGGTGAATTTTATCTTTTGTGCTTTAAGCTACAGCAAAAGATGGTGAAAGTAATTTAAATGTTTCCTATAATCAAGTTAATAACCTCAAACACATTAACTCTACTTAATGATAAGCATCAATCCTTAAAAAAAATATCATTCAGTTTTACGCAGTTAAAGACACTTTGAGAAGTGTGTAAAAACCAATATAAATGACAACAATGGGACGCCAATTGTGTTTTTGAATGACAGGTATACGGGAGAGTGATTATTAAGGACTCTTAAACCATAACTTTTGAAAATTAATAGAGATTAACACAGTCTTAACTGTTGGACCCCATGGCTTTTCGAAATAAGGCGTCATTACAATTTTAAAAATTTCTACAATTTCACTAAAGTAACTTTACCAAATCCCTTACAACTTTTCGACTATTAAAAATAGAAACTATTTTTTGGTTTCTTTTTAAACCTAATTATTTTGTACACCTTCTAATTAATTTTTGTTTAAATTTACCCAACTTCTAGTACGTAACTAGACTCCTACTATAAATATGGTAAATTTACTCCTAGTGCGTAAGTGCAAAAAAATTACACACATGATGCGTAGGTAATTACATCCTAAATTTGTACATTTACAATGAAAATGCCTAAAAATTTTTAGCCAAAAATAAGGGAATAAAATTACTTTTAAAATATTTTATTAACAACCCAGTGTAGAAAATCATTAGCAGATAGATGGTTATGTAACTACCAGAGAAGACAGAGAAAAGCAAAATGCGATGTCTTTAAAGCAAAAAAATATTCTAAAAAAGCAAAAGTAAAAAAAACTTCGAAAAAAAATTCAAAGTTAAGAGAAAAAATTTTTCTTTGTGAGCAAAAAAAAAGTATTTTTGGGCAAAAAGTCTTAAAAAGGGCAATTCAAAGCTCAAAAATCTTACGAAAAAGCTATTTAAAAGCTAAAAAACGGAAAATACAAAAAAAAGCAAAAAGAAGCAAATATGAGTGAAAAAAGCAATAAAAAGCAAAAACAGCAATTTTGTCTTCTCTGGTAACTACACAGAGGGAATTTTGCTGGAAGAATTTTAATGAAATTTTTCAGTAAAGTAATGAAGTTTTCTTCACAAAGTAAATGTAAATTTTCTTAAATTTGATGAAAAAGATGCATATATTTTATGAATCTAGTTTTAGTGAAACTTTTTCATTGAATGTGTGCAACTTTTAATAAACAAAATGAAATTTTTCACAACATTTAATGAAAAATTCCATTAATTCAATGAAAAGTTTCAAAGGAAACTTCACTGGTTTTATGCAAAAACTCATTAATATCCCTGCAAAAAGAGAACATCCACTTTTTTATGCATGACTTTTTTCTCTACATTCAAAATAAGATAATGCAAAAATAAAATAAAACAAAAACAACAACACATAGCGACATGACGCACAAGCATAGTTTTCTACTGAAAAATTGTTAAATTTACAGCAGTATCGGTTCTTTCCTATGACACACACGTGTTAAATTCCTTGATGGAAATGTAATTAACTCTGAATTTGCAGATAACTAATTTTGATGTTATATTAAATTAAATTATATTTTTAGTACGACGACACATACAGTGTTATAAAACTTAGTATCAAATCATATATAATCATATCGATCACTACATATAATTTGATTAGTTTTATAAGGCTTATGTAGTTATATATGGAGTCAGATTTGGGGATATGTAATAATATCAATTACCTTACAAAAAATTCGTTGAAAAAATAATATCAGATGTAGTTGTATATAATGAAATGTGTCTTAATGTGACTCCATTCATTGTCAGATGTAGCCCAATCACATGATATATGACAATATATAACTATTTTTACTCGGGGTTCTAAAAAAAAAATTCAACATCTCGCGCAATTACAGTGTTGCCATATTTGAAGTCCTTCATCTTTCACCACCTTTCACTTCTTCTCTATCCCCTTTCCAAAGGAAGCAACACTTTAATTAAGAGAAAGGAGAATTTCCTGAGTGTTGCTTCTCTTTACAAAAACAAAAAAAAAACAACATTATAAAAGGAGAGCTTTTGCCAGCAGAAAAACTATATCCCTACTAAAAGCCATAGAAAAAACTTAGAGTTTTAAGACTTTCTCCTATGGAAATGTCTCAGTGCAATAGGAAAAAATTCTTACAAAATGGGGGATATTCTGTGAGAAGAAGTCATCGGGAATCACTACGGAAGAAAAGGGTTTCGAACTCCGGAGTTTTTCTTATAGGAAAGGTCCTCAAAATCCATAAGAACTGTTCAGAATTAGTGTGTTTTTTTTCTTTAGGAAAATGCTCTTAGAATCTTAGGGGTTTCTACAGTAAAAAGTCCTCTAAAATATAATCTAAAGTTTTTTCTTAAATTAAATAAACAAGTACATTTTAATAAAAAAAGTATTTTTTAATAAAAAAGTACCTTGTAATAAAAAGTACCTTTTATTAAAAAAGTACCTTTTATTAAAAAAGTACCTTTTATTAAAAAATTACCTTTTATTAAAAAATTACCTTTTATTAAAAAAGGACCTTTTATTAAAAAAGTACCCTTTGTGAAAAAAGTACCTTTTATTAAAAAAGTACCTTTTTTGAAAAAAGTACCTTTTAGAAAAACAAGAACTTTTATTAAAAAAATATACATTTTTATTAAAAATTACGTCTTAAGAAAAAAAATTATCTTTTGTAAAAAGTACGTTTTATTAAAAAAGTTTGTTGAAAAAGTGTTTGTTTTATTAAAATGTTTACCGCTTATCAAAAAAGCACCTGTTTCTTTTTCGATCTGTCCCATAGTTCTAAAGGAATTGTGTCGCTTATCAAATATTATGGAAATTAAATTCAGTGACAGTTGAATGGAAAATTTATAGTGGCATGAGTGTGACAGATAGTTGTCTTAGTGATGAACAACAACAATAAATGAGCAATAGTAGCAACAACTGCAAAGAATATCAAATGACAACAACAATTGAATGAATGAATAAATATAATTTACATAAAATACAGCGTGTTGACAAAACCTTATATATTATTCATCCTATTCATAATTTATATGCTCACTTAATTTGTGCATACGCCTATCCCTTGACTTACAAGATTTCACTTTTACATGAGACTTTTTAAGTCTCGTATAAATCGATATATGGAAAATACTCGTAGAACACAATATAAATTTTACGTGTTTTTCGACCAAAATCCAGTTCTTGCTTAATTTCGATTATATTAATGACAGTTTGTAAACAGAGGAAACCATTTCGTGCTGATAATCGCATTTGTAGCCAAGGAGAAGAGAAAACAGAAAATCAATTAAGGTAAATGTAATTTGACGGTGGTAAAAGCATATCGGTTGCCTTAATAAGAATTCGGTAGTCACAACCGAAAAATGTAATTTTTAATAAATTTGGTCATAAGCACGATTTTATTTTATTGTCTCGAAATCAAGTTATAACACGATAAACGCAACGTAACTACCCAGTCAGAAATCGCCAGTGGTACAAAAAATCAAGCACTGGCATACCACTGGTTAACCACGGTATTAAAAATAAATGACTGGCAGAACACTCATTTGGGACGCTTTGCCAGCGTTTGCGAAAAGCGTTTTACCAGTATTTGTTTTACAAAAATTTCGGTGGTTTTTCACTGGCAAAGAATTGGCTTAGAGTGATAAGCCAAGGTTTGCAACCAGTGGTTATCCAGTGCTACCTAGCCAATGCTACCAGGCGTACAAAAATCAATTCACTGGAAAACCAGTGATTTTATAAAAATGCTGACGCTTCGTTAAAAAATGTTTGTAGTCGGAAGGTTCCGAGTTCTAATCCGGTTGCAAGCAAAAAATTTTTTTTGGATTTTTTTTATTTTAAATTTTTTTTGTTTTATAAAATCAATTTTTTTGATTGTGGGAAAGCTCCTTCAAGACCAACTTTTTTTTTGCCCACCCAACACTGCCATACTAGTTACAAAAAATTGTTTGCCAGTACTAGCATTTTGGCACAGTCAGTAGTTGTCCAGCTATTATCACTCATTTATGTGTTTAGCCATTAAATCTTATATGTCTCGTTAGCTCAGTGGGTAGAGCAAACGTCTGCCAATCTGACGGCCTGGGTTCAAATCACGGCAGGACCAAAAAAAAATACATATGAACTTTTTTTAAATTTTATTTTGGAAAATATATTTCCAGACCACCTATTTATTTGTTTTGCCAGCGTTTTGCCAACGTTTAAAAATTTTGTTCCTCCAGTGCTTTTCCGGCGCTTTTTGAACAGCCGGTCCTTTTGTCTAATGATGTTATCATTTTGGGAATGGAAAGGCACTTTTTGCCAGTACTTGTGCCACCTGTTAAAGTGCTTTGCCACCGCTTTCCCGTTTGTATTTTTCTGACTGGGTACCTATTACAGTTTTATGCAAATAAAATTGTATATCTGATTTATTTTTTTGTTCTTAAATATTCAGTTGATGTGACAACGTGTTAATCGAGGTATAGCTGTATATGGTTGAACATCCTTTTAAATACTTTGTGTAACTTTCTCTAAGTTATCTTTATAAAACGAAATCATTTGAAATTAAGATATTTTTCTTTTTTAATTTCTTGTACAAATTATTTAAATTTATCATCAATATTATTTTAACGTTAGATATTTTGTTGATTTCAAGGCGAAATGAGTACTGAATTTGAGTTGGACAAAACAAACATTTTCTGATTGTATAAATAAGTTAAGTTTCTATACAGGCGGTTTAATTTCCTTTTTTATCTAGTAAATATTTACTTCTATTAATGAAAATTTATAATTAAACACATAAATTGTTTCTTTATTTTAGAAATTTGAAGATGTTTAAAAAATGTGTGTTTATTTTTTGAATTTGATAAGCGAATATTTTTAATATCTACCATTTATAACGAAAGTTTGAAATATAAAACATTCTGATTTGTTTATTTATTTAACTTTAAAAATGTTTTCAACTATGGTGAACGCTCGTTCAGCTAAAAAAAAAATCGTTATTATTATATTTTTAATCTTTCTTCGGATGTAAAATCCTTTTTTTTACAGTCTTAAAAATAATTTGTAATATCTGTGTCTAAAAGCATAAATGAAATCAGAAGTCAGTTAAAATATTTCAATAACAAATTTTAAGATATCAAAATTGAATTCATTAATTCCACATGATTGCATGAGTGAATGAATGAACTAACGTATAACTGCAAAAAGATTTATCAAAATCAAAAAATCTTATTTACAAAATAATGGTATTTTAATATAGACCTTAAAAAATATTGAAAAGTTAACCTCCCCCCATCGTTCGTTTGGCCATAATAAGTATTGTAACAAACTTATATGCATGGCTTATGTGCATGAGCGGTCATATTAAGGGGCACAAAATATCAATAAAAAAAACTCTAATAAATGATTTGATTTTTTTCATTTCGTTATTTACTTGCATGAAAACCGTCTTGAAGTATACTATTAAGTTAAAGATTTGATCAGAAAAAATCAAAATGTTTGTATTTAAACAAATGTATTTAAGTAGTATTTATATCCCCCAGCGTCATATTAACTTGGAAATGTTAAATCGTTTGTAAGATAACTACTATATAAAATATTTCATCAGTAACAGTTAGTAAGAAAAACTTGGTAAATATGGGGTGGTTAGATGTTTTAGCATGTGTATTTTTTACCCAGTTTGTTAGCAATTTATTATTTTTATTTGTATATTTATTTTATTTCGTGTTTTATCATTTTCAATATCAAACGATTTGTAACAAGGGGTGCATATGTAGCATTCAATTTGTTTTTTTTTTTCTTTCTGTTGATGTTCTTTGTTGCAAATGAGGGTTTCTTGTTGCTTTTTTCATTTCATTTGGTTTTTTTTTTCTTCTTACAGTTAGATCTTTTTGATGTTATTCTAACGGAAGATTTAAACGCATAATTTTATTTATTATCAATGAAATTGCTAAGAAAAGTGTTTGTAATTGTTTGTTGATTGAAAATTGAAAGTAAATGTACATTGTATATTGCCTGACGGTTTATTTATCTTGTATTTTTTATAAAATTTCTTTTTTTCTCTCTGTTGTAATTTGTTTCGAAGAAAATTATATTATCAAAAGGAAATTCATGAATAATGCATATCTTATAGAGGGAAGAATTTTAAGGAAGATTTTAGTATGATCACGCAGACATAGTTTGGGTGCAATAAATTGATGTAGTCGAAGTATTTAGGCGTACTGTCAAAAAGAATAAATGCAAAAAATATAAAGTGGAAAATGTCATCATGTAAAAATTTAACATAAAGTAGGCAAAAGTAAATACTAAAATTTAATAATGTACAAAAAAAAAGAAGAAATCATGTAATAAAAAATTATGTTGCCTTCGCTGGGAATCGAACCCGCAACCTAGGGGTGCAACTCGCAAAACATTATACCACAACGTAAAGGTGTCTGGTCAAAGGGGTTTGGATAGGTCATCAAGCATAAGATTTTTTGACCCTAATAGAAATTTGAAGATATTTCTTGCATATTTTCAAATTCCTAGCGCCAGCACACATTGCTTTGTCCCATAGACAAAAATCAAAAAAAAAAAATTATGTCTCCGATTTCGACGAAAATATTTTTTTTGTACATATATGTGACCTTCTCAGCGAAAAGGGGCCTAGTGTGTCAAAAAACGGGTTTGGACTTAAGAGTGGATCCTGGTACCTAAAAGGGTGTAGAATAAGATGAAATGAATTAGAAAAAAACTTCATTTTCACACACTAGGTCCCTTTTCTCGGAGAAGGTCACATATACTAAAATTACTTAATCTTGTAAATATTATCCTTTCTGGTGTAACTCATTCTGTCCACACTAGAGGTCGCTAAAGTTGCTAAATTTTTAACATAGAGTGTAATGAAAAGAGATGAATTTTTTGATTCTACAAAAAAAATTGGTAAAAATTCATTTTTAGAGGTATCTTTAAAATTTTTCTTTTCTTAAATATTTGAATATATTCGAATCAATAAAACATAATAAAATTGCAAAACAATTTGTAATTGACCTATCAAATTAATCTTTGAATTTTTGCAATATGCTCTTATAATTTTGTATAAGAAAAAATAAAAAAAATAACCAATTTCTTAATTTAACTATAAAAAAAATCCAAGTGTCAAAAAATGTATTTTTGTAATTTCATCTTTTATGGGTTACGAAAAAGTTTCCAACTTTTTTAGATTTTAATAAAATGGTATAAATTTTTCTCGAAAAATTAAGGTAATATTATTAAAAAAAAAAAAAATTAAACTTTGGCAAAACACGTTAGCTATTTCATTAGTAAATCCTCAAATATACCTAATTTTTGGTTAAAATCCTAAAAATTACCAAAGTCTGATAATATATTAAAAAAATTATGTTAATTGATTTTCATATTATTATTTTTTTTTAGGATTAGACCTTTAGTTATTATATTCAAAAAAATATCTACCAATTTTTTTTTTTTTTTATAGAAATCAAAAAAACTGTTTTTTTTAAAGACCCTTTTTTATAGCTCATTCATGTAATAAAACTACATATATTTAATTTTTTATTTAAATTACCAGTTGATAAAAAAAATCTATCTCAAAATACATTTTGAGGAATATTCTAACTCTTCAATAGAAGGGAAATTTTTGGACCCTTTTTACAAAGGGACAAAAAAGACCCGTAAGTCGAAGAGTTAGAGGGCTAAAATGTCCTACAAAAATGTTTCTTGGAGTGTTCTACATAAGTTCGCTGAACACATCCTATACCTAAAATGGAACATTCAAATGGTTTATCCCTAAAATCCAGTTTTGTGGGACATTTGAGCGCCATTTCGGAATAAGTACGAAATTAACCCTTAAACACATTTTAAGTTTCCTTATTAATGGCACTGAAGTTAAATTTTCAATGCTGATATCATAAAAGACTTATAGTGGAATTTCATGACAAATATTTTTGCGGAACATTTTAGTCCTTTTTTAGTCGTTTTTGTCCGTTTTAAAAAGGGGCCAAATAAGTCCCTTTAATTGAAGAGTTAGAAAGTTAAAATGTTCCACAAAAATATTCCTCGTATTGTTTTATATAAGTTCGCTGAACATAACATAACTATGTCTCCACTCCTTCTATTTTTGTCCAATCGTTATGCAGCGGCTTCAGTTAAGTGATTCACTTTTCCCTATCAAATGGCCATTTTTACAATATTTTTAAAGGAAATTTTAGAAGGTATCTCTTCAGTTACTTAGCGTATGCTTCTGGGGACCCATATTTTAAATTTTGGAGTTTTAGTCAAAGCGGTTAAAATTTGCAAAAATTTAATTTTTGAACGTTGGAACTTAAAATTACCTTTAACACTCCTTTTATTTTCTGCAATATACAAAACTACTAGAGGGTTAAAATTTTACACAGTGTTTTACACAAGTTCACTGGATACATCCTATTCCTAAAATTTAAAATGCACATTGTTTCCGATTCACAATAAACATTTGCAAAATGGGGGAAACTTTAACCCTCCAAAATACCTAGAGCGAAATGTAAACTTTTAAAACGCAGATACACGTATATTTTTTTTTTGGGTCCCCTCTTTTCATTATTTTTGTTTTTTGTGTATTGCACAGTTAAAAAGTGCCCCCCTCAAAATATATCTTGGTTTGTTTTACGAGGGTTACTATTTATATTTCGGGAACTGGCAATACTAATGTCAATAGCTAAAATCTGGCAACACCATAATAACATTTGACATTTTTTAGCATAAACGTACTCACAAAGTTTTGATGTACAAGTGCTATTTGTTTTGTTTACAGTGAGTTAAGAAAATCAATTTGGCCAAAGTTTCAAGAGAGGGGTTTCGTTGGATTATTTTTCACAACTTTCCACGTGGATTATCTTAACAAGAATGTGTCGATGAACTCAGTTCTTTGTATGGCGATAAAGCAGCATCAAAAATCACAGTACATCGCTAGAATAGTGATTTCAATTGTGGTCGTAGTTCGGTCGCCGACGAATTCCGTGAAGGTCGTCCAAAATCGGTTGTTGGGCCGTAAAACATCGATGCAGTGCCTGAACTGATAACGCAATATCGCTATGTGACATATCGTGAGATAGGGCATCCTTGTACATTAGTTCCACTTCAATACATTCGATTTTGCATGAACACTTAGTTGTAACAAATATTTGCTCTCGTTGGAGACTTTATAATTTATCAATCGCTCAAGAAAAGGCTCGCGATGATTGGTGTAAGGGAATGATTAAAAAGTCCGACCGTGGTGCTTCAAAAGACGTGTATAAAATCGTGACAGGTGACGAATCATGGATATGGATATTATTCGGTCGAATGGGTCAATTGCCCACTATTCCGCTTGAGCATCGTATGACGGTTAATTCTGAGTGGTACACGACCATTTGTTTGCCGGAAATCTTCGGAAAAATTCGTAAAACCAACCCCCAAAGAGGAATGATTCTCTATTATGACAATGCGAGCTCTCACACATCTCGTCAAACAGGTGAATTTTTGAGCAGTCAAAACATCGAATTGATGACTCATCCTCCGTACAGTCCTGTTTTGGCACCCAACGATTTACGAGCGCCGAAGAAGCAGTTGAAGCGTTCAAAGACCATGTTTCGGAGGTGTCTCAAGAGGAATGGAAAAACTGCTATGACAAATGGTTTGACGATTGCAAAAGTGTATTCGTCATCAAGGGGAATATTTTGAAAAACAATAAAACCATTTTCATTTAAAAATGTTTGTTATTATTTGCTATTCCCGAAATATAAATAGTACCCCTCGTATGATGATTCCAAAAATATTTCCGGTCGCATTTTACCAGAAATTCAATTGGATGGAAAGATTTTGTTTTAAATAAGGCAATATGGATACCAAAATTTTTATTTTTGCAAATAATCGCTGGGTGGAAATAATTTGGAATTTTGAAGATTTTAATAATTTTTTACGCTGCTCAGTACCAAAATAACGAAAATTTTTTGATTAACTATAATCTTTAGGTAGATTCTGTTTCTAGTTCATATAAGAATAAAAATGTGACTTAACATAAGAACTTTTCTGCGCGCTTTTTTTTGGCGGGATAGCTTTTTCGCGAATTAAATATATGTAAAACAAAATAGTGTATCAACTTTTTTAATTCCCGGAAAAATATTACGCCTTCAAAAAAAAAAAGCGCGTAGTGAAGTTTTTTTTTGTTAAAGACGATATGAAGTATAATAATAAAATAATACGATATGAAGTATTATAACACTGTGAGACAAATGGTAGGAGTCAGTGATCGGGAAGGGTTCAAACTACCGGGGAAAGTTATATCGATAAAAAAGAAGTTATACGTGTCCTGGCGTTTGGCTGGGTCAACCCTAGGAATCGAGATATATCGATTTGACCTTTGGTGGTCTTTTTTTTGACATAACTCGAGAACCACTAGTCCGATTTTGTTCAAAAAATTTTAAAAAATTACAATTCCTTTAATCTGTTCATATAACGTTTTTCTATATACTCAACAGTTTTGCCGGTAAAAATAAATGTATGAAGAAAAAAATATTTTTTGCCTAAAATATTAAAAAAACGTAATAAACGAAAGGTTATTGATTTTTATGGTAGCGGTAACAAACATTTATTTTTACCGGCAAAACTGTTGAGTATATAGAAAAACGTTTGAGCAAAATCGGACTAGTGGTTCTCGAGTTATATCAAAAAAAGATATATCTCGATTCCTAGGGTTGACCCAGCGAAACGCCGGGACACGTATAACTTGTTTTTGACCGATATAACATTTCCCGTTGGTTTCATCCCATCCCATCGCATAGTGTAATAAAATAATATTTCATAAATAATCAATTCCCAATACAATTTATCCAAAAATGGTTTATCCCTTTCAAACCAATCATACACGATTGTGAGATGTGATGTTATATCTTAAAATCACAAATATTTTCAATACTAATAGGTTTTATACTGAATTTAGACAGAGCAAAAACTACCTAGCTTTTGTACGAAACTAGTTTTTGTTTGTTTTTTATGTATGCGTTTTGACAAGTAAAAACTACCAACGGCCAAAAACTAGGTAGTTTTTGCTCAGTCTAAATGCGCTATTAGATACAAGAATTTCAATAATATTTCAACCTAAATTATATTTCATAAAATATAAATTGAGATGGGGAAATTTTAATAGTTTTAATACAATTTTCCTTAAGCTTATAAAATCAATAAATTTTTGCAAGCTGCTTGGATCAGAGAGGGCTATAGGTCACACCAATTATCAGATGACGATATAACAAAATCTGTGCTGCAACAGGGTTATTCCATTTATATTAATTTGGACGATTATATTCTTCTTAATTAGGTACCCCTTAATATATTATGTACTAACCACTTTTTCTCAGCAAGTTGTAAAAATGATTAGTGCTTCTTTTCTGCTTCCTCTACTGCTTCCAGAGATTTTTATCTTATAGTATTGTGTTAAAAAAAGCCAATAGAATCTTGTGTACCACACTTTATTGCTCTATGAAAGCACAATGACAATTATAACCGATAAACTATGGCAAACAAAACTTTATTTGCTTTTTTTAATACATTGGAGAAATTGGAGGAAGCAGAAAGGAAGCACTAGTTATTCTTACCGCTCCAAATTTCTACTGAGTAGCAGACTATCACGTTTTTGTTAAATAAATATATATAAAAAATTGGATTAATAAAATCCAGCTTAAGGCTTAGATAATTCAAATTTCAATTCAATACGAGTTTTTAAAATCTGTCAGATAACTTTTCACTAAATAAAGTTTATATTTTTTCCTTTATATTCGCCTTATTTGCAAAATGATACATCTTTTCTAATTTTCAGGAGCTTAATTTAAGGTTTTATATTAAATTAATTTTTTCAATAACACCACCATAATAAGTAAAACCACCTATAAAATTTTACCCAACTTGATTGTTAAAACAGTCATTGGAGACCAGTGCTTATTAACAAAGAGGTCCCTAAAAACAGAGCCAAACCAAACTAAGAAACTTTCATTTTTTGTTCGTTTATATAGTATGTGCCTTTAAAAGAGCCCCCAGCAATTGCGTTTATGTACTTTTCTAACAATATAAGGTAACAAAGTCAATTTGACTTTTTTCCTCCTTCTTAACAATCAAACACTATGGCTTTTGTTGCCATAAAATGATGCAGCAATGCGGAAAAATAAACCATTTGATTATTTTGGGTTTTCTGGAAAACTTTCACACAAAAATGGGCCATTTCAATAAAAAAGGGCAGGTTGACTGGCAAACAAGTAGAAATTCTTATGTACTTGTCAGTTAAGTATAAGGAAACAAAGAAAAAAAAACTAATAGAAAGTTTAAAGAACCAAAAAACTATGTTAACTGTAAAATATGTATTCTTTCTGCCGGAATAACAATAGAGCCAAAAAACCAACAAGTGTTATACAAAAGAAGCTGACATAAATAAAAAAAAATAAAAGGAAAAATGTATAGAAAGCCAAACTCATTATAAAAATATAATCATAAATACCCACTATATTCAGTCATAACTAAAAGCAAACAGCAAGAAACGCACATATATTAACCACAAACAAGCAAGTGACTTAATTTGCATATATAACACTCTTGAGGAATATAATATAAAATGATAAAATTCTCCATGGGACAACCACATTATATAGTGTACAGTACATACATATATTTTAGCCACATTATCTATTCTAGCCATATGTATACTAACGGTATATAATAAACATAAGTACTATATTCGAGAGTTTATTTTAAACAAACTAACAAAAATTTACTTAATTTTTTTGTTTAGAGAATACACATGTTTAAAATATAGCAGTCGTATATATACTTTTATTTTTGGGAAATGTATATAAACCACCACATAGCAATTCATAACAAAAACTAGGCCATCTTTTAGAGATGTTTATTTTTTATCCTGCTAACAACAAAAAATTATAGGGAAGGTATCCCAATGTGTTCTCCCCGATCGTAATGAGATTCGGATATGTGATAGAGGAGACAAAAATAACACTGTGAGACAAATGGTAGGGGTCAGTGATCGGGAAGGGTTCAAACTACCGGGGAAAGTTATATCGGTAAAAAAGAAGTTATACGTGTCCCGGCGTTTCGCTGGGTCTCCCCTAGGAATCGAGATGTATCGATTTGACCTTTGGTGGTCTTTTTTTTGACATAACTCGAGAACCACTAGTCCGATTTTGCTCAAACAATTTTAAAAAAATTAAAAATTACAATTCCTTTAATCTGTTCATATAACGTTTTTCTATATACTCAACAGTTTTACCGGTAAAAATAAATGTATGAAGAAAAAAATATTTTTTGCCTAAAATATTAAAAAAAAGTAATAAACAAAAGGTTATTGATTTTTATGGTAGCGGTAACAAACATTTATTTTTACCGGCAAAACTGTTAAGTATATAGAAAAACGTTATATGAACAGATTAAAGGAATTGTAATTTTTAATTTTTTTAAAATTGTTTGAGCAAAATCGGACTAGTGGTTCTCGAGTTATGTCAAAAAAAAATATATCTCGATTCCTAGGGGTGACCCAGCGAAACGCCGGTACACGTATAACTTGTTTTTGACCGATATAACATTTCCCGTTGGTTTCATCCCATCCCGATTTTGACTGTCGCATAGTGTAATTAGTAGCCTAAAAAATCACCAAAAAATTCTAAATTTTCTAAGTTTTTTTTTCGGTTTTTTTTTTGTAAATGCAAATAAAAAACGAGCCTTTTGAAAACAGCAGTTTACAATTTTTTAGCAAACATTTCTTCTGATTTTAGCAGAATAGACTGCTATATATAGAATAGACTTGCATTCAACTAAATTTAGCTTAAAAATAGCAAAAGCTTTGTAGACTTAACAGTTTATTTTTGCTATTTTTAGTCTGCATATATTTAGCAAAATTTTCTGCAGATTTTACAGTTCAATTTGCTATTTTCAATTAACTAAAAGCTAGCCTAAATATAACTAAAATTCTGTAAATTTAACGGTTTTAATTTTGGTGTTCTCACTTTACTAGTTTTTAGTAAAAAAATCTGCTAATTTTAGCAATTTTTTCTGCAGCATAATTTTTAACTAATTTTTAGTAAATTTTTCTGCTATTTTTACAGATTTATTTCTATGAGTGCATCTATCGCTAGGAAAAGTGTATCAAGCTAAGGAGTGAGATCATAAAAATGTTAACACACATTTTTGCCTATAACTTTGGTTTAAAGCTTCTCATATTTTTTTTTCGGCAGTTTACATTTTAAAAATATGTCAGTTAATAAATTAATTTACATCATGAGTTTTAATTAGCAATTTTTTACAGAATGGACGATGAAAGAAAAGTGCTTTCAAAAATAATTAAATATTTTCAACAAAAACAAACATGAACATACAAAAAAATTGCCAAAGAAACTAATGTATGCCGCCAAACAGTTTCAAAATTTGTAAAAAGGTATCTGGAACACCTACCAATTGAAGGGAAGCCGGGACCAGGAACAACGACTAGTTATCGTAACATTGGTAAGGCATATAAAGTTAAAAGCAACCTTAAGAGAGCTCCTAACACATCTGGCAGAAAAACAGCTGGGTTAGCCCAATGCTCGGACTTTTTTGTACGCAAAGTGAAACGTGAGGCAGTACTAAAGTCCTACAAAGTGCAAAAAGTTCCCGATAGAAATGCTGGAGGCCAAAACCAGAGCTCGAAAATTGAAATTAAATTTTATACAAAAATACTGCTGTTGTGTAATGAATGACGAAACTTATGTCCTGTCTGATTTTTTGGAGCTCCCTGGTCAAGAATTTTGTGTTTCCGATGTTCGAGGAAATGTTGCGGAAAAATTTAGATCGAAAAAGCAAACAAAATTCCTTAAAAAATTCCTAGTATGCTAAGCCATATGTAGCTGCGGCCAAAGAAGCCAGTCATTTGTGACATCTGGCTCTATAAACAGAGAAATTAATATCAAGGAGTGTTTGCAGAAGAGACTTCTTCCATTTTTGAGTCAGCACAATGTATCCACTTACTTTTGGCCCGATTTAGCATCTTGTCACTACAGCAAGAAAGCGCTGGAGCGGTATAATGATAATAATGTGGTTTTTGTACCAAGAGAGGCAAATCCACCAAACTGCCTGGAGCTCAGGCCAGTGGAGAGATATTGGGCTCTCGTTAAAAGAGAATTAAAGGGCACAAAAAGGTCTCCCAGGACATGCAAGATTTCAAACGTAGATGGACCACCTCATAGTATAATATAGTAGCTTTACTCATTTTCTGTCATTTGAAAAAATTAAGTAGTGTTTGTAATTTTACTTGTACATATGGTTCTTAATACCACTACAACTACATGAGATAGGGACAGGCTCTCAATTTTTTTATGAGTGGGGCTACTATAGTATACTATGGACCACCTGCTCTAAAAAGGTGACAGAAACTACCATAAAAGCCATAATGGGCGGGTTTCAGGAAAAAGTGAATGACTTTGTTCCTAGTGGTTAGAATTCCCTTTGGTATTTTTTTGTTTGATTTTGTATTAAATTTCATTTAATTAAAATTTGGTTTGAAGTCTTAAAATTCAGTGGTTTGATTTTTATTTAACTTTATGTGTGTTAACATTTTTATGACCTCACTCCTTAAAAGAAGAATTTGTTGAAAAATAAGGAAAATGTTTCCTAAATTTGTTGTATTTCTATATTGCTTTTTTGTTTTGTTAGGTCAGTTAGCACTGGGATCGACCTCGTAACATATCCAAATTTCATTAAAATCGGGGAGAACAAATTGGCATACCGTCCTTATAAAAAACTGTCATTAGAAAATTAAATATTACTAACAGTAGTTAGTGTTAAGTACAACCCACATATATGATTTATTGCATTTCCGGTTGTCGTAGTAGATCCATGTTTCATCGCCAGTAATAATTCGATGCAAAAATTACTTATTTTTATGACGTTCAAGCAGAATTTCGGACATGCAAAATCGTCTTTCAACGTCTTTCGCCTCATGTAATGTCCCATTTCCTCGCTTTTGGATGAATCCTGCTGCTTGCAAACGTTTTGAAATTGTTGCTTGAGTGACACTCAATGATTTTTCAATTTCTTCTTAAGTTTGACAATAATCTTCATCGAGTAGTGATTCCAATTCATCATCTTCGGCCTTGGTGGGTTTTGTCTACCGTGTCAAAATCACCATTTCTGAACCCCGCAAATTATCTGTCGCATGTGGGAATCGATGGAACATATTCAAGATAAGCTTCAGTGAGCAATCGATATGCTTCAGCTGCACTTTTCTCAAATTCAAGAAGTAAAGCAAAACTTCGTGAAAATGATTCTTTGATACAACATTTTCTAAGAAAAAAAAAACCTTGTTGTTTAGTGGCATATTTAATGTGTATATGACATTAAAAAGTGCTAAAACATTAATTTTATTAAAAAAATTTGCTAAAGGGTAGTATTAATGCAGAGTGCACACTAAACAAGCTTTATTACATTTAGCATTAATTACATTTTGCTAGTTCAGAAATCCGATAAGCCAGATTGTAAACCTTAACCCTCTAACCGGCAAGCCCGCCTCCAGGCGTGGTATATTAAATTGACCAGAAATGCGTCAAAGGGTATTTTATAATAAGAAATTATACTTTTTCAACAGAAAACAAAATTTATAAAATTTTTTGTGAAGAATTTTTTTGTATACAATGCACGGTTTGGAAGCGAGAAAGTGTCAAAGATAAAATTTCGTAAAATTTAAAAAATTAAATATTTTAAAATAACCAAAAGTTTCGAAAATCTTAAAAACATATTTAAATTGACTAAAACAATTGATAGTGACCACGAAGTGAGATTGGAGCTTAAGCTATTCAAAAAGTTCCGTACTTTGGTCCAAGGACGCACAGGATTCCATAAGGACACCTTTAAAGGACATCGCCTTAACTTCAAAGCGAATGGACGGATTTTATTGACATTTGGTAAAAAGAATATATTTGGTATAGGTAGCAAAGCTTATCAGTTTGAATAATATATATTGAAGGTTTGGTGCATTTTCGCTCAATTTCGCATTTTTCAAAAAACGAAAATCGCTACATCCTCTTAAGTAACAACAAAAAAAAAATTTTTTTTATTGCAATTATATCTTGGTAAGAGAAGTAATTTGTGCCCAAGCCTAGTAATTTTTATGCGCTAGTTTTCGAGATTCACCCTTAAACTGTTTTGGCCCATATCGCCTAAAGTACACACAGAAATCAGATTCGTAGTTTCAACCGAATTTTTCGCCAACCGAATTTTTGTAGTTCCAGGTACAATCACTTTTATTTTTAATACCATTGTAACTACCGAAATTTATTTACAATTTTTGAATTTTTGTTGTGTTAATAGATTACTTTCATACATGGGACTAATTAATTATTTGGACTAATTAATTGATGATTTCATTACCATTGCATTGATATCAATTGTAATGAAATTATTTTCATTACCATTTTTTTAACTAATGGTAATGATTCGAAAATTTAATTTCATTGATTAATGACAATGATTTTAAATCTCATTTCCATTGACAATGAATAAATTAAAAAAAAATAATTGCCATTGACAGAAAAACGTAAAAATGGAGTAAAACTCGCTAAAATCGAAGATAGAATATGCTCATACAGGCTCATTCTCATTTGAAATTAAATATTAGTTTCCATTCCATTGTTATTTGTATCCAGGTAAAGTTTACCGGAATGGAATGGATCCTCCTTAAAAAATTATGTTTTATAACTTCCCCGCCCAAACCCGTTGTTCGTTTTCATTTGTCTGAATTTTTTTGTAAACAAATGGTTTTTAATCAATTGTAATTAGTTTTTTTATACATTACCCTAGTAAAAATGATTTTTATATAATCAGATATGATTTTTATACAATCATTTATGATTTTGTACAATTATAACTTGTCGAGTATTGTGAAACATATATTTTTATATGATTATATCAAAAGATATTTAATTATATAAAATCATATTAACCAGATCCACCATTTTCCGGATCAAATCATGTATGGGTTAATATAATTATATTAAAAATATATTATTTGATCCGAAAAATGGTGGATCTGGGTAATATAATTTTATATAATTAAATATCTTTTGATATAATCATATAAAAATATATGTTTCACAATACTCGACAAGTTATATTTGTATAAAATCATAAATGATTTTATAAAAATCATATATGAATATATAAAAATCATTTTTACTAGGGTAGTGTAATTTCATTACCATTAGTAATGATTTTTCTAATGAAAAATATATCATTACCATTAAATGGTAATGAAATTTTTTTCATTGTCATTAGTATAAACTAATGGTAATGAAATTTCAATGGTAATGAAAAATTCCCATGTATGATTACTTTAATGTTTGTGGATTATAAATTCTATAAATAGAAAAACACGTTCCACAAAATTTATTTAAAAATTAAAATTTTTTTGTCGCTAACTGGGATCGAACCCCTGACCCTCCGATTGAGAGCACATTGCTTTCCCTCTAAGCTAAGATCTATTTAAATATTTTTAGTCAAAATTCAAATTTGAATTTCTTCAGGTTTGAATATTTTGTCTATAAATAAAATTATATCAACAACAGAAAATCAGTTGTATCTTTTAATTTGAATAAAAAAAAAATTTTAAAAAAATTAAAAAAAAAATTTGTGTCGCGAACTGGGATTGAACCGGCGACCTTCCGTTTGTCAGCTCATTGCTTTTCCTCTAGGCTAAACTCGACATAAATTTTTTTTGTCAAATTTCAAATTTGAATTTCTTCAGGTTGAAAATTTGAATATTTTGTTTTTGAATAATATTATATTCACAACAGAAAATCAATTGTGTTTTTTAATTTGAATCAATAAAAAATTATTTAAAAAAAAAGTAATGCCTTGGTTGAGGTTTGAACTCAAATCTCTAAGGTTATAAGGCTTTGTTTGTCTCTACCTCCTGCGCCACAGATACTTACGTTTAGTTGTTGTCTAACTTAGAATTTAAACACGCATATTTATGAAACGAAAAAATATGATAGATTCCAAAATTTTATTATGATAAATAAAATTTCTGTTCCTTGTTCCTTGTCGCAATATATTATTACAATTACCAAAATAATGCACTCAAAAAATTGTATGAACTAAAATTAAGGTTTCACTTTACTAAAACAATGTATATGAGTTATTAATAAAAATAAGTTAAATTTCTTTCCAATAAGTAAAATTGCTTTCAAATAATGCAAATTTTATTTGATTTTAGTTTATCCAAAATTCGTATTAACTCAAAAATAATAAAACATTTTCCTTAAATTTATTTTCTTGAATTAGGTTAAAATTTCTTAAAACTGTTGAAAAATGTATGTATTTTTAGTTAATAATCTTAAATGTGAAGAATTTGGTTGAACTAAAAATTACGAAATTTAAAATTGTATGAAAAACTAAATTCAAATAATGAACTTCCTTAAATTTAGTTTAAACATTTTAACTTCTTTAAACCAAGTATAAACTTCTTAAATTCTAGTAAAGATTTTCTTTCGCATTCCTGAAAATATTTTATAACCTATGGAATTCTTATTTGTTTTGTAGTTTTTATTATATAAGTATTTTAGTGTTGTGAAGAAAATTTAAGCAATAAATTTTACACAAATTTATATTAAAGTATTAAAGTTATGTTCGTTAATACTTTCATAAAAAAATATATGAAATTGATTACTTAGATTTTTGGTAGTGAAACTAAAATACTTATATATTTGAATATTTATACCTAATGAGAATTAAAAATTAATAAATAATACCTGCAGTTTTTCTTACTTAATACGAGCATAACATATGAACTAAAAATAAGTTTATTCTGCGTTACCACAAGTTCAAAGCATCTTTAAATTTAAGAACAATTGACTTGATTTTAAGACATATTTACTAAATTTAAAAACAAGTTTATACTAAATTTAAGTAAAATACATATTAATTTTAGTAAAAATTTCAGAAAAATTAAAACAGTATTTACTAAATTTCAGAAAAAATTTACTTAATTTAAGTTAATTGTTTTAACTTGTTTTTAAGAAAATTGTGTACTCGATTTAAGTTAAAATTTCCTTGGAGCCAAATCATTCCCAAATTTCTTTAAATTTAGTTCAAATGACCTAGTATTTGGGAAACAATTTTTTCGGTGTGGAAATTAATGGTTAAAGCTACTAAAGTTAAAAAAAGTTTTAAATTGATTAGAAAAACTAATACTTTGGATAGAGTGATCGATTTTATTGAAACACAACTGATACTAAATTGTTGCTGCCGATATTTTAATCAAATGACTAAATCTTCGATAAATTGGTGATTGTTGGTATTGAAGGTAATGTGGAAGTTAGTAATTTTTCAATATTGGTTAGAAAAGCCAATATTTTGGATAATGTGACAGTGTTTTGGTTCATCGTGTATATTTTTTCTTCACAAATAAATATAACTTTCCTGATGATGAAGTTTAAATGACTGCAATTAAAATTTTTGAATGATGAAAATATTTCGTTGGTTCCGATAGAATTCCAACCAATTTATTTTCTGTGTGTAGGGAACGAAAAAAAATTTTGTAGAAGAACTTATTGTTTATTTTTCGTAAGGAACACATGGTATAAATTTCATTGCAAAAAAGCTGAGGCCGGTTAGAGCGTTAATCAGGTACTTTGAATTCAGTGATGCGAGCCGGTTTTCTATATTAGGTCATACTCGTAAAAAAGATATATTTGAAATTTATGTTTCGAAGTACACCAAAAAACGCGACTTTTTATATTTGTCCACCATTTACTTCTTTCCCAGTTTATTTTTATTCTTCAATTAATTTTGGCGTAAAAATGATCAAAAGCTGCGAGCGAAAATGTAAGGACACCACGAAATTCTGTACAGAAAATGGTATATATTTTCAAAAAGACCGATTTTGATTATTTTGGAAGATGACAAAGCAAATTTTAATAATTTGTGTTGTTTCTGTTTTTTCTTTGATATTTAAATTGAACAAGAATTTCTCATTGAGTTTAAGCTAGAAAAATATTTCTATGTAAATGAAATCCGAATAGATTAAAACAAGCTTTCAGCAAATTATTTTTCACAATTTGTTAAATAAGTTTTGGGATTTTTTTTTAAACATTTTTGTAATTTTTTACCAATTTCTATTAATCGATTAATTGTTCGCATTATTTGAGTGCTAATGGTTAAAGCAATTCGCAAATTTGCAAAATATCGGGACACCCTAATATACCTAATGAAGTTTCCTATAATTAATTTTCTTCATTTTATCACCATCTTAATACAAAACAGGCATGTTGGTGTCAACATATCAAAATGATAACAAAATTCTACCTCAAATTACACTTTAAAGATGTGAAAGTGATTAAAATGCAATAATTGTTAAATATTGCTTAAAAGACATTTGTATTGTTGTTATGGTTCATGTGTAGTTTGATAAATGTCACCCACATTCACAATACATTAAATAAGAACGACAAGTAACATAACCTAATAAACTATATACATAGTATATCATTTAACCAATAATCATACTCTGAATAGATATACGTTCTGGAAAATATAATTAATAGCCAGTTTCATAGTCAGAAGCAAAAGCAAATTTTTGATTAAATATTTCTTAAGTAGGAATGTTTCGTACTTCAGAAATATTTAAAACAAAAATCGTTCACAGTTCTGACTATAAATCTAGCCCTAAGTGCAGAATATGTATTGTTATACTTATGTACTATACAGGAAAAACGACTTTTATATTCAAAATTAGGATCTTTTAAAATATATACAATGTATGAGAAACTGCATTTATTAAAATCTTACTGATTGTAAGTAAATACCTGTTTGATACTAAATTTGTTTAGATGAAGTTATAGTTAAATGTTTTGATAAATATAAGGATGCATACAAAAGAATTGTTATGATATGTTAATAGCATATAAATCAGGCTTTGTAGGAATCAATTTCAAATGAAATCACCAGAGACTTTTTTCTTGGTGTTGTTTTGAAGTTGAAACAATATAAATATTTAAATACTAGTAGATATATCAGAAAACAGCCAAGACCAAAATTATTTCTAGGGCGAAATCAAAAGTTTTCTAATTTAATTTGCGAATATATTTTAGGAAAAATATTTTAAAAATGATTCCAATATACGAAAACGAATTCCATTTGAAATGTTAAATTACACTGTGAGACAAATGGTAGGGGTCAGTGATCGGGAAGGGTTCAAACTACCGGGGAAAGTTATATCGGTAAAAAAGAAGTTATACGTGTCCCGGCGTTTCGCTGGGTCACCCCTAGGAATCGAGATATATCGATTTGACCTTTGGTGGTCTTTTTTTTGACATAACTCGAGAACCACTAGTCCGATTTTGCTCAAACGATTTTAAAAAAATTAAAAATTACAATTCCTTTAATCTGTTCATATAACGTTTTTCTATATACTCAACAGTTTTGCCGGTAAAAATAAATGTATGAAGAAAAAAATATTTTTTGCCTAAAATATTAAAAAAAAGTAATAAACAAAAGGTTATTTGATTTTTATGGTAGCGGTAACAAACATTTATTTTTACCGGCAAAACTGTTGAGTATATAGAAAAACATTATATGAACAGATTAAAGGAATTGTAATTTTTAATTTTTTTAAGTTTGTTTGAGCAAAATCGGACTAGTGGTTCTCGAGTTATGTCAAAAAAAGGTATATCTCGATTCCTAGACTTGACCCAGCGAAACGCCGGGACACATATAACTTGTTTTTGACCGATATAACATTTCCCGTTGGTTTCATCCCATCCCGATTTTGACTGTCGCATAGTGTTATCAAAAATAATTTTTTATTGTATTCTGACTTCTGACTTCGGAAAAACTACCTGGTTTTGGCTCTTGCTAGTCAAAACGCATATATAAGAAACAAACGAAAACTAATTTTGCATGAAAAACAGTTAGATTTTACTCAGCCTAAATTCAGTATTACAAAGAAAGTAAAATTAATATGTCGCTGTTTTAATATGAATTGGCTTATGTACTCACAGGCTATGAAATGAAGGTTTTTAATTATTTTAGATGGATTTTGGAAACCGCGCGAATACCGGGTTAGGGTTTTGACTTAGATATATGAATGTCCTTCCGTGCAGAATGGTGTTAATCCATATCCTCCTGAATTAAGAAATAATTGTGCCACGTGTTTGAAACTTACATGATTTGCTACTGAGGGCACTAGGAACACGAAACTGAAGTTGAAAGTATTTTGTCTTATATAGATCCGTAGTTATTGCCTGTCGTCATATGACGACGCTAGGAGAATATGTTTACAAATGTACCAAAAAAAAAAAAATCCAAACAAAATCTAAAAATAGCAGGAATATTTTTTAAAAACTATATTTTTCCACTACAGGTATAGAAAATTAGCATTATTTTCCAAAATAAATTCAAATATACTTCAATTTCTCAAATAAACTAACATTATTTTATTGAATAGGAATAGAAAATAAAAACGGCATATATTAAAATAAGATCCAGCATCGTATTTGGAATATTCTACCCGATCTGTCAATTTGATATCGAGGCCTCGACATTGTCTTTGCTTATCGTTGTGGCTTCTTTTTCGGAAGTGTTCTATTCGATCATAACGTAAAGTATCTACTACGGAAAGGTTTAGGCAATTTGCCTACCGACCTTGGCAGATTCCAACTGAGGCAAGATACCCAGCTCCCAAACTTTATCAAAGACATCCCAAAATGACTATATTAAAAATAAATGGGTGTTATCAAAAAATGTGATAAAAACCGTGTAACCACCTAATTTCTAATGCATGGATTACATTTGAGTTACATATTTCGATATATATCAGCGCATTGTCACCTGTTTTACAAAATTTATAACAATCTGACCAATTTTTGGTTAATACATAAAATTTGTGACCAATTTTATATGCCAAATGTAAACTCCGTAACAGGTAACTCATACGGTTTTTTAACTTTAATAGCTTATATTTTAATAACCAATAAAGCTAAACACTAACTGTAAGAATTTTTATGAAGAGGAGAAGTGCCATTTTTAATGAAAATTAATACATTTTACAAACTTATTCGTATATCTTAGCTATCACGACTTCAACTCTGTAACGATAATTTTGTCATAATTTTTGATAAAAATGCATATACCAGAATTTTGGAGTTATCTATTATTTATATTGCGAAAAGTATAATGTTCTTTATACTCAAATGATCGTTGGACTGTAAGTAATTGTCCAGTATAACAGACTTGAAGCTTTTCTGCAGCATGTAACATTCTCGAGATGAAAAAGGATGTCTTTAATAAGATTTGAAAAAATGTTGTAAACTCCGTTCCTAATTTTTACACCAAACTATTTAACGAGTAAGAAAAACAATGTCATATTTGGATTCACCTTGTAGGCATCATGCGATTTTGCAAAGCGTTTCTAAAGAAAACGAAAAAAGTAACCAAATGTAAACTCCGTAACTGTAAACTCCGTAACCACATTTGTTTGCATCAGATTTCATTCAAATAAATGTAGATAAATGTTTAAAATATTTTAAAATAACCATAAACAGAGGTGATTCAACTAATATTTATGCGTCAAAAGATGATTCAACTAATAATTTTGCGTCAAATCAAAAAAAATATCAGTTTTTTACCCTAAGCTGCTGGAGCGAAATTTTTTTTTCTTTTCATTTTTGCATTTCATTGGTTTTGAATCGATATTTCGAGTCATTACTGACATAAGTTTGACAAATTAAATTTGTTTCACACAATTTAGGAATTTTTTGATCGCGAAATGTTATGTTTTTAATATATTATTTTGTAACTGCGCAACCGCTGTTTGGATTTTAAAAAATTTTATATTTTTGAAAAGCATTTAAAAGAACCAAAAATACAAAATTAAAAAAAAAAAAATTTTTCACGGAATTAATTGTATTTTTATTCGCGAGACCGCCAATTTGATAATCACAAATTATATATCACTGGAAAGCAAGTTGAAAACCCAAATACGAAAAACTAATATATTGAAGAAAATTCGTACGCAATTTTTTTTGTTATATCTTTTGCTTGTGAAAATGTAAACTCCGTTACAACAAAAAAAATTAAAATTGTGCAAGAAAAGTTATTGCGACAACTTGTAGAAGAGATTTTTTGCAATTATGTTTATAATGACTAAACTTACTGATTCCATTAAGGAAAAACCGAAATATTAACACTTTTTGTTTCTCACAAATTTGGCCCAAAAATTTATCACATTTTTTGATTTCACCCAAATACAAATAAAAATTTTGTACATTTTGTACACATGTTCTCCTAGCGTCGTCATATGACGACACCCAAATTCATTAGATTATATAATTTTCCAAATTGTGATGAGGACATTGTAGTTTTACCAATATGGAGCCAATTTAGTTGGCTTTTAGAAAAACCAAAGAACAAAAATATATTAATGTAATAAATCTCGATCTTTTCCTTCTTTGTGGAAAGAAATGATATTTTTTGCAGTTTTGGAATTTTTGTGGTTTTCGGTCATTCACTTTGTCCAGAAACAATAACCAAAATGGTTAAAATAAACACAGAATGAATATTTGACATTTTTTGTTTACAAAATTCATAACAGAAATCATTCTATGTTTAAAGTAACGGTATTATGCACATTTAAAAAGAGGCCTTTTCATATGACGACGCTTGGATAATATGGGTTAAAATTAGTAAAATCGATCTTGCCGTTAAAAAGTTTTGAGCCAAAATGTCTTATTACGAGTACCTCTAAATTTTTCATACAAATTGGCGTATATTTGTACACTCACAATATATTGATAGCAAAGGTGCAATAGCTATTTAAATAGTAAAGCAGCAAAATTGCTCTTAAATCGCTATATTACAAAAAAATTAATTTTTTAGCTTTCTCAATCAGTCACTTCATAATCAAAATACATAAAAAAATATGGACTTTCGATGTTAGTATGTAACTCAAATATTCAGTCAAAAATTTCATTTAAAACATACAGTTTAGATACTATATAGAGTGCTAAAACAAACGAAAAATCTATTGGTTTTACCAATTTTGTGAACTAATTACACTGTGAGACAAATGTTAGGGGTCAGTGATCGGGAAGGGTTCAAACTACCGGGGAAAGTTATATCGGTAAAAAAGAAGTTATACGTGTCCCGGCGTTTCGCTGGGTCACGTCTAGGAATCCAGATATATCGATTTGACCTTTGGTGGTCTTTTTTTGACATAACTCGAGAACCACTAGTCCGATTTTTCTCAAACAATTTTAAAACAAATTAAAAATTACAATTCCTTTAATCTGTTCATATAACGTTTTTCTATATACTCAACAGTTTTGCCGGTAAAAATAAATGTATGAAGAAAAAAATATTTTTTGCCTAAAATATTAAAAAAAAGTAATAAACAAAAGGTTATTGATTTTTATGGTAGCGGTAACAAACATTTATTTTTACCGGAAAAACTGTTGAGTATATAGAAAACGTTATATGAACAGATTAAAGGAATTGTAATTTTTAATTTTTTTTTTAAATTGTTTGAGCAAAATCGGACTAGTGGTTCTCGAGTTATGTCAAAAAAAAGATATATCTCGATTCCTAGGGGTGACACAGCGAAACGCCGGGACACGTATAACTTGTTTTTGACCGATACAACATTTCCAGTTGGTTTCATCCCATCCCGATTTTGACTGTTGCATAGTGTTATTAAAAATTTTTATATAAATGACAAAACACAATTGTGTTTTTTCTAAACGGCAAGTACGTAGTGCTTTTTTTAATGGGTTTTCAATTGTACCATGGTAGGTACTTGCATTAGAAGTGTTAAAAAACTCTAAGTGAATTTTAACAGTCCTGACTGAGTAAGTTTTCAATTCATAATTATTTAACAGTTTTTATTTAATAATATGTGTATATTTTCTGAACACTAAAAAATAATACCTATGAATGTAGGTATTATTTTGCATATTTGCACCCGGTATGTTATATGCGCATTTTAAAAGAGATTCGCAGCGACAGCTTTTCCAACTGAATCGTTTGATTACATCAATAAAATTATTGGGTTATCGCAATAAAATGTTTTCACAAAACATTTTAAAATTATGTACAATTCCAACCAAAATTTGGTTTCAGAAATATAATTTTGTAAAATGACAAATTATAAGTTTATTCCAAAGCTTAATAAAATCTTTGCATAATTTACTCGAAAAATTTTCATAATTTTATATTTTTACCAATTTCTTGTCGACAATTCTTGTCTAAATATTGGAAAGTTTAAAAAAAATATTGCGAATCTAAAATTCTGCACTATATTTGCTTGGTGTTAATTAATATTAATAATAATTAATGAATGTTTTTTTATTTTTTTTTAGTTTAACTATAGATTATAAATCAATATCACTTTCTGTTTAAATTATTTCTCAAATTTAAGAAAGATGATATAATTTTCACAAGTAAATTACAGATTTTTCACAACAAAAATTTTGTTCAGCACAAAATTTTTTTGACTTCAAAAAATTTTCTTTCACCTCAAAATTTGTTTTTACAATTTGAGGTGAAAGAAAAATTTTAACTCAAAAAAGTTTTGTTTCTCCAAATTATTTTTGTCACCGTAACAATATTTTTTTCATTTGATTTGTTTTCTGTGTATATTATTTACAACAAAGGCAATTTAAAGGTTATAAAAACATTCGGTTAATTTGGACTAAATGCTTTTACTTTTTGTGCTGATGTTTGCAGCACCACAAAATGTGGCTCCTTGACTAGCGTCCTAGTATACTTATTGATCGACTCAGAATCACTTTATGATTCGATTTAGCTATGTCCGCCTGTTAATTCATCTGTCTTCCATGTAAGCTACAAGTCGCAAATATTTAGATACTTTTATGAAATTTAGTGCATTATCAGTTAAGATTGGTCCCTATTTAGACACATATAAAGGACCCAAAAATTGAATCCTAAGCTAATTGGCACGCTACAGATTACAAATATGAATACTTTAATGAAATTTGGTACGCACATGGCTAACTCGCATTGAATTTAGTTAAAATCGGTAAATGTTTAGACCCACTGCCGATATAAAGGTCTGCCAAAAATTGGGTATTACGCTTGTTTGTAGCTAAATGGAATTTTCAAATTTTTACCATTTTTTACCGTTTTAAATTTCGGCTTCATAAAACCCATCAAAATTTTGGCTCAAATATTAGGTGCCTTCGAAATAGATTGGTGTAGGTTATCATGTAGTCGGCATGCTTGACATTACATTTATTACTCCTTTTTCCCAATCTCTGATAGTTTTAGAATAATTTAGAAAATTTACGTTTTTGCAAAGCCTAACGCTGTTATAACAAAAACAGCTTGAACAAATTTTTGATTTTTATCATCCCTACCAAAAAAAATTATATGTCTTTTGATATTATATATAATAATATCCGAAAAATGAGAACATCTAATTGTATCACATTAGATCGTATTATGATCATATTAGATCTAATTTGACACAATTAGATCTAGTTTGATGGAATAAGATATGGATTGATACAATTTTATCCGGATTTTGTCCTCATCCAAATGTATCAAATATAATATAATCATATCCAACTAGATATAATGGTATATAATTCAATATAGGTCTATATATAATTGGATATTGTAATATGTTGAAGTACATATTGTGCAATATAAAACAAGATATAGTTATATATTTAGGATATAATTTCGTAAAATTTTATATAAGTATATCTAGGTATATATGTTCCAATATATAATTATACAAAATTTTATATGATAATATATGACTATATCAAAACTTTTTTACTTGGGATAATATTTCTCTGAGATACTCAAAATAGAAAATGAAGAAAAAACCTTTCTGGTGATTGGAACTTTCATTTAAAATTGATTCCGACGAGGCGTGAAGCATACATAAATTTCATACAAATAGTGTTTATGCACTTTATACATTGTACACATTCAATACATATTCATATCGTTGTCATATGAAACTTAATTGTTCTTGTTCTTGTAAAATCTAATTAGGTTACAACATGTTAAACTGTCTATTCATAATAATTTTAGTAAATACTATTTATGGTAAATACATAGCATTGTGGGTTTTGATATTATTAGTTAGAAAATATTTTATACAATAAATCACATGTTTTAATTTGAAAATAAGAATTTATAAATTTTTTCTTCATAATATTCACACCATTTTCTCTGTAATTTACGTTAACTAAATTTCACCTCAATAAAAAAATAACCAATATTTTCCAATTTATACTAAAGGTTGCAAATATACCATCCATATTTTTTTTCAATGCGTTTCATAAATTATGGAATATGAAAATCAGCACAAATGGAACACCGTATGAGTAATATATAAATATATTTAAAATAAAGTATACGCCTGGTATTTGCAATTTGTGTGTTTTAAAATATTAAAGCAAAACTTAAAAGTTTGCTTTCATTTTCACAAAGAATTGTGTTTTTGTCATTTTATAATGTTATTAAAGTGATACTGCAGCTTGGTATTTGACAGCTGTCAAAATTTTCAAGTGTTAAAGTAATAAGAAAGAAGAATGAAAATAATTCTGAAGTGAAAATGGCTTTAATATTTATTTAATATGCAGTAAGTGCATAAAAACTTTCTCTTAGCTACATAAATATTTTAAAACCAATTTATTTTTTTTTTTTTTTCGTATTTTTGAATTTAATTTAAAACTAAAAGTTTTTAACCTATTCAACCACAATGACACTTTTGACCGTAATATATTTCTGTAGATTTTGTTTTGCTAATTTTTTACCAACCGAGTTTAATGTAAAAGATTTTAATTTTTTTTTTTCTAACAACGAGCTACTCCTTTATTTTACCACTAACAGTATTTTGTGGTCATAATAAAGTTAGATATGTTTTTTTTAATGTTCAAAAAAAGTACTGCACTAAGTATTTTAATGTAGTTAATTTTTTCTGCTTGTTTAGAGGAGAGCCATTTATTTTTCTATTTTTTTTTTTTTTTGAGAATTATTAATTTTACTAATAGAGAAATACATTTGATTTTCATATAGAAAAATATTAAAAATCGGTATTTCAAGATCATAGTTGAATTGATTCATCGATTTTTTTTTGTTGACTTGGTATTTTAGTGATAGTAAATAAAGACCAAATTAGTGCTTAAAGATTAATTTCAACAAGGTTTTAATAATTGTGACTGATATTTTATATATATTTTTCTAAACTCAGTTTATAAAATTTTGTATTAATGTAATATTTAATTTTTACATAAAATATACAAACACCCGTATATCAATTTGTCGCACAATTTACTGCACATCAAAATATATGTATACGACACCATAAAGTATACATATAATTCCATGATAGATCAACCAAAATCTCAACTTGTATTATTTGTTTCTGATTATGTTTTGCATGCAGAAACTGCAGCTATGCGTTTACCGACACTTTCTTATTTCAGAATTTCTAGAAACTCATGATTTTAATTAGATCACAACTATTTTAATAATGAATACGCCAGTGCATGTGCAACTTTTAAATTATTGATTATACATAGATAGATTACATTAAAATGCGAGATTTGCCAAAGTAACAGAATATTATTTTGGAAGATGACAGAGCAAATTGTGGTAATTTTTATACCCTACACCACTATGTGGTCAGGGTATAGTAAGTTTGTGCTGATGTTTGTAACACCAAAAAATATTGGTCCTAGACCCACCTTATAGTATACCGATCGGCTCAGAATTTTTTTTATTTCGATTTAACGATGTCCGTCTGTCCGTCCGTCCGTCCATCTGTCTGTCCATGCATTCTTGTGCGCACTCTACAGGTCGTAAATATTAAGATATTTTGATGAAATTTGGTACACAGACCTATGTTAGCCCAATAACGCAGCCTATTGATTTTGGTGAACATCGGTCCATGTTTAGACCTAGTGCCCATATAAGGGTCCTACCAAAATTATACAGTTTATACGCTGCAGGTCGCAAATATTAAGATATTATGATGAAATTTGGTACACAGATCTATATTGGTCCAATAACGCAGCCTATTGATTTTGGTGAACATCGGTCCTTGTTTAGACCTAGTGCCCATATAAGGGTGCTACCAAAATTATGCTGTTTATACGCTGCAGGTCGGAAATATTAAGATATTTTGATGAAATTTGGCACACAAACCTATGTTGGCTCAATAACGCAGCCTATTGATTTTGGTGAACATCGGTCCATGTTTAGACCTAGTGCCCATATAAGGGTCCCCCCAAAATTATATTGTTTATACGCTGCAGGTCGCAAATATTAAGATATTTGGATGGAATTTGGTATACAGATCTATATTGGCCCAATAACGCAGCCTGTTGATTTTGGTGAACATCGGTCCATGTTTAGACCTAGTGCCCATATAAGGGTCCTACCAAAATTATACTGTTTATACGCTGCAGGTCGCAAATATTAAGATATTTTGATGAAATTTGGTACACCGACCTATGTCAGCCCAAGGATGAAGCCTATTGATTTTGGTTAACACCGGTCCATGTTTAGACCTAGTGCCCATATAAGGGTCCCCCCAAAATTATATTTTTTATATGCTGCAGGTCGCAAATATTAAGATATTTTGATCAAATTTGGTACACAGACCTATGTTGGCCCAATGACGAAGCCTATTGATTTTGGTGAACATCGGTCCATGTTTAGACCTAGTGCCCATATAAAGGTCCCCCCAAAATTGGCTTGGTTACAAACTGCAGGTCGCAAATATTAAGATATTTTAATGAAATTTGGTGCGCTGACTCACATTATAGAAAATTTTGACACAAGCCCCATTTGAACCCATTCGAATTTCGGATCCAAACATTAGTTGGCTTTTACCCAGACTGGTGTAGGGTATTCTATAGTCGGCATGCCCGACTTTAACCTTTTTACTCGTTTTTACTGGGTTTGCTTTTTCTTTGACATTTAAATTGTTTTTTCATTACACCGCTCTTTGCAATAGGGGTTATTGATTTTTCGCCGGTTTGTGCTATCTGCAGTTTCGTCGACTTTCACGTTTTGAGTCGATTTCAGGATGTCCATCTGTCTATCCACTTGCAATCAAACAACTGGTTAAAATACAGAAGATAATTTTCTAAAATTATCTTTTGTAAATTTGTAGTGATCGGGCGACGCACAGTGCTTTGATAACGATTGGGCAAAAATGGAAGGAGTGGAGACAGAGTTTTGAAATTTGGTATACTGACATAGAACCCCTTAGTTAAGAAAAATTAATTTTTTTTTTAAATATCGGGCCAAGGACATGCTTACTTCCCATGGGTCCTGAAATTTAAAAATATTATATAAGCTACATAAATGGAAATACAATTATAAAAATTATCCATTGAGATACACATAAAACTGGAAACGATTGTGTCAATTTTTATCAAAATCGAATCAAGGACTCTTAGTCCTGCCATATATCCTTTATCCTAAAATCTTTATAAAACCTGCAAAAATTATCCGATTGCTTTGAAATTTAGCACGTGCCAAATTTGGGTAATATCGATTTATTAATAAAAAAATGCCTCCCATAAAAAATGCGTTTTGAACCTTTAAAATGATTTTTCTAAAACAAAAAAAATTAAATAGGATTAAAATCGGAAACCATGTGAAGCCTCCATTTGAGGTATAGGTTATATTCAGCGAACTTATATAAAACACTACGAGGATTATTTTTGTGGAACATTTTAACCTTCTAACTCTTCAATTTAAAGATACTTTTTCATCCCCTTTTTAAAACCGACAAAAACGACCCGTAAGGTGAAGAGTTAATTGTTTATATTTTTTATAAACAATAATAAACATATACAAAAATAATTGTAAGGGAATAAAAAATTTCAAAAAAAAAATCAAAAAAAACTCTACAAATATTATTATTTTAAAACAAATACAAAAGTAGCATCGTTCACCATATTAAGGTAATCATAAAGCGCTACATATTAATTGTAGCGGTAGAGGGGTTCTCTTGTAAACCTGGCTAATTCCTATTGTTGGTTCCTTTTTAAAATATTTGTTTGTTTCTTTTTTTCTTGTATTTGCAAAAACGGTATGAGAAAGATGCTTAAAATTTAATTAGAATTTTGTAAATTCTTTCTGTGTAGGTTTCTTGGTTGCATTACCATATGGGCATCAATTCCTTACTTTTGAAAGTAAGCTTCATATCTGGTCGCATATTCCATTCGTTTTTCGGACAATGCTCACTTTAAATGAATCAATTGTATTCGATGATACAGGTCTCCCGTGATCATCTTAGCTGATTTTGGCAGCTCGCAATAGATGGGACACTCCTGGTCCCACCGAATACAGTTCCGTTCTTTCTCCTACTCTCTTTCTTATCTTTCTTAACGACTTTCTTGTTCAAACTTCAAATCCTATCTACTCTTTCGCAGATGACAGCAACATTTGTCATTCATATTCTTTCGATCATAGGCCAAGCCTTGCGGAGGTTGGGGGCAAAAAGCAGATTATGAATGACACACTCAGTCATGATCTATTGACAATCTTCGAGTGGGGTCGTGTGAATAGGGTCGATTTTAATGCACGCAAAACCCAATGTTGTTTGCTGACCCATAGGGCCACTGGAAAAATCATGTTGTACAAGTGTCGAAAGAAGCATTCAAGTGTCTTGGTTTTCTTAACCGGTGTCGTAAATATTTCACTCCCTTTGATCTCCTTACTATTTATACCACCTATATCCGACCGAAGATGGAATAAAACTCCCATATATGGGCAGGAGCTTCAAAGTCTATTTTGGAGCTTCTGGACCGTGTGCAAATGAGGGCGAAGGCGCTTATCAATGACAGTAGGATATGCAGCTCTATTGATTCATTGGAGCATCGACGGAATGTGGGTTGTGTAACACTGTTCTATCGATATTACCATGGGAAGTGTTCTAACGAAATAAGTGAACTATTCCTAGGTCCCATGTTTTTGCTCGGAACACACGCTTATCTAGTAGATCTCATCCGTTTGTAGTCGATTGTACAGTGGATCGCACATCGCATTATAGGGAAAATTCGTTCATTAGTCGAACCACCCGTATGTGGAATAAACTCCCCGCGAATGTCTTCCCTGATACTTTCATTGTAGGAAAATTCAAATCAAATGTCCACAAACACTACTCCCTCTTTCCTCCTTCCCACAATCTATTTTCCTAATATCAACACAATGCACTGCATTAGTAGGGGCATCCCCTGTGTGTTGGTCTATACAAAAAAAAATTACCTTTGGCGTTAATTTGACTGGATGGCCGGGCTTCACATACGATTTCTTGCACTTCGAGCTGTTGTAATGGATCCATTTTTCATCACCAGTAATGAGTCAATGCAATAATGACTTCTATTTATGGCGTTCAAGCAGCATTTCCGATATGCGAAATTTCCTTGCTTTTGAATAAATCCTGCTGCTTGAGTGAATCTCAATGATTTTCAAAGTTCTTCTTGAGTTGGACAACAATATTCATCGAGTAGTACCTCCAATTCATAACCTTCGATTTTTTTCTTAGCTGACCTGGGCTGTCTTTGCCCAGACCACCTCTGAACCGCATAAACCATCTTTAGCACGTTGAATTCGATTAAACATATTCAGGATAAGCTTCGGTGAGCATTCGATGTGCTCCAGCTATACTTTTTTTAAAATTGAATAAGTAAAACAAAACTTCCCGCAAATGATGCTTTGTTTCGAAGCAAAAAAAAAAAGCGTTATTGTTTACACTATTTTGTTCAATAACTAAGTAAGAATAAATGACAGATGTTTACCCTCTTAAATGTCATATAAGTTATTAAAGACACAAACCATTTGTAAAATGTACGCCATCTGTTGTGAATCCCGCATTTTTGCATTTTTAATTTATATATCCAATATTTTTATTTTTTTTTTATTTTTTAATTTATATACCCAATATTTTTGTCCCTCCTAACTCCTCATAGCTTAGGTATAGCCGTCATTTTAAATATTTAAAATTACTTTAAAAATTATTTAAAAAATATTTTAAATTTCTTAGATATTTTTAAATCTTTGAAATTAGTGTAGCCAGTTCACACCAAATCTTAATTCGTATTTACACGAAACCCTAATAGTGCCAAGTCAAACCCTAGGAACCCGGATACATTCAATACAGTAGGTTTTATACTGAAGATTTAACTTGAAGTTAACTATTAAACAAACGAAAATAGTAAAAAAATTTAATATGAAACAACAACAAATTTTTGGGTAAGCCTTTAGTATGATGTTAATATTTTACAAGCTAAATGACATTGCTTGCCATCAATTTTCAAATAAGATACGGAGTCTTTTTAAATACATTTGTAAATTTCAGAAATACCTTTCGGGAATTTTGAAATACAAATGGAATTATTTGAAATGCATTTGGACAATTTTAAAATACAGATTTAAAGTCTTTAAATACAAATGAATAATTTTGAAAAGTATTTGGACAATTTTAAAATACAAACAGAATATTCTTAAATACTTTAAAACATATTTGCAATACATTTTAAAATACATTTTGGAAAATTTTGAAATGCAATTGGGCAAATATAAAATGTTTTTAGACAATTCTAAATAATATTTGGACAATTTTGAAAGATTTTTGGACAATTCTAAAACATTTTTGAACAATTTCAAATGCTTTTGGACAATTCTAAAACATTTATGGAAAATTTTGAAACATTTTTGGATCATTTTCTAAAATTTTAGACAATTTTGAAACCTTTTTAGACAATTTTGAAACCTTTTTAGACAATTTTAAAATATATGTGGACAATTTTAAAACACTTTTAGACAATTTTAAAATATTTTTAGAAAATTTTAAAACATTTTTAGACAATTTTGAAATATATTTGGAATTTTTGAAATAAAACTGAAAATGGTGTAGTTTACAGACTTGAATTGATGATAATAGACAAGTCACCACAGTGAACGATTAAAGGTTCAATTAGACGTGCCATAACACCATAGCCGTAACCATAACGCCATAGCAGACAACCAAAATTCAATTGGTATCTACGGTTACGGTTATGGCGTTATGGCATGTCACCTATAATCGAATACATTGTAGCCCATAAGATTGGTTTGAACAGCTGTTTTATATGGTTATGGTTATAGCACGTCTAATTGAGCCTTAAGCAAGCTATTGAAATATAAAAGTTCTTTAGTTTTAAAGTGTAAAGGTGTTAAGCCCAAAGGTATCGTAAAGTAGAAATCTATTTTCAATAGATTTTCTTACGTCAAATCTACTTCCAAACTAAGTAGTTGAAAGTAAACAGCTGACACGATACTTTACGATACTACCAGACTAATGGAGCCTTTAGATTGACACTCTTATTAATTTATATATTTTGTTTAATTTTTTCTTGAATTTAAAATGATAAATAAAAAATTCTATCAGCTAGAAAATGTAAAATAAAATTTTAACAAAATTTATTTAATTTTGTTTTGTTGTAACTTTGTATGTGTATGATCTCTAGTGGAGATTCTCCATCCATATAATACTTTTACTGCCACTTTTTATGAGTAAATCTTTTTTATGGTAAACTATAAAATACATACACATAAACTATATATGTAAACTAAGTCTTTCAAAATAAATGTCATTTCAATGCTAATTTCTGGTAATATGCGTGTAAATTGTAGCCCACTAACTTTTATATGCAAAACAAAAAAAAAAATAAAAAACTTTTAAGTAAAACTACTAGTAATTTAAATATACACACATTGACAAAACCATAAGCCAACTAATAACCCAACAAACACTTATGAAACGTAAAGCGAAATCTCAGTGTCATGCAATTTTAAATTATTAACAAGATACTTGGAAAAAATTTTAATTTATTTAGGCAATTTGAAGTGTTTTCGAAATTCTCATTTAGTTTATATAATATAGTGTACTTACAGTGGGTCTCATAGTGCAGGTTTAACTTTAAATTAACTATTAACCTTCAGTGTGAGACCCACCGTTAGGATTTAAATTTAAAAATAAGAATTAGAGTATTTAGTTTAAAAGACTTAGGTTGTCCCTAGTTTCGAGAATTTTCGAAATTTTGTGACCGTTAAATGATGGTTATTATTAAGCTGATTTTAGAAAACTACCAAACAATATTTGAGGGTACTTATAGTTCGAAACCTACGTTTGAAGTTGCCCTTTATAGTGTGTTTTTTGAGAACTTTTTCGGGAATTCTGTGCTGAGCATATTATGAAAACAATATTTTTAAAAATCTCGTAGAATAATTTTGGTCCACCACGTCATCATTTACCCAGCAAAAAATAATCCAAGGACTTCTATATGGATAACTTATTAAATGATATCCAAATACAAAACTTTCAAAGGTATGAATTACTATAGTACAATATAAATATTTTACGAACAACTTTTCAGAAGTTGAATTGCTGCAAAATTCATTGGTTACACTGTGAGACAAATGGTAGGGGTCAGTGATCGGGAAGGGTTCAAACTACCGGGGAAAGTTATATCGGTAAAAAAGAAGTTATACGTGTCCCGGCGTTTCGCTGGGTCACCCCTAGGAATCGAGATGTATCGATTTGACCTTCGGTGGTCTTTTTTTGACATAACTCGAGAACCACTAGTCCGATTTTGCTCAAACAATTTTAAAAAAATTAAAAATTACAATTCCTTTAATCTGTCCATATAATGTTTTTCTATATACTCAACAGTTTTGCCGATAAAAATAAATGTATGAAGAAAAAAATATTTTTTGCCTAAAATATTAAAAAAAAGTAACAAACAAAAGGTTATTGATTTTTATGGTAGCGGTAACAAACATTTATTTTTACCGGCAAAACTGTTGAGTATATAGAAACACGTTATATGAACAGATTAAAGGAATTGTAATTTTTAATTTTTTTAAAATTGTTTGAGCAAAATCGGACTAGTGGTTCTCGAGTTATGTCAAAAAAAAAGATATATCTCGATTCCTAGAGGTGACCCAGCGAAACGCCGGGACACGTATAACTTGTTTTTGACCGATATAACATTTCCCGTTGGTTTCATCCCATCCCGATTTTGACTGTCGCATAGTGTTATTATTAGGGCAAATATGCAAAAGCATATTTTTCCTCGATAGTCCAAAACTGATATGGACTAAATATTTATCCGAATCATCAAATTAAGAAAAAAATGGCATTGATTTTTAGTTGCATATTTTAGCGTATTTTGTCAAAAATTCATGTTTTTGCATATTTTGACTTCAAATGCATATTTATTGCCTTTTTAATGCATATTTTGCGCTTTGTAATGAATATTTGTACATATTTTTCATTTTTAAGGAGCATTTTTTATTTTGTAGAAAAATGTAAAAAATTGATACATTTTAATATTTCGATTCAATCAAAATATTATTTTTGTCATTACCCTACGGGGAATGAGGAGTCAATTGCCCTCAAAGGACCTATCCCGTGACCGGTCAACCGAAGGCATATTACTAAATTAGTACAAATATGAACCAGAGAGAATGAATTAATTTTCTAAGTATTTTCTGATTCGTTACTTTCACTGTTGCTTTTAAAATACTTGACCAATACCGAAATAAAAAATAAAATTCGCGGCATATTTTTCAAAATATTTTTTATTTATTTTACTCTTTATTTTTTACGATTTGCTTATTTTAGCTCTTATTTTAAATTTTCATAATTTTTTGCTAAAAAATTTTGTATTTTTAAGGTTTTTTAATGTTAAAGCTATTTTAGTTTTAACAATTGGTATTTCATTTAATTTTCTTTTTAACTTAAGGACAATTTTTTATATTTTTATTTATATTATCAGAGTTTTTGAGGTAATTTCTAATTTTTAATTGATTTTTTAATTTAATTATGGCAAAAACGAGTCAACTGCCATTAAAGGACCTATCCCGTGACTGGTCAATCGGGGGCATATTCAAGGCACTTGCACTATATTTGTGTAAGTGTTAATTAATGTAGTTTTCTTTTCTATTTTTTTCTTTTCCATTTTTTTATTTGCTTGTAGTGCTTGTTTTTCTTTTTTATTTAAACAGAAACGAAAAATATAAAACTTTACCATCAGCCAGGCATCACGCATAAGCAACATTAGCTCAGACGGTAGAGCGTTTGCCTTAGAAGCAGGAGGTTGTGTTATCGAGCCCTATTTCGACGCCAAGTAGATTATTTTTAATTCTTAATTTTTTATTAGTTTATTTGAAAAGCTATTTTTAGACACACCACCTTACTGTCACAAGGTGTCTAAACTGTGGCAATTGGTCATTTCCAATAACAACGCCATGTTAAAGTGATATGTCGCTTTCAAACAAAAAGACCGATCAACGACCGGTCTCCGCCCCCTTAGGACCTATCCTGCGTGTCATCTGGGACCGGTCCCTTTCCCCGTAGGGTATTTTTAAAAGTAAACATTCTTAAAAACCTTATTGACCTATAGAAAAGATTCGAGTTCTGGGTCTGTTTGCAAAATAGCAAACTTAAATATATTTTTATGTTTTAAAGTGCATTAGTTTTGCAAAACTAATAGTTTTTAGTCCATATTTTTTATAGTGTCTTGACATGCAATAAAATAATAGCAATCAATTTCCAAAGTGATTTCATCTCAAGTGTAAATGGCTTCACTTTTATTGTAATATCATGATATTGCTGACATGCAAGGTGCTCTTGCAATGATGTCTGCCATCAAATGTCACTTTTAGTTTTTATTTTAATTTAGCAATCAAAACCAACATACATTTTCGTTAGCAGAAACGGGGAAAACTTTATTTGTAATTTATTGATAAAATTTAGATTCTTTTGAAGAAAAAAAATATAATATTTCTCAGCCACGAAATGGTCAAGTGTTCTCCACCGCGGTACAATTGATAAAATTTGATTAGTCTAATATAGAAAACTCTGGAATTTTCTGAAAGAAAATATCCCGAGAAACGGGATTTACTAAACACGTGATCTGCTAAATCTAGGTATGCTAAATTTTACACACTGTTAAATGCACAGACAAATTAATTAAATAGATAATAAATTTGAGCTAAGTTCAACAGAAATTTTACATATTGTCACTGGAAATTTTTGCTAAAATGTCGCTAAAGATGTGGGATTTTGCTCACTCCGAATCTGACCCGAAATAGCACCATATTTATAATTGGGATTATAGGTGGTTTATGAGGATTAGCTTTCTTTTTATCCATTTTGCTTTATCGCGCTTAATTTTCGAATTTTACAAATAGTTTACAAAAAGTTTACAAACGATAATGTAAGCATGCTCGCGCTTACATTTCCATATACTGGGCACATGGAAATATACTTGGTATACATTTTTAAACAAATAACACAAAAAAAGCTCATATAAAATCACACACATCCATACAAATTCATAAATATTTAAACTCATAATATTTTGATGTAGTAGCAGTAAAAGAGTTGAGATTTTATTATGAAATTTTTTTCTGTTGTTGCTGTTGTTGTAGTGGTTGTCGTCATTGTTTATGTTTATGTATGTATATATTTTTTGTTTTTGTTGTCTTCTAAACCACAAATTTGTGTTGTAAAAAACTAGAATTTATATAAACATGCTCTTACTTACATAAACATATAGAAAAATTTATGTATACATGTGTTTGTAAGGAATATAAATGTGCATATAAATAACTAAAATAACATAGTCAAAACAACTATTGTAGTTAAACAATAGACATACTTATAAACGACTGTGTTCAGGAAATATAGGAAAACTTTATACATTTGGCTATTCTAAGTGAAATAAACATGCGTATGAGCAATATACATTTAATTTACAATAGATATTAATGATTCGAATTTTTCAAATATAGTTAATTTTACCTTACCCCACCACGTGGCAGAATATAATAAGTTTGTGCTGATGTTTGTCATAGCAAAGAATATTGGCCCTGGACCCAACTTTCAGATTACCGATCTGCTCAGCATCACTTTTTGAGTCAACTTAACTAGGCTCTATGCAAGTCTCTCGACTACTCTTAATAACCCTGTCTGGCACTTCAAAAGGTTAAATTGCAATTAATGGGTTTAATTTTTTCATATTTTGTACATTTATTGAAACAATTTTTAATATTTATTAGAACTCATCTGTCACTTTCTATTAAAAATTCTGGAAACTTAGGACATAGCCAGTTAACAGAGAATGAGATGCATGCATACTATTGAGGTTCTATGCTCGTCGAATTAACGTCCGTCTGTCTATCCGTCCGTCTGTCTGTCTGTCTGTCTGTCTGTCTGTGCGTCCATTAGACCGTACCTAAAAAAAAAAGTTCGCCCTCCGATATGATGTATTTTTGAAAGGCGATTTCAAAAAAAAAATTTTTTTTTTGCCGACCGTAGGGGTCGCCTTTTTTAATTTTTTGTTATAGCTTTGACATTTAAAATCGAATTTTAAAGTGTGATATATCAATTTTTTTGCCTCGAGGAGACCAGTGTTTTGCTATGTAGTAAAAATCCAATTAAAAAAAATTTAAAAAGGCGACCCTACGTTCGGCAACCAATATATAAACAAAATTTCTACTGGGTTTAGCGAAAAACTTCCTTAGCAAAAGTTTAATGATTTTTTGCGAGCTTTAATTCTCTGACATTAGGGTTGTACATTAGGGTGGTAGCAACTGAGATCTGGTGGGTAACTACTAGAACGGGATACTTGAGGTCAAAATGTCCTTAGAGCAAAACACTGGTCTCCTCGAGAGAAAAACATCGATGTATCATACTTTAAGATCCGACTGTAAATACCAACGATATAACGAAAAATGTAAAATGGCGACCCCTACGTTCAGCAAAAAAAAATAAAAAAAAATTTTTGAAACCTCCTTGCCTTGTGTATGGCGAAATTTTTTTTTTTTTTGCCTGTAAGGTGGTACGCTCTGGTGTCCATGTATCCGTGCGCGAGCGCTACATTTTGCAAATATTACTATATTTTGGCACACCGGCTTATATCAGCCCAAGGACGGAACCTATTGGTTTTAGTTAAAATCGGTTCATATTTAGACGTACACTCAGAGAATTACGTCGATAAAATTAACTATATATATATTTAATCCTTTAATTTCCAGTGGAACATAGGGCCGCAAAAAAATTAACTACGATTGCAGTTAAAAGTACACTCATATAAAAAAGTTAGCAAAAAAAATTTGTAAACAGTTTCCAATCGAACTTTGCTATTTTTATACTGGTTTTTCGTACAATTTTTTTTTAGTAATCATTTTTGCTATTCTCTTATTACAAATTACGGATTTTTTACTAATTCTCGCTGATGATTTTAGCAAAACATTTTACTAATTTTTCAAAACCGAGTGCTAAATTTAGCAGAAAAATATACTAATTTGGAAATAACACTCAGAAAATTTTATTGTATCTCCAATGCATAAAAAGGTCATAACTGGAGAACCGTTTGCAATTTTGACTCCAAATTTCAAGTACGATGAAGTAATTATACGCTTGTTACAATCGACAGAAAAATTTTTTTTTTTTAGATTTTACAGTTTTTGTTTTTTTTTTAGTACAATTTTTTGCTAATTTCAGCATATTGATTTTAAATTATAGTTTACAACAATTTACTGAAATTTAGTAGCTGCAACTAAGTTTTTTAACTGATTTTAGCAAATCGATTTTGAATTGCACTTTACATAAATTTTACTAAAATTTAGTAGCGGCTAATTTTATTGTACTACAGATCAGCAGACATGTGCTGATCATGTGTATTTTTTGCTAAAATTAGCAAAAAATACCACTGGCCTCAAAACAGTTAAATTCCCGTAATAACAGCAAAATTTTCAGTAGCCATTACAGACTTTTTTGGTTGAGTGTATAGATTGCAATTGCATTTGAATAAGCCTTTTTTTAATTGCAATTGTAGTTAAAATAACTGCAATATCAGTTGGTTTTAAATGCATTTGTAGTGTACACTTCTTTAACTGGAATTGCAGTTAATTTTACCAAAAAATTGGTTTCTTCACACGCTAAAGATCCCAAATATGTATTTTAATGAAACTAAATGGGCACATAGAAAGGCCTATTGATTTTTTTCAGAATTGGTCTATGTGTATTGCTAGTGTCGGTACGAGTATAAAGGCCCCCCAGAAATGGGCTTGTTCGCATGCTAAAGGTCGCAAATATGAAGATATTTTAATCAAATTTGGTACACTTGCAAATGAGATTTGGACAAAGCCTACTGATTCTAGATAAGATCGGTCTATACTTGAACCTATCCCACATGGACTATATTTCCGATTTCATCTTATGTAAATCAAAATTTCTTATCGTTTTTCTAACTTCTTATAATATTATAGAAAAATTTTGATGTGAGTCAATTTGAAACCGTTCGAATTTTGGATCCAATTATTAGTTGGCTTTAAACAAGACTGGTGTAGGTTCTCATATATTGGGCATATCCGACTTTAACTTTTTACTCGTTGGGTTTAAAAACTATGTATATCGTGAACCATAAATTATTTCCAACTACACTCAAAAAAATAAGTTAGTAGAAAAATTAGTAAAACGTCTTGTATATCAAGTGTACTAGTTTTCAGCAATTTTTTTGCTGAAATTCCGTTTTCAGCAAAAATTTTAGTTATATTTTTTTAGCACTAAACTAATTTTGAACTAATGTTTTACTAATTTATTTTGCTACAAAAATTGTGCTGATAACCGCATGCATAGCGTGGACGACAACCAGATAGACAAGATGTAGATGTCGCAGCTTGTCTGGAAACGGAAATGACAAAAAAAGAAAAACAACTCTACACATATTCTATATTTAAATTTTCAGCAAATAAATTAACTAAAGTAAAATTTCGCTACAAGGTTTTTGAGTTTTTTTCAGTCTACTAATATTCAGCAAAAAGTTTAGTGATTTTAGCATGGATTTTTTTCATTTGCAGTCGACTAAATGTTAGCAAAACTTTTGCTGAAGATTACTATTTTTTTGGTAAAAATCAGCTCGCTGATTTTCAGCAAACATTTTGCTGAAATTACCAACTTTTTTGCAAGCAGGCTCCTGCCTAAAAATTTGCTGACACCGCAACATTTTTTGCTGACTTTACTGACTTTTTTTTGAGTGTAGTAAACAAATTGGAAGTCATGCTTTACACAGCACTTTTTTCGTTGCTTCCAAAGCACATGTTAGTGTATTTTTACTGCCTTTTAAGAAGTTAACTCCAAAAAAATTACTTCTTTCATTGCTCCCAAAGTATCCATTACCCAGCAAAATATTGGTAATGACACCTCATTACTATCTGCATTACCAAAAATGATATATCATTACCTTTTGCATTATTTTATAATATAAAATAATGACTTCCTAATAACGGCCTATTGTATTCATTGTTTCTAAATATAAAGTAATGACTTACTCGTAATAGTTTAAATAAGTACTTTTTACACAGTTAATTTTTTTTATTATATGTAAATATATTTTATGTTTAAATTTTTATGACGAGTCCTAAAATTACACACTAGAGAAAATTTAAATTTTTCTGAATGTATTTCCTTAGGCTAATAGTATTTGCTTAAATCCTTATTTATAAGAATCAAGTAAGCAATCGGGTAACCACTTATAATTAAACTTTTTGTAAGCATGTGTGTAACCACTTATTATTCAAAATCTTATAACTACTTATTTCTCATTTTTTCGTAAGCGAGCGGGTAAGCGTGACTACTTATAAAAACGACCACGCCAAACAAAAATAATGAGCTTAGACGCCAAAAAATAAGTTGTGCGGAGCTATGAATTTCTATTATATAACCACTTATTTGGTAATGAAAGATTTTGCGGGGTAGTACATTCTTATATATTCCCAGCAAAATCTTTCATTACCAAATAAGTGGTTATATAATAGAAATTCATAGCTCCGCACAACTTATTTCTTGGCGTCTAAACTCATTATTTTTGTTTGGCGTGGTCGTTTTTATAAGTAGTCACGCTTACCCGCTCGCTTACGAAAAAATGAGAAATAAGTAGTTATAAGATTTTGAATAATAAGTGGTTACACACATGCTTACAAAAAGTTTAATTATAAGAGGTTATCCGATTGCTTACTTGATTCTTAAAAATAAGGATTTAGGCAAATACTATTAGCCTAAGGAAATACATTCAGAAAAATTTAAGTTTTCTCTAGTGTGTAATTTTAGGACTCGCCATAAAAATTTAAACATAAAACATATTTACATATAATAAAAAAATTTAACTGTGTAAAAAGTACTTATTTAAACTAATACGAGTAAGTCATTATTTTATATTTAGAAACAATGAATACAATAGGCCGTTATTAGGAAGTCATTATTTTATATTATAAAATAATGCAAAAGGTAATGATATATCATTTTTGGTAATGCAGATAGTAATGAGGTGTCATTACCAATATTTTGCTGGGTTTTTATACCCTACACCACTATGTGGTCATTTTAGAGTTAATTTTGAACAACATCCAAAAAATCACTAAATTTCTGCGTCTTAAAAAATCTGGTGTCATAAAACTGTTAAATACACAGAATTTAAGGAAAATAACAACTTAACCTGTTAAAATCACTAAAAAAACGTTTGCTAAATAATTAGCAGACTAAAAAATCACAAAAATGTAAATTTTCAAAGTTTTTTCCCCCTTTTTTTTAATACAAATAAAAATCTGAAATAAACACTTTACTATTTCTTGGCAAATATTTCTGTTGATCTTAACAGGATTGACTGCCATTTCCATTCAACTAAATTTAACTTAAAAATAACAAAAATGTTGTAGATAGAGCAGTTTGTTTTTCTATTTTTAATCCACAAATATTTATAAAAATTTTCTGCTAATTTTACAGCTGAATTTGTAATTTTCAATTCAATAAAATTTAACTAGAATATAACTAAAATTTTTAAAATTTAACAGTTTTATTTTTGCTGATCTTATTTCACTAGCATTTAGGAAAAACATCTGATTATTTCAGCAGTATTTACTTAAAGGTCATTTGTAACTAATTTTTAGTAGCTTTTTCTGATACTTTTTACAGGTTTATTCTTATCAGTCTTTGGCAACTCAATGTTGAAATCATAAGTGTTTCTGTTAACCAAAAAGTTTCTCTAGATAATTAATTACAGTGCTTTTTCTACAGCTTTTGCAGCTCTGTTTTTGCTGGGTTAGATTAAAATATAATTCATAAATTAGTAATTTCATATACTTTTTTAACATATTGTTTCGGTATTTATATGTTAATTTGTTGTTAGTTTTCTTGTAAATTCCAAGTTGGATTTCAGGGTAACAGTTTTTTATAATAAAAACCACTGCTACTACATCAAACTTTAAGGACAATGAAAAGGACGATGATTATATAAAATACGAATATATAAATTTTAACAATGAATGCGAATATTTGGTTTACTCTTAAAAGAGATTTAAAATAAAGAATTTTTCAATAATATATTCAATATATAATGCTGATTTTAAAGTATTTTTAGAACAATCCTTAATATTTCTGAATTTAAATCAATTTCAATGCACTATGAACTATTTAAAATTTGAGGTCTTAAATTGTAAAATGCCGCAAAGCTTGCTTGATATAGCCTTCATAAAAAACCTATGAAAATGGCTGAAGTTTGCATCGCTTTTGCTAAAATATGTAACTTATGTATGTTGTTGGGTCGTATGATTAATATTTGATAACACTGTGAGACAAATGGTAGGAGTCAGTGATCGGGAAGGGTTCAAACTACCGGGGAAAGTTATATCGGTAAAAAAAAGTTATACGTGTCCCGGCGTTTCGCTGGAATCGAGATATATCGATTTGACCTTTGGTGGTCTTTTTTTTTGACATAACTCGAGAACCACTAGTCCGATTTTGTTCAAAAAATTTTAAAAAATTAAAAATTACAATTCCTTTAATCTGTTCATATAACGTTTTTCTATATACTCAACAGTTTTGCTGGTAAAAATAAATGTATGAAGAAAAAAATATTTTTTGCCTGAAATATTAAAAAAAAGTAATAAACAAAAGGTTATTGATTTTTATGGTAGCGGTAACAAACATTTATTTTTACCGGCAAAACTGTTGAGTATATAGAAAAACGTTATATGAACAGATTAAAGGAATTGTAATTTTTAATTTTTTTAAAATTGTTTGAGCAAAATCGGACTAGTGGTTCTCGAGTTATGACAAAAAAAGATATATCTCGATTCCTAGCGGTGACCCAGCGAAACGCCGGGACAGGTATAACTTGTTTTTGACCGATATAAGATTTCCCGTTGGTTTCATCCCATCCCGATTTTGACTGACGCATAGTGTAATCCAACATTATTCATTCCAGATACATGTTGTTTAATCATTAAATCCAATTTGTGTACAAATTCTAACAATATCAAGCTAATACATATAAAAATATTATTTAACCATGTCTGTCCTTACATTTACACCATTTCCCATTAACACGATGTGTATGTTTCTAAAAAAAATCGTGTTGATCGAAGCAACCCAGCAAAACCTTCTATTACCAGGTAAAGGGAAATGGAATAAAAAACCAAAAATTGTAACTACCCATGTGAAAATCGAAGTATATGTGAACATACATGATCACACATTGATTTGTATATGATCATTCATGGGCATACGTTATCATATACGTCCATGCATAGTTCAATGTATGACCCTACATGATCTCATATATTTCCATATATTTTCGGATCCGAAATTATACATGGTCGCATAACATATTATTTTAACATGGGGGTGTCATTGGGGGTAAAACCCCTACTAAGAAGGACGAGCTTATAACCTTTCCAATAGACCGTACCCCCTTAAAGGCAAAAAAAGAAAGTGCGCGGTACGCCTTCAAATATAAAATATTTTTGCACGGCAATCCCAAAAAAAAATTTTTTGCCGAATGTAGGGGTCGCCTTTTTTAATTTTTTGTTATAGCTTCGGCATTTAAAGTCGGATTTTAAAATGTGATATATCGATTTTCTTGCCTCAGGGAGACCAGTGTTTTGCTATAAAGGAAAAAATTCTGCTGAGTTTATCAAAAAACTTCATAAAATACACATTTTTACTAATAATTTTTTTCTATACAGAACTGTTTTTTTTTTATTGATCAGGTTATCTTTTAAAAAGCTGTTATTAGTTTGTTTAACAATGGTCTTTGACAAAATGCGAGGGCAGAACCAAAATGTTTAAAAGAAATCCTTCGATATCTTCCAAAAGAAATTAATGTTTTCCAAAATAAAGTATTTGCTCAAAATATAGAACAACTAAACGATGTTGGATTTTTTTGAAATTGTTGAGCAACGATATGAAATGGGTTTCCAATACAGCGCGTTTCATAGCTATAATATCAATTTTTTTTTTTACTGATCCTATTACTTGGATGTCTTCGGTAAGTTGATTTATTTTTCGAACAAATACAAGCTTTTTTGTAGTCCCATATACCGGTAAGCAAAATATTTATGTCCGAATATGTCGAACTTTTTTATTATTTAATTACTATTTTTTGGAATAGAAACTTTGTACGGGAAATTGGTTTTGAGCTAAGCTCAAATTTACATATAATAACGCTTTTTTAATTTGAACGACGGGGTGTCTGAACTCTTTTAGATATTCATTATTTTTCGGCTTTAGAACGTCTTTTCCCTTAGCGACTTTTCGCCAATTTTTAAAATATTTCAATTAAGTGGTAAGCCTGGGGCCACAATGAGGGCAATATGGGTATCACAATTTGTATTTTCCCGATCACTTTAACACTGTGTAGCATTGGGATACCTTCTTTGTATGAATTGGACTGATATGGCGCAAAACGTTGCTTAGTATCCCAGCAAAAATAAATGGAATGACTTCTAACTGAATGACTTCCTTCAATACATCAAAAGAATTACTTCCTTAGGAATGGATTTTAAACAATGCTGCAATTAATATATGCTAGTCAGAAATTCTTTTTCATGGGTGATAAGAAGTTAATATTTTATATGGGGGTTGCATCAGAGGGCACAGAAATCAGAGTGTTTCGGGTTCGAATCCTACCAGGTCGAAAAAAATTGGAACATTTTTTACACAACTTATAACTTTTTGTAGTTTTCACTGTAAAATTGTATTTTTTTTTAATTTTTGTACACTTAATTAATTTTTGAAACGATTTAAAATTTTTTTTTTTAATTTTCTATTAATTTTTAGCGAAATTTTATGGAAATATGAAAATTCTAAATAAAAATGTAATTTTTCAACTATTTTTTGTTAAAATATAAAAAAGGTGAATATTACATATTTGTTTGTATTTAAATAATTGTAATTTAAAAAATCAATTTTAATAAAATTTTTACTAAATATATTTATTAATACACTAACAGAAAAAGAAATCCTGTAAACATTTTAGTTAGAACTACCAAAAATAAGTTAAAAATTACCTCGCAGAAAAAAACATTTTTTATCTACTAATAATAATTTGTTATTTTTAATTAACTAAAAGTTAACTTAAATATAACTAAAATTTTGTAAATTTAATAGTTTCATTTTTCCTGTTCTTATCTTACTAGTTATTAGCAAAAACATTCTGCAGTTTTTTGCAAGGTTTTTGCCAAAAACCAATTAAAAATATCTGAAATTTGCATTTTTGATACAGCCGGTTGCTTTTATAAGTAGTTTTCGATACACCCTGTTACAACGAATATAGAATTAAAGCAAGTGTCACAAATATATTTAAATTTTTTTTAAATATTTCAGTTTTAGTTTAAAATTGTGTATTGTTATACATTTTTAAATGTGTTAATAATTTGTTTAATTTAACCATAAAAATATAAAAGAATTGTTTAATAAAAAAGTGATGTGAAAAACTAAATAACCAGTATTAATGACTTGGCTTTTGTAAATTAGTTTTGTAAAAAAACTACCTGGTTTTTCCTTAGTCTAAGTTCAGTATAAACCAGAAATATTCTTATAAAATAAAAAAATATATTTTTTTAACACTTGCTTTACTACTAAATTTGTTGTAACAGGGTGAATCGAAAATTAATTATAAATGACACCGGGTGTATCAAAAATATACATTTCAGATATTTTTACTTGGCAAAAACCAGGTAGAATTTGGTTTTCAATTTCTATGAAAATTGTATGGAAAAACTAAATTAATTTTGTAGTTTTCGGCTCAAAAACTAAAAATGGCCAAAAACTACTAGTTTTTGCCCAGCCTAAGTCCACTATAAAAAAATACATACATAAAAAACAGAAATGGTCTAACAAATACTCTATTTAAAAACTCAATGTAAAATTTACTTCTTAAAAAAGGAAAAATCAAAATAAACCAACACTTGTGTGTCAAAAGCATTTTAACCTGAAAGAACATTTGGCAATTTTCTGCTGTCAAAGTGTCAATTGTTTTGAGATTTTTTCTATTATTATTTCATTTTGCACTTTGATGAAAACAATTTGTGTTTCTTACACTCTCTTGACTATTTGAACTCCAAGCATTGGCTCGTAATTGGTCATCAATAAAACTAACAATAACTTTAGCAATATTTCTAATTTTTCTTTATTTCTCTTGTACTTTTAGATAACAATTTTATATGTGATTGTCGCCTACAATGGTTATATGAATTGAAAAATCGTACACGTTATCCACAATTGCGTGATTCTTTGGAAAATTTTGTATGCAATCTACAAGAACCACACCTGCACAATTTTGTTGAACCCATACCCAATCATATCTTGCAATTGCTGAATGTGGGTGGCATAAATGCGGCCTTAACTAGCAATGACCAGTTTATGGGCAGTTCAAGCACAACTAAAAAACGTCTAACGAAAACTCGTCAGGGAACACAAAGACGTAACAAGTTTGAGGGTCAAATTCAATTAGCAGACGAAGCACAAGAACAAGAATTAGAAAATTCAGCATCATTGAAAAAGAAACGTGCTTTGGCTCTACAACAATATCAAGGCATAGGCTCGGTAGATACCAGTAGCAGTACAAGCACAAAATCAAGCAGCAGCAGCAGCAGCGGTAGTAATAATGCTCCGGTAGAAAGTCATTATATATTCGGTGGTCCCGATAGCAACAGTGGCATGCATAATGATTATTTTGATACTAATTCTGAAGTGCTGTTGACACATCCTGTCAAAATGGAAGACGAATTGGAATTGATGAAACAAAATGCTTTGTTCTCTCAAAATAATGATGTTTTAACTGCATCGCAAAATAATCATTTGGAAAATGTTGATATGTTTCCCAAACAAGTGTTGGCCATACCAGTACGTTTATTTTTACTAAAACCCGAACGTTTGCCATGCCACGAACAGTTAAGTGATCCCACAGAATTGCCGTTGTCGAGAGATTTAATGGATGCTCGCAGCAGTAATGTTCATGTCTTAACTGCTGCTGATAGTAGTGCCACAACCCAACATTGCTTCAATATTTTAAATTTGCTGATATTAGCCATTGTTTATGGTAGACAAGTCGGTTAAGAAGGTATTGAAATTTAAGTTTTTATTTCTTTTTTAAAAGGTATAAATTGAAATTAAATAAATAGAAAACGGGGTATAACTACATACTACAAAATAAATTTAATAAATTACTTTGATCATCATCGTTCAATCATCTCGGGGGTCATTATCATTATTATTTTCATTCATCTTTAATCGTAAAAAATTTAAGATAAAATAAAACGTAAACTATGTAATTTCAAAATTCACCTTGTGTTCTTATTCAATTACAAATTTGAGTCCAAAATTTTATGTTGTGCTTTTTACTAGATGTAATTAAAAGAAAAGAATTCAAACAAATTACTAAAACTAATTTAATTCAGATTTTTATTTAATTTCTATTAGATTTCTTTTAGTTTTTAAGATTTTAAAATATGAAACACAAATAATTTCTATAATCTCCTTTGCTTAATTGCTTGCAAGAAAAAAAAAAACTAAAATTTAGCATTTAATTTAACATAATTTTTTTTTATATAATATGCCAAAGCAGTCCAATAATTTATTTTATAAGTCATAATTTAATTGTAAATACACTGATCATATAAAATTGAATAAAAATTAATTACACTTAAAACAAAAACAATATTCAAAATTTTTTTATTCCTGAAAAACAAAAAAATAAATTAAATTTAAACTATGTAGTAGAAATTAGATTTTAAAATTCAATTTATAAAATTGGAATTTAAAAATGGACAATTTTTTTAATGTAAAACTCTTTCTACAGCAAAAATTTCTCCACGATGAACACTTTTTAAAAATCTTTACTCTCAACCTGAACTATTTTTATATGCAAATCTATAAAAAAAACGAGTAAAAAGGTTAAAGTCGGGCATGCCGACTATACAATACCCTACACCAGTCTGGTTAAAAGCCAACTAATGTTTGGATCCGAAATTCGAATGGGTTAAAATGGGACTTGTGTCAAAATTTTCTATAATGTGAGTCAGCGAACCAAATTTCATTAAAATATCTTAATATTTCCGACCTGCAGTTTGTAACCAAGCCAATTTTGGGTGGACCCTTATATGGGCACTAGGTCTATACATGGACCGGTATTAACCAAAATCAATAGGCTTCGTCTTTGGGCTGATATAGGTCGGTGTACCAAATTTCATCAAAATATGTTAATATTTGCGACCTGCAGCTTATAAACAATATAATTATGAGGGGACCTTTATATGGGCACTAGGTCTAAACATGGACCGACGTTCCCTAAAATCAATAGGCTGCGTTATTGGGCCAACATAGGTCTGTGTACCAAATTTCATCAAAATATCTTAATATTTGCGACTTGCTGCGAATAAACAATATAATTTTGGGGGGACCCTTATATGGGAACTAGGTCTAAACATGGACCGCTGATAACTTAAATCAATAGGCTGCGTTATTGGGCCAATATAGGTCTCTGTACCAAATTTCATCAAAATATCTTAATATTGGCGACCTGCAGCGTATAAACAGTATAATTTTGGTAGGACCCTTATATGGGCACTAGGTCTAAACATGGACCGATGTTTACCAAAATCAATAGGCGTCATCCTTGGGCCAACATAAGTCGGTGTACCAAGTTTCATCAAAATGTCTTAATATTTGCGACCTGTAGAGTGCGCACAAGAATGCATGGACAGACAGACGGACGGACGGACATCGTTAAAACGAAACCAAAAAAAATTCTAAGCCGATCGGTATACTATAAGGTGGGTCTAGGACCAATATTTTTTGGTGTTACAAACATCAGCACAAACTTATAATACCCTGACCACATAGTGGTGTAGGGTATAACAATATATTTGATTAATTACAATATAATCCCTAAGCAGACAGAATTTTCTTTAATAAAATTTACTAAATTTTTTCAGTAAACTCAAGAAGTTTTTTTCCCAAAGTAAATGAAGAAATTATTTATTTTAAAGAAAATGATTAATCATTTTTATGAAAGCTTTTCTTCATTTTAGCAAAAAGGATTAATCATTTTTTTGAAACTTGTTTTTAATGAAACATTTTCATTGAGTGTCATTGATTTAATGCAAAAATTCATTAGTATGCAGAAATTGGAAATATTAAATTTCCACACTCATAGAAATAAATCTGTAAAAATAACAGAAAGAGTAACTAAAAATTTGTTAAAAATGGTGCTGCCGAAAAGACTGCTAAATTAGCAGATTATTTTTGCTATATATTAGTCGATAAAGTAATTCTTTATTTCGAGAAATTAAAATTTTTTATAAATAGACAAAAGCTGCTTTTAAACAAAATTCAATAACAAATTTGTGAAATTATAAATATACATACATATTTCGCTAAATTCCATAATCAAATTTGACAGAACTGTTAAGGGGGGACATTACATTCGCGGCAGAGAAAACATACCTTTTTTTACAAATTCATAACTCAGTCAAAAACAAACATTTTTCCAAAATTTTTTTTTATTATTGTAGAGAATTGAACAAGTTACAAGAAAAAAATTCAAAAAAATATATTTTTCACTCCAACATGGTTTTATAGAGCTCCAAACTGGCGGCAGAGAAAAAAACGGGGCCTCGTGGTTGCAGCGCTGGGAGTCGCAGAAATTGTCCGATCTGGAAAACAAATGACTTTTTTAAATCTTAACAAAATTGGTTATCGTATGACATGAGCTTTTTTTAAATTTTTTTTAATTTTTGGTGATGTTCCAAATTTGAAAGTGTGTTTTTTCGACAAAAATATTGACTTTAAAAATTCATAAAAAATCGAAAAAAAATTTAAAAAAAGCTCGTGTCATACGATAGCGAAACAATTTTTTGTAAAAAAATACAAAAAAAAAAAAAAATTTCGTCAAAAAATGAACCCGCTAGTGCCGCAACCAGTACGAAAAACATGGTTTCGATAAAAAAAAAGGCTACCTTCAATCTGCCATGCCTGTACTGTATGCATATAAAATAACTGAGCATATAAAATAAAAATTCCACTATATGAGGTATAAAGATGCCTTTTTTTTCAAGAAATTCAAAAACACAAAAAAGCTCACCCTTCAAGTAGGTACGAAATAACAACCACCAAAAGTCAGGGAGCAAGTAAAACAATTATATACCAGCTGCCGTACATAGGTAGCGCGAAAATTAGAAATGCGCTCTCACTAATCCGGCTGTAACTTTTGAACCCGTAGGAATTTTTCCATGAAATTTCTTTTCTTAGAATCTTAGGAATATTTAGTAAAATACAAAATTATAAAAAAAAGTCGATTTCAAAAAACGCCCAATGTCATGTCCCCCCTTAAGTTTACTGGCATTGCTAGTATCTGGGCTTAAATTAAGCACGAAATTACATTATTTTCGAATTTTTAAAAAATTTATAATTATAAAAAAAGTTATATCAAATCTACACTAAGTACATTAAAATAAAAGCACTGTGGTTTCATTCTGAAAAAAGTGATAAAAAATATGAAACTTCTTAACAACACTCATAAAAAAAGTTAGTACAAAAGTCTGTTAAACGTGTTCTGATTAAATTGAATTAATTTTTCTGTTATTTTCTCTAAAAACGTCCGTTCAAATAGGTCAAAATTCTGCTAAAATAACAGGAAATAGTACATGTATTTGCGCCAGCACAATATTGACCTATTTGTACGGACTTTTTTTATGAGTGTGCTATGAAAAAATTTTTTTTTCCATTTTTCACATTTATATCATTTTAATATTCCAATGATCTGTTACAATTCATACAATAGGTCTATATAGAGCCCAGAATGAATAATTTTTAAGCTTTTGAAAAAAAAGAAAAATTCTATTAAAATAATATTTTAACAAATAAGAATTGAAAAGTTTTCAAATACGTAAATTTTCATATGTTTTATTTAGAAATAAAATCTCCTTTGGGTAAAATAAGACCCCGGCATTGAATGAAGGTTAAACATTTGGTTTTTAGGGCCAGTTTTATCATCAGAACTAAGAACTATTTTTGTCTTAAATATTTTTTAAGTTGGAAATTTAGCCTGAAAATTTCGCACTAAAGAAAAATTGAAGAAAAGATTTGGGTTTTCTTAAAAAAAAAAATCACCTATCGATAGCCAAAAAAATCATGCAGAGAAGTGTAACCAAAGAGAATAAAGGCTAAAGGCTTCCCAAATCAAAGAAGTGCACTCTTTCTTTTCATTAAAGTTTATATGTATAATCGGTTCTCTGAATTACGTTGAAAAGTAAGAGAAACAAGAGGGAAACAAAAAACTTTACAGTGCACTTTTTTTATTGGTTGTTATGATTACTAATTAAAGCGGTAACAAAAACAAGTTTAAGAATGAAATTAATAATAAATAACATTGCATGACACAAAAAAAAAACTAATGGATGTCTGGCCATCAGTTTTGTATATTTCGGACATGCTGATTACAATGGCGTACTTTATTTTTCGATCTAAGGTAAATTTACCGCGAAATGCCTTTAAAATTTAGCGATTTTCCATTTACTTTTTTATATATAAAAATTTTCAAATGCTATCAATATAAATTTTTTGTAGTGAGATGTAAGCACAGGACCTGTATTGATATTTAGGGTCAACAGTTAATGCACAACACTTCATATTAAAACCACTGTTCGCGATTTATATGAATTTTTACGGTTTTAGCTAATTGAATCGCTGAAATTAAAATCGACTTTAATAAATATTATGGCTTAGTAAAGAAGCAATTAAAAGTAAAATATTTCAATAAAAAAATGTATTAATCTATATCGGCCTATACGTTAAAGTCGGGATTTAAAAAAAAAAAATATATGGCGGCATATCTTTTCAAATAGGGATGCAATGGCTCTTCTTGCATTTCTTGTGGGTTCCCTGTGCCCCAGAAAAGCATATTTTGTTTGTTAACATAATCACTTAAGTGGAAATGGGCTTCGTCGATCATTCCCAGTGTAGAAAATCATTACCAGATATATGGTTATGTAACTACATACTTGGTAATGGTAACTACTTACTTTTGTTATTACATTTCTTATACCTTTATATAGCGATGTCGCGAAAAATAATGAGTTGTCGTTACACACCAGCATACGAAAAATCAAAAAATATATCGCTACCTATGTGATTACCAGTACTGACAAAAATAATTAGTCTAAAAATTGATTTTCAAAAAAATAAATTATATAAAAAAAAATATTTTTTATTGTATTTTTTTTTAATTAAATTTGCTGGTGCGGGAATCGAACCTGGGTCTACCAATCAACTACCAATGCCAATCAACAGCTCTACCATCTGAGCTATATCGACATGTAATATTTAATAGATAAAAACATAATTGACCTGCTGCACACAAGCAAGCTTACTCGCCAACATACAAAAAATCAAAAAATATGTGGTTACTAGTGTTTATGTCCCGGGAATTCCCGGGACGGGATTCCGGGGAATCCCGCCCTTTTTTCAATCCCGCTATCCCGGGAATTTCATGCGGGATTTCCCGGGATTTTTTGTATTCTTTTGTAGAAGTTTTAGCTAGTATATATTGAAATCAATTTAAATAAAAATATTTAAAATAAAAAATACGATTTAAAATTTAATAAACTGAATTAGTATAATATAAAAAAAATATTATTTAGGCCAAATTGTTTTTGAATGTCAGCTGAATTTGGTTTAGTTACCAATAAAAATACTCGTACTTCGGGGAAAAAAAATGGTTTCTTTAAAACGATGATCTTTGTTCAAGTAAAGCAATATATACAATATTTCAACATCATTATTTCAGTTCCAAATACATCCAAAAAGCCTGTGCATTAAAATTTAAAAAATTAGTAATATTTTCATATTTTCAGCTGATATAAATAATTTGAGTGTTTTTTACTTCAAATAATTTCATTTAAATTTCAATTGCTACTCCTTTATTTTAATTGTATTTTTTAAAAATTATTTATTTTTGAAATAATGCATCAGATGCTTTTTCAAATTATTTTGGATTTTTTATATGTTAATTTAAAATGCAACTATGAAAACCCGGCAAAGAAAAATTATCATTAATGACTCAGAAATTAGCTCCAAAAACAAACATTTTTCCACTTTTTCCTATGAGCCATTTAAGAATCTTATTTACGAGCGCTCCGAAATTGCTGGCTGGGAATTTATTTTTAAAAATTTCTGATCAAAAAGAACCAATTAAAGTTAAAAGATTATTTAATAATATTTAATATTATTTTCTATTTTTATAAAAAGATTTAAGCCAATTTGCCTAAAAATTTGTGTGAAAAATACTCCCTTTTAGACTTCTTTATAAAAATAATTCTAGACGAATTCTTCCGGAAATCTCCATAGAAACAAAATATCTAGAAATAGAAATTTTCGGATACCATACTTAGGAAATGTTTAAGCAAAAAAACGATCTTAGTTCTGACTAAAACTGGTCGGACACAAGTTTGCACCCATGAATAATTCGAATATGTCCTAAAAGAAGGGATGAAAATAAAATACCCGTGTCTTTCACTTTGTCTATATTAATTCGTTTATAAACGGTTTATAAACGCGAATTAATATTCAGTTATTTCTAAGAGTTTTTTTAAAATTAAGACGGCCTTCCATATAAATATATTACCTCAATATTAATTCGCGATTTAAACTGTTAGACGAATTGATCTAGAAAAAGTGGAAGATATGGATATTTTATATTTAGTCCTGCTTTCAGAATATACTAAGTAGATTTTCTCATAGGTACAACCAAAAAATGAACTTTGTCGGACGGTGTTGTAATAGAAATCGAGTTTTTCCAATACAAAATATGTCGGATTTATTTTCGAATGAGCGGGAATTCCCGGCATCCCGGGAAATTCAGAAAAAAATCCCGCTGTCCCGGGAAATGAAAAAATCCGGGAAAAGAAAAACCCTAGTGGTTACATATACCTTACCAGTGATTAAAAAATATTGAGTCTAAAAATAGATTTCAAAAAATGTTCAAAAAAATCTAAAAAATTATTTTCTATTTGAAATAATGATAAAAATAAGTCATTGTCAGTAACTCATTATTATATGTTTTAAAATAATGCAGAAGGTAAGTGGGTGTCATTACTGGTACTCCAAAAAATAAAATAAATAAAAAAATGAGTGGTTCGCACTTTGTACGGGAACATCTTCAAGTCTTTTACTAAAATTCGTTCCAACAAACGCCTGCTGATGCCTAATTGTGTGCGTCGTCGTTTCGTCGGTATTTGTGAATTTTCTCTGACGTCCTCGGCCACAGCAGCGATGTTCTGCGTCGAACCTACAATACGAGAGCGTACACTTCTTGCGACATCTCTAGTGAACTCAGTTTGCACGAGGCGCTCAGCCAAGCGCTTAATTGTTCGCGCATATGGTACACAACGACGACGAAATTCACGCTGCGTTAAAACAACAGACCGAAAATTGTTGCAGTAACAATAACTCCACGTTCTTCAGGTGTGTATCGCTCCATTGCTTATTGTCAAATAATTCTCTATCTGTCTACAACATAAATGTCAAAGCACAATGATATTTGACACTATTTGCTAAAATTAAAGAACATTCACATTATGACAATACTTTTGCTCCACCTTGTACATTATTTGCATTAAAGGAATTAAGTGTGCTAAAATCCCAAAACTTATTTTACAAGTTGTGAAAAATAATCTGCTGAAGGCATGTCCCTATCAGCATTTTATTCTTGCATAAGGAAATCGTCAAGGGACGACGCACAGTGCTTTGATCCCATATAACGATTGGACAGAAATGGAAGGAGTGGAGAGAGAGTTTTGAAATTTGGTACACTGACATAGAACCTCTTAGTTAAGAAAAATTTTAATTTTTGGAAATATTGGGCCAAGGGCACGCCCACCTCCCATAAGTCCTGAAATTTAAAAATATTATATTAGCTCCATAAATGGACGTAAAATTACAAAAAGTATCCATTGATATCCATTGACACATAAAACTGGAAACGTTTGTGCCAATTTTTTTTTTTGTCTAAATCGAAGACACAAATTTTTTTTTGATTTTTGTCTATGGGACAAAGCATTGTGCGACGTTTTTAGATTTCAATTTTCAACGAATGTAAAATTTAAAAAAAATTACTAGTTTTGCAGACGGTGGCGCAAAATAATCAATATATGTTTCTTATGATTGTAATATGATGCTAAATATCACAAAATTTTCTACATTTCCATAATATGATAACTGCAAAAACATTTTTATAAATATTTTTCTAGGCGCTGATATCACGTGCTTCATAATATTTATTCATATCTAAGTGATAAGAGGAATTAATTTAAATTGCTCAGATATGTTAATTAGTCGTTGAATAAATATATGTACCATTTTGAATGAAATGAATCGTATATAGATTTTTAACTGAGCTTCAAAAGAATGTTTAAAAAATACTTTAGGGATCATACTATGATTTGTAGTACTATAGTATGAGAATATTGGGATCGGAATCATAATATGATAATTTAAGGATTACACTATGGTAAAAAAAGGTATTTTATAATATGATTGTAGCAACCGTAAAGCCAAAAATATATGATGTTCCACGAATATAATCATCCCAACCACGTTTTTTTTTTCATTTTACAATCGCCGAACTAATTTTTAAACAGGAATAGAGTTAATTCCAATTTTTTGCATTTTTTTTCATAGAAATTTGCACTATAAAAATAAAAAAAATTAATTTACGAAAAAACTGTAATCTTTTAAGCGTTTACAAAGAGTCGAAGTTTTATTTTAATTTAATTGTTTTAACCAACTACCAGAGGGAGCGACTAAACTATATAGATGTTAAAAAAATGATTGCGACACAGCTTTCTACGGAATCCATGCTTGGTAAAAAATGGGTTGGTATCCCAAATACATAATGAAATAAAAACAAATTCCACAAATATCGGCCCTAACGATTTTCTTTGGCCAGACCGAGGTCCTACAAAATATTTAGCGTGTTTTTTAATCACCTGGATTTAAAATTTTTCATACAAAAAATGGATTTATTAAATCCAAAAAAAAGCTGGATTTAATAAATCCACAATAAAAGCACAAATATATGAAACAGCCTATTATTTTATTGTCAGAAAAAAATACGAATGAAAATTAAAAGAGAAACAAAAAAAAATTGAAAAACTAGCAAACAAAAGGTTTTTCTTAAATTTTTTTTTTAAAATATGTTTAGAAAAAAAAACTACACCTCACCAAATACATATTTTTCATCTTGGACATGGAGAAATAGCTCAAATAGAAATGGCAATTTTTCACTCTACAGTAAGTAATTTAATTAAATCCAATTAGTGAATATTAAATATTGCAATGGAATTTTTCAATTGTGTAAAAATATAAATTGAAGTGATAGAACTGAAAAGGCAGACTGTTTATCGCTGTTTTATGTAAAATATAATTATAAATTAAAAGTAAAAGTAGAATCCTCCATCATCGAATTCGGTATTCAAAATTAGGGTGAAAGAAGTGTCGGACGGAAAATTTTTTTAAAATAGGAAAAATCTAACCCCATCTGTTGAGCACTTTTAGAAATACTTTTTGGATTTATTAAATCCAAGTGATTAGAAAAAACGGCTATTATTTTTCAAAAATTCTTAAATGAACTAGTACCTTTGAGAACCGATGAAGAAGTCATACATAACTATGTTTGTTCTAAATCACTAATTTAAACCACATGTGCTCTTGCACTTTTTAAATTTATAATTGACTTATGAAGTAGTGCTGGTAAATTCGATTACTTAGCACTACTCGATATTTTAAAAGTATCTTTTAACGGTTTTTATATTTGAAATTATTTGAAATTTTTTATTAAAATTCTTTGGACATGATTCAATATTTAAATTTATAAACATATTTTTAAACTTTTATAGCAGCTATTCATTATGTTTTTCATAGTTTTTTAACATATACTTTTAAATATTTTACTTTTGATTTTTTCTTTTAGCAGAGTTGTAGTTTTGTGATAAATATTTTAGCGGAGTCACATTTTTGTGGCAAATATTTTAGCGGAGTCACATTTTTATATATATTTTCCGTCAAAAATGCAAATCTGAAAATATCGAGTAGTAGTTTTAAGTATCGAGTACCCAAAAAAAATATTTTTACCACCGCTATTATAAAGCAAATTTTTCATTCAAAATTGATTTTATAAAAGTGTTGTAAGAATTTCAAATTCTTATGCATAAGCACTTAAAGATATAGCTAAGATGCTAAATATGGAACATAATATTATTTATGTGAATTATAATATTGAGTTAGGCAACTGAATATTGGCTTGCACGACTAAAAATGAAAAAAGGTTTACGTAACCGCCAGCAACCGGTGACAACAGGTAAGACTGTTTTATTTTTTTAACGAATTTGGAATGATAAAATTGTATTTTTTAAACTGCTACTTATAGATTTCGTCATATTTATTTAATTTAGGCACAAAATTTTTTGATTCATCTTTGGTTTTCCAATAAAACTAGCCCGTTTCCTGTTTGCAGACACAAACTGTTATCATAGGGTGAGAGAATTACATAGTGATTAGTTTAACTTATTCATAATGTGTTTTTTTTTTCCAAATTAGAACAAATTGTTTTAGAACCCGTTCTATAATTCTGTAGTTATAGAACTGATTTGGAACAGTGAAACATTTCATTTTCACTTCTACACTAATAGAAAAAAGTCCGTAAAAAATTTTGTTAAAACTACTAAAAATTAGTTAAAAATGATTTTGCAGAAAAAAACTGCTAAATTGGCAGATTATTTTTACTATATATTAGTAATATATGAACAGCAAAAATAAAACTGTTAAATATACAGAATTTTAGTTATATTTGAGCTAAATTTTTGTTAATGGAGAATAGCAAATTAACCTGTTAGAATCAGCAAAAAATTTTGTCAAATAAATAGTAGCCTAAAAAATCACAAAAAAAAATAAAATTTTCGAAGTTTTTTTCGATTTTTTTTAAATCCAAATAAAAATCGAGCCTTTTGAAAACAGCAGTTTACAATTTTTAGCAAATATTTCTGCTGATTTTAGCAGAATAGACTGCTGTTTGCATTCAACTAAATTCAGCTTAAAAATAGCACAAGTTTTGTATATTTAGCAGTTTATTTTTGCTATTTTTAGTCTGCAAATATTTAGCAAAATTTTCTGTAGGTTTTACAGTACAATTTGCTATTTTGAATTAACTAAAAGTTAATTTAAATATAACTGAAATTCTGTAAATTTAACAGTTTTAATTTTGCTGTTCTTATTTTATTAGTATTTAGTAAAAAAAAAATCTGCTAATTTTAGCAGTTTTTTCTGCAGCATCATTTTTAACTAATTTTTAGTAACTTTTTCTGCTATTTTTACGGAGGTAATCGATTATAAACAATTTGATTCAGAGGTAATCGATTATAAACAAATTTTGCTGGGTAAAAGCAAAACTTAAATTTTTCACTATTTTTTGTCTTTTCTTTTGATTAAACCCACACAGAATTGTTTGTAGGTAATGCAGTTTATGTTGGTTGAAATCTCATTCACTTTTTTTGGATGCAGAACAATAATATACAAAAATTTTTTTTAGGTCAAATACTGGGTAAATATAAAAATATTTATTATTTACATTCTTATATATCAGAGGTGGGCACGGATTTGTAACAGACGGCCATATTGTGGATTGCATAAATTATAAAAGGCCGCATTATACGCTATGCAAATTGCCTGCGTGATATTAATGAATTTTTGCATAAAACTAATGAAATTCCACTGGAACTCTTTTCATTGAATTAGTGGAATTTTTCATAAAATTCTGTGAGAAATTTCATTTTATTTATTAAAGGTTTCGAGAACTCAATGAAAAAGTTTTATTAACCCTTTGACTACCATAGGCAAGTATGCTTGCCAAAGGGTTTTTCGCACTTATAATTGCTCAGACAAAAGATAGAGTAAATATGTCAAAACGTTATTTGTAGAGGAGGGTCGGGTGAACAAAAATGTAGAAGGAGGTAAATCCCTACCTGGTCCCGCTTTCCCCTTGCGAGCCCTCGAAGTTGGTTAACTAGAATTCTTCATTTAAGGTGTAAAAATCACAAATTTTGACAAGCGAAATAAAGGGCAAGCAAGGGGTCTATGATGCTAATTTTTTGTAAAATATCTATAATTTAGTTCCAGGTCTCGAAATTAAAATAATCATAAAACTCGCTTTGTCCGGAACTGCAGGGTCATCAAATGACAAATATTTCTGGGAAGCGAAATGAGGGGTATGGAGGGGTTCTACGAAGCCAATTTTTCTTGGCGTAACTATTAATAGGTCAGAGATGATGAAAATCCCAAAAATTTTAATATCGCTTCGGCAGAAACTGTATGGTTCTCAAAGGCTTAACACTAGATTCATAAAATATGTGAAGCTTCGTCATAAAATTTAAGAAATCTTTCATTTAATTTGTGAAGAAAACTTTATTAGTTTGGTGAAAAATTTCATTAAAACTCGTCCAAAAAAATTCTCTTTGTGTACATTTAAAAAAGGTAAAACTACATATATTTAACTAAAATAAAAGCGGGTGGAACTAATTCTTTATTATCTTTTTATTCCAATATGTTCTCTCCGATCTTAGTTCGGATATGTGATAGAGGAAAAAAAAATAATATAGATGCATTTTTTTTTTTTTGTAACGGCCCAATCTTATTTGGGCAGTTAAAAATTGTGGTTAAAAATGGCCAATTTTCAGTGTTTTTAATTTATTTCTTATCAAATTAAATATTTTCCGAACACATCTACCGGTATACAAAACATGTACGAACATGTATAAATGTTTTTGTTATTAAATTTTTATTTTATGGGAGGTTGCTGTTGGTTTTACACATTTGCATACAATAATGCCAGTTTAATCGAAAGGGTGAGCGAGGTTTTTTATATCCATTATCATTCGGCTTTGTGACGATTTTTTCCATAGCACGTTTTTAAGAATATTTAAAATATTATTAAGCAGCAACCCTGGTCCACAACCCGGGAATATGGGAATCAATTTTTTTCATTTCTCGAAAATTTAAGGCTGTGTACAAATAAATCGAAATTTCGAAAATTTTAAACATATTTTCCAAAAAAAAATAGGTTAGTTTTTTATCTCAATTTTTAACTCCTAAATGTGAGATTGCGCTAAAAAATACGTGTCCCTTATTTTGTTCTACTCTATCGCATATCTGATAGATACAGTTGTTTAAAACAGTTCATTAAAATTGGAGAGAACAGATTGGGATATCTTCCTTGTAAAGCCCAGTATTTTGTTTAAAAGAGCGAAATAATTTCGCTCTATATTTAGAGCTCAAAAACTATAATAAAACCATTAAAACCCATGTGAAAATCGAAATATATACGAACGTACATGATCATACATGGACTAGTATATGATCATGCATGGGCATACATGATCATATACGTCAATGCATAGTTCAATGTATGACCATACATGATCTCATATATTTCCATATATTTTCGGATCCAAAATTTGAGGGTATATGGAGGTATATGGCCATATATTATCATATATGAGCATACACGAATCACATGTGAGCATATATGGTCATATATGAACATGTACGGTCATATACCCTCCAATTTCGGATCCGAATATATATGGAAATATTTGAGATAATGTATGGTCATGTATTGAACTATGCATGGACGTATATGATCATGTATGCCCATTAGACTGGTCCAATCGAAGTCGCGGATTTCGCGAAATTTGAAAATTTCATACAAAAAATGTTCAACTTTGATCAGGATGTTTTCTTTTATTTACCAATATGAAAATTTCGTTTTTGCATTAATGTCTATCTGTGGAATGTCCTATTATGTGAGATAGGGCTTTTGGTTGCAATAAAATTATAGCAAGCTAAATAATAGCGAAATATTAAAAAACGTCAAATTTTAAGTTAATTTGCAAGGATATCTGTTATTCTTTTTAAAATTAAAATCAGTGTTATATATAATGAAGGCCCTTGGTAAGTAAATTGCAAAAGTATAACAAATTGGATTTTTCGATAACACCGTTAACAGGTAATTAGAAAAATATCTCAAAAAACTTGAGTTTTTTGGAATTTTCAAAAACCGCAAATAATTTATGAACCACAATTTTTTTTTAAATTTCGATTGCTGATTCATAATTTTCGTTGAAATAAAGATCAGATTTGAGAAATTTGCGCATACAAGGCAAAAACAAGTTGAATTTTTAATTACATCTTTTCGGAAAATTTTGAAAATTTTACTAAACTATGTATTTTTTTGTATAAATTTAAAAAAACCGCGAATTACTTAAAAGTTACTTAATTTTTTAAGTTTTGATTTCAAATTCCTTTTGTTCACATTAATTAAGACCAGATTAAAAAAAAAATTGTTAAATAATAGCGTACAAGTTAAGAAATAATTAAATTTAAATTCAACCCTACTTTTGTATAAATTACTCTAAAGATAAATTACTAATTCTTAAAAGACAACTTTTTGTGCTACCCCTAAATAAAAGCGGATTTAGCTGAAACTTGGCACAGAGAGTTTTTAGAGATTAAGGAATAGGGGCAACATTGTGGAGATCGCGTATTCCAACTTTCGTGTTTTTTGGACCACTCTAATTCCCGTGCATGACCATATACTAGTCCATGTATGATCATGTACGTTCATATATATTTCGATTTTCACATGGGAATGCATACATTTTTTACGGTCTATAAAAAGTTACAATCATAATTAACCTAAATGTCACTTTTTCGCTACATTTTCAAATGGTCATGTCTATTAAATTGATGCGAAAAAAAATTCCACCGCAATTTCAAAAAAATTCCACGCAAGTGAAAAATCATTTTTTTTTATATGGAGTTTGACAGCTTTTTTCGCAAAAGTATGAACAAAATACCGGGCTTTAGTACGAATTTTTACTGTATCATACTTAAGTAAAATTTTATTAAAATATCGATTTATTTCTAAAAAATTTTTTAAGAACTTTTCAAATAGATCTAGTTCTGATTATAAAATTTTATAAATAAAAAACTTGTTAAAAAAAATATCGAAATTTGAATTTTAACAAGGCCCGCACTTAACTCAACAAAGGGCCGAATTTGTCCACCGTTGTTATATAAATTGCTTGTGTGAGTATTCTGTTTTAAATAATTCAAGATAAACTAAATAGACCCAGTCAGAAAAGCGATGACAAGGTACTTAAAATGGAGTTATAAGTACTGGCAAAACGTTATTTAGCATTCCCAAAATTATAACATCATTAGGCTCAAGGGCGGTTTGTACAAAACGCACCATTGAGAGAACAGAATTTTCGACTTTGGCAAAACGCTGGCATTTTTTGTAAAGCAAATATGGGCAAAACGCATTTCGTAAACAATGCATTTTGAGCTGGTTGCCTTTGAATCTGTTCTAGAAAAGGTGTTTTTACCACCGGTTCCGTGAAACAGGTTCTAGGACTGATTCCTGGAAGTCAAAACGGAAGGCTTCACTGTTGTAGAACCGGTTCTATAACTGGTTCTAGAACCGGTCCCAAAGCAATCTGTTCTAGTTTGGAGGAACAGAACCGAACAAAACAGAATCAAACAAAAATCACCGATGATAGAACATAAATTAGAACAGGTTACATGCAAGTACAAGTTGTTCTACAACCGGTTCTTTGCATCCGACAATTTTGCTGGAAATAGCAAGACATACCAAATGAGTATTCTGCCAGTCGTTTACTTTTAACAGCATAGTTACCCAGTGGAATGCCAGTGCTTGATTTTTTGGTGCACTGAAAATTTCTCACTGGGTGACTGCAACAATTTTTTGACTGAGAAATATAAACATAAAAGACTAAACTGATACATAACCAAAGTAAATTTAAAAAAGTAATGATAAACTACAAGGTTTTATGTAAATAGAAGGGTAAGTGAACAATAGCCTCTTTTATACAACAGCATAAGCTAAGACCGATTATTTTCTTAAATATTTCTTAACCCTTTAACTCTTAACCCCTTGTAGACCATACATTTTCTGCCGAAGCGATTTGGAAGATTTTGCTATTTTTATAATCTCTGACCTAATAATGGTTATGCCAAGAAAAATTCGCTCCGTAGCACCCGCCTTAACCCCTCATTTCCTCAATTCTAAATAACCATCTTCGAGGGCTTACAAGGGGAAAGCGGTACTAGGTAGGGATTTACCGCCTACTACATTTTTGTTCCCCCAATCCTCCTTTAAAAATCACCTTTGGAAATATTTACTCTATCCATTTCCTGGGCAATTATAAGTGCGAACAACCCTTAGGCAAGCATACTCGGCTATGATCGTCAAATGGTTAAGGATGCCTCAAGACAGCTATCATAAAATTGCCGACAAATTCATCAAGTGTGTATTTTGTAATAACAACTGAAGCAATTCCGATAGAAAACACAATTCCCTCTGACTTTTGAGAAGATTTGGGAAATTCAGTTTGCGTGGAAGTGGAAGTGTCATTTACCTATTTTTTCTAGGGAAGTGAAGATCGATTAATAAAGATTATTTTAAATACAGCCAAGGAAGTGAGTGTACTTTAAATTAATCAATGACAAAGTCAATTGATTTGTATTAATATCGCTCCATGTTTAGACCTAGTGCCCATAGTGGGTTTCCCAAAAATTCCTTCTTATGCTTTTTCGTACGCTAGAAGTTTCAAATATGCAGAAATTTCAATTAACGCCGATTTAAGTGGGCCAAGCATAAAGCCTGTGTATATTGTTAGACCTAATTTCTGTAAAAGGGGCACGCAAAAATCGGTCGCTAAGTTGGCGCACTGACTTATACGAGTACACTCAAAGAGCAGAGCTTTAAAAATTAATTCCTTTTTGGAATGAATTCCCAAAAATTTAATTCAATTCTTTAATTCAAGGAACGAATTTATTAATAAAACATAAGCAGGAATTAATTCCTGTGAATGAATTCAAAGAATTCAAATTTATAGAATGAATTCTCTGGCCAAAGCACTAAGCATTCGAATTAAAGAATTCATTCACTAAAGAATTCATGCAACATGAGTTAATTCAATTTTAAGTCAAAGAATTCATTCAATTCTAGTTAATTCAACTTTTGGCTAAGGAATTCATTCAACTGTGCACTTTTGAATTAACTAGAATTGAATGAATTCCTCGACCCAAAGTTGAATTAACTAGAATTGATTGAATTCCTTGTTGAATGAATTCATTAAATTTTATGAAGGCATTAGAAAAAAATTAATGAATTCCTTTAAGATAAATCGAATGAAAAAAAAGGAATTCATTCCATTCCTTAAGGTTGGTCAGGGAATTCATTCCCAAAATATAAATTCAGTTCAAAAAAAGGGAATTAGGGAATTAATTCTTCGAAGCTCTGTCAAAGAGTTTACAAAATTTTAATTAAATTATTAAACAAATTATTCAACAAGGATGCTACAAAAGTAGAAAGACAGGGACAGCAAACGACGCCATATTTCTTGCCGCTCTTTTGACATTTCGCTTCAGTAAGGTTTGCCATTTCATGATGGAAAGATATACGAGCCAACAACGAGTCGAAATTATTAAAATTTACCACCGAAATTCGGAGTCAGTGACCTCAACGTTAAGAGCGCTACGTCCAATTTATGGTCGTCATAATCGTCCTAGCAGATCAACAATTGAGCGTCTAGTGGAAAAATTTGAATCCACAGGCACAGTACAAAATGTTCCCGTACCAGTGAGACAAAGAAGTGCCCGTAGTGTCGAGAATATTGCTGCCGCTGAGGCTTCAGTTGAAAAAATCCCAAATGTGTCTCGCACACGTCGTTCTCAAGCGTTGGGCATTTCTGTGACATCGTTGCGGCGAATTTTGCGAAAAGATCTTGGCCTACATCCTTACAAGATCAAATTGAAGCAAGAACTGAAGCTGCTTGATCACGAGTAGCGTCGTATGTTCGTGAATTGGGATGAGCAACAACTTGAAAATGATTCCGATTTTCATGGAAAAATCATTTTCAGCGATGAGGCTCATTTCTGGCTGAATGGCTTCGTCAATAAACAAAATATGGTCAGACAGCAATCCACACGTACTCCATGAGTCATCATTGCATCCCGAAAAAATTACGGTTTGGTGCGGTTTATGGGCCGGTGGCGTCATTGGGCCGTACTTCTTCCGTGATGATCAAGACCGGCACGTTACTGTGAATGGGAATCGCTACCGTTCAATGATAACCGAATATTTTTGGCCCCAATTGGATGATATGGACTTGGAGGACATGTGGTTCCAACAGGACGGCGCCACAAGCCACACAGCGAATGTCACAATCAATTTATTGCAAACCAAGTTTGGAGAACGTGTTATCTCACGAAATGGTCCAGTCGATTGGCCGCCTGGGTCGTGCGATTTGACGCCGTTGGACTATTTCCTGTGGGGCTACGTTAAATCTATGTCTATGCCAACAAGCCAGCGACGATTGATGAACTTCGTACGAATATCGAACGTGAAATTGAAGCAGTATCGGCCGATTTATGCTTGAAAACCGCCGAAAATTGGGTTCAGCGTCTGGACTTCTGCAAGCGTGCCCGTGGTGGCCATGTAAAAGAGATCGATTTCCATACATTCCAATCATTTTTGAAAATACAAAAAATAAAAAAAGGCACCAACAATGAAATTTGTAAAGCGAAAAAATTTTGTTAATTTTTTTCTGACTTCGGATTTTTATTTTTTATGAATTTTTTTTTTTTAATATTTATTAAAAACAAACATCCTTACTATCAATATTGTTCAAATGTATGTTTTTGTTAAAGTCGACTTTATTTTAAAGCAAAGGTTTTGTTTTTATCGTACCATACAAAATATTTAAAATAGAACTTTTAAATACATTCAAAAATTTTGTTTATTTTTATTGAAAATCACAACAAAATATTCAAAAATATAAAAGGAAATTTGTAAATAAATGTATACAAAATTTTAAAACAATAAACAAATATGAAATAAAAACAAATGAAAAATTTAAATTTAAAGGCGCGTCTACAATGATAGAGTGACTCCTCTACAGCACAGATTGAAATGTTAACTGTTCAAAATACAGAGTAGAGTTACTTCAAAAATTTGTGACACTTCAACACTTACATAACATTTTCTCATAGTTTAGCCACCACCGCAATTTATTTTCGTATTTAAATTTTTTTTTAAACTTATTATACAGTTTATTATAAAAATTTCGTTTTATTTTGTTTATTTTAAAAAAATTGTTGACAATTAGAGATGTGAACAAATTAGTGATGGGTTTTTTTAGGTATATTTGTCATGTTAAACACTTAACAGAACAATGTTAACTCTAGAGTGTAGCAAATCTGTACTCCAGAGTCAAACAAGTTTTACTCTGGAGTGGAATAAAAAGAGATAGTAAAATACAAAAATGTGTTAATATGAAAGAGAAAAAAAATAAATTTGCTACAGATTGGAGTACTCCAACATTGTAAACGCACCTTAAAACAGAATATTAAGGTACATTTTAAATATTCTGTATGGTAAGAAATTTAAAATAATAGTCGACTTTTGTGATTTAAAATCCACTTTTTCTTTTTTATAGTAAAGCACCGTAAGTTGTTTTTCACGTGGAAAAATATCACTCGAACTTTAAAGGCCCCAAATTGCAATTCAATTTATAAAAAATAACAATTTTTTAATTTTATAACAAAGACACAATCACAATATATACAAAATATAACTTTTTCGCCAGAAAAATAATGGTTTTGTACATTAAATTTGCGTGAAAACAAACTCTACACACTTTTCACGTGAAACTGATTATCGTGAAAAATATTTTTTTTTATATGGAGTATAACAGTTTTTTCCCGTGACATCGAAACAACGTACGGTCAGAGACTATTAATTATAGAGATAGGAAATCAAAACTTACACTACTCACCGGTAGGAGGCGCTGAAATTTAGTATCACCTGAACAACTATTTAGTATCACTTTAGTATCAGCTGAGCCTATATTTAAAAACTCAAAAATTGCTGAAAACTGCGCAAAATAAGAAAAAATTAAGCGCAAAATATTTTCAAATAATAAAATTTGAGAATTCTTTTTTTTTATTTGCTTTTTTGTTTGTTACTATTTTCATTTAAATAAAAAAAGAAAATTGTCAATCTTTTGAACAAAGTGCCATCTAGTGATAACGATGTCGTTATAACTTTTGTTTTTGGTGATTCCATACCCCTGCGTACGGTGCTTAAAGGTGAAAAATTTTTGAAAATAAATTTCAATAAAATTTTTTTTTTGTTTTTACAAATCCCATTGTTGGTGCCTACCTTTTTTCTCTATGTGAGCCCAAGAAAAATGGTTGTTGATTTCGAATATAATCGGTTCGCCTTTGTACCTAGCGCCCATATGGGCTATAATTCCGACTTTTTAAAATAATGCAAAATCGAAATTACGCAATTTTTTTTTTTACCAATTTACAGGCGAATTTTGACGAAATCCATTTCAACCCACTAAAATTTCGGACTTTCAATAAAACTGGTGCATGGTATCGTGTATGGCCGACTTTACCTCCTGCCCTCAGTTTTTTTACTGTTGGCAATTCCTAACTTAAATGTCACTTATCACATAAAATTGCTTTATGATATGAACTAGAATACTTTTATGCCACAGAGCTTATAACGAACATGTTACATGTTACATTGTTACATGTTTTCTTGTTTTGAATTTCAATTTGTATAATTGAAAAAAAAAACAATATATTGAACTGGCCATTTGATGAATCTCGCAACACCTTAAAGGCCCTAAACACTCTATATAAATATATTCAATTTCCTTGATATTTCAACAATAATCTTTTCAATCTACTTTTAATTAAGAACAATCAATATTCTTGATAATTCTATTAAACAAAAATCTTTGGTAAACTTGAAAGAATTATACTTTAAAGTGCTTGTAAAATATGCTTTTAATGCAGTTAAAAACTCGTAGGGTTAGTGTTAAATATATAAGAAAACAATATTATAAAAAAAATAAGAATAAAAAAAAAGGAAAACCAAAGAAAAAGTTTTAATTATTTTTGATGTACATAAAATATAAAAGAAGAGAAAGACATAATTAATTTTAGTAGTTATTCCTACATATACACACTTGTATATAAAATTTTACATTAGCTTTAAACTATTTCTTTTTTAAGTACATAGATATATAGATATTTTAATACAATATATTTTATGATTTTAATTTTTTTTTATATTCTAAAACTAAGAATCTGTTAGAGCTTTGTGCATGTTTTTAAAGAAGTTTTCTCCAGTTTCTAAAAAAACAAGTAGTTTAAAAAACACCGAATTTATACAGAAACAAAATCTCTATTATTATAAAACAAATAAAAATGTCGAGCAAAAAATCGTATTCATAAATAATTAACTGAGCTGGTTATATTACAACAATTTATTTATAAACAAAAAGTTTGAGCAGAATGAAATATAACTGATTTAATAATATATTAGTTTTTCGTATTATATTAACAAAAACATAAGTTTGCTTAACCAAAATCTGCCTACCACGATCATTAAAATAAAAGTTGATTATAAGAAACTAAAACGAAAATTAATTTTGATCAATTTCGGGTTAAGTCACTTGTATGACATTAGAATTTCATAAAAATTTATAATTTTATACTACTACTACTATTTTATACACTACTTGGATAGATATATTGAGTTTGTTCTGACTAATATATTGGGTTTGATCTTTCAGTATAACGATCGACTCAGAATAATTTTTTGAGAGTACTTAGCGATGTTCGTCTGTCTGTCTATCTGTCTGTCTGTCTGTCTGTCTGTCTGTCTGTCTGTCTGTCTGTCTATCTGTCTATCTTTCTGTCTGTCTGTCTGTCTGTCTATCTGTCTGTCTGTCTATCTGTCTGTCTGTCTATGGATTCTTGTGCGCACTCTAATGGTGGCAAATATTAAGATATGTTGCTGAAATTTGGTTAGCCGTCTTATATCAGCCCAAGGGTTAAGTATATTGACCTTGGTTGAAATCGATCCATATTTACGCCTAGTGCCCATATAAAGGTCCCAAAAAAATTGTTCTTTTTGTTTGTTCGAACGCTACAGGTCTCACCTATAAAGATATTTTAATGAAATTTGCTACACTGACTCATACGGAGTCAAGGACATATTAGTTAGAGATGAAATCGGTTCATATTTGACCTATCGCCTATGTGGACTATACTTCCTACATTCTCTTACACCCAACATTAGGCAATTTAAAATATTCTTATTGACTTTTCAACCAGACTGGTGAAGAGTACCATATAGTCGGCATGGCCGACTTTTTTTTACTTATTTTCTTTAAATTTTGTTTATAAAACCAGCAGTAGTGTTTTGATAAAAGTTTAAATTGAAAACAAAATAAAAATTAGTGTAAGACTGAAAATGTAACATAAAGTAAGGTAAAGAAAAAACTATAATAAATAAAATATAACAACTAAATAATATTAAGGGGGAAAGATAAAATGCCATTATAATAATTAAAAACAAAAAAAAAATAAATAAATTCGTATATAAAATAAGTGCTTAAAAATGAAATAAAATAGAATTTTGTACCAATAATTGTTTTAAATTGATTGCAATTTATTATTTAGTTGACAATCAACTTAAACTAAATCTATAAAATTCAAAATAAAAAATGTTTAAGTGAAACTGAAAAAAACCACAAAACAGGTCAAGGTTTCACAGAGATTAAACATACAAATTTTTTAAATTAATTTCAGTTTATTTCTTTGAAAATAGAGATAAAGTTGATATCCCAACAAAACTTTTGACTAAAAGCAAAGAACATTCCTTGTACTTGGTATAATATATGCTGACTTTAACTTGGTGATGCAATTGAATAATTGAATGGAAAATGGTTTAATCTATGTATAAGATAAGGAAAAAAAATAAAATAAAGAAAACTTACATAAAATTAACAAATTTTCGTTAATCTTATTAATTTTATGTTATTTTGAAATTATTTTCATATTTTTCTGGAATATTAGGATTTCATAAAAAAAATGTAACGCTTTACTAGACATACCAAGAAATTGTAGAGGTACAATCACTATCGGATCGTTTATCGTATAGAACATTATGGTGTTTTCAGTAAATTGGCAGAAATTAGGAATTACCTTAATTAAAAAAAAAATATATATATAAATATTATAAGATTACGAAAAAAGATCATAAAAGAAATGAAAATATCGAAAATAAAAAACTAATCAAAATTAATACTCAAATTTCATTCTCAAAAATTTTAAATTTCACTGTACAACAATTTCGAACTTTTATTAAAATTACGCAGTTTTGACAATGGATTCTGGTAGAGGACGCCAAAGAAAAAGTATACGTGTGCCGACGTTTTGCAAGATTACGTCGGAATTTTATTTTAGGCGGGTTAAAATTTCCCCTTTTTTCAAATATTTATTATGAATCGGCATAGGAAACCATCTGAATCTTCCATTTTAGGAATAGGATATGTTCAGCGAACTTATGTAAAATACTACTATATTGAAAATAATACGTCCGTTGGCTGGACAGAAAAATTTGTTATTTTAGCAAAATGTATTCCTGTTTTTTGGCTTAAAATAAAATTTGTTGATTTTAACAAATTTTTTTGTTAAATTTAACAAATCTAAATTTAAGTAAAAAATTTTTAAAACTACAGTTTTATCTCTTATTATACTGAGTCGCCGAATTTATCCCCGGGCCTAGTCGATATCACGTGAGGGCATATAAGGGCACTCCTGTGGAGCAAACATTTCGTTCGTGTTGCTCTATCTCAGTTTTCGAGATATGGGCCATTTTATGAAGTGAAAAATTTATATTAAAAATTTCTGCGGGTCAAAGGCCCCACCAAGGTCCATTTTTGGATAGAGATATCCCCTTCCGCTTGATATAAATACCCCCTTACCCGGTTACGGATAGTCGAAATTTTCATCGATTTTGCTTTATCTCTCTTAGTTTTTGACATATGGGCCATTTTAAAAAATCGGGAGGGAACGAAATAGCGCCATCTTTAAAACTTTGGATACATTGTTGGCGCCATCTACTGGGATAATAACAGCAACATGAAAATATTATATTTTAACAATAAATTTTGTTAAATTAAACGAATGGGTTCTTAAAAATTAGTTTTAAATAATTTTGAAAATTAACACTCAAAATTTGTTAAAGTACTGAAGATCTTTAATATTGTGTTAAATGAGGATAACTAAAATCTTTGCTTAAATCAGTGTTTCAACTAAAAATTTGTCAAATCTCTTTGAAACCGGTTTGACAGATTTTTCTACTGACGTATTATTTTACGTGTAGGAACATTTTTGTGAAACATTTTAACCCTCTAACTATTCAAATAAAGGGACTTTTTTGGCCCTCTTTAAAAAGGGGAAAATAACCCGTAAGTTGAAGAGTTAGAGGGTTAAAATATGCCACAGAAATGTTCCTCGTAGTGTTCTACATAAAAGCCAAAAAATTACGCTCTTTCGTTCACTTAAAGTTTATATGGATTGTGGTCCTGTTAATTACCGTGAAGAATAAGAGAAACAAAAGGAAAACCGAAAAAGCTAACACTGCACTGTTTTTATTGTTTCTTATGATTATTGGCAAAATTACACTTTATGGGGCACCACTCAAAAAAAAAAAAAAATATGACCCCCTCTGGAATTAAAAACATAATTTTTTTTCTATATGGTATTAAGTGGGCCGGGGTCCCCGGGACCCGCCAGGTCCGAAAAACCGACACACGCCCAAAATTTTCTCACGAAATATTTAAAAGCAATGACTACAATAGGCCGTTATTAGGAAGTCATTATTTTATATTATTAAATAATGCAAAAGGTAATGATATATCATTATTGGTAATGCGGACAGCAATGAGGTGTCATTACCAATATTTTGCTGGGTACCTATGTAAACTTTTTGATGATAAAATTGTGGGATCTTTTTAGAAAAAAGTGGAAATTTTATGAATTTTAGGGGGTTTTTTGTATATTATGGGACACAACGTCGCAGGCGGAAAATATTTTGAAAAAATCACGCGATTTTTCAATTTTTGGTACATAGCGAACATGAGTTGGTAAAGTTGGTGTTTTTTTGTTGGAAAAAATAAAAATTTAATGAATGTTTGGGGATTTTTTGTGTACGAGGGGTACACACTGGAACTGGCAACACTAATGTCGATAGCTAAAATCTGGCAACACCATAATAAAATTTGACATTTTTTAGCATAAACGTACTCACAAGGTTTTTATTTACAAATGCTATTTGTTTTGTTTACAATGAGTTAAGAAAATCAATTTGGCCAAAAAATGGAAATTTCAAGAGAAGGTTTTCGTTGGATTAATTTTCACTACTTTCGACGTGTAGTATCTCAGCAAGAATGTGTCGATGAACTCAGTTCTTTGTATGGCGATAAAGCAGCATCAAAAACCACAATATATCGCTGGTACAGTGAATTCAATCGTGGTCGTAGTTCTGTCGCCGACTAATTCCGTGAAGGTCGTCTAAAATCGGTTGTTGTGCCACAAAACATCGATGGAGTGCGTGAAATGATAATGCAAGGTCATCATATGACATATCGTGAGATAAAGGCATCCTTGCCCATTAGTTCCACTTCAATACATTTGATTTTGCATGAACACTTAGTTGTAAAAAATACTTGCTCTCGTTGGATACCCCATAATTTATCAATCGCTCAAAAAAAGGCTCGCGTCGATTTGTGTAAGGGAATGATTAAAAAGTTCAACCGGGGTGCTTCAAAAGGCGTGTATAAAATCGTATGAGCCGGAAAGGAAACAGCAATCGACCGTGTGGGTATTCCAAGCCGAGCGAAATCAAACAAAACTTGTTCGTGGAAAAAGCACAGCGAAGCAAATGGTCGCCTGTTTCTTCGAGCGAATGGGTCATGTGGCCACTGTTCCCCTTGAGCAACGTATGGCGGTCAATTCTGAGTGGTACACGACCATTTGTTTGCCGGAAGTCTTCGGAGAAATTCGTAAAACTAACCCCAAAGACGAATGATTCTCCATCATGACAATGCGTGCTTTCACACATCTTGTCAAACAGGTGAATTTTTGAGCAGTCAAAACATCGAATTGAGGACTCATCCTCCGTACAGTCCCGACTTGGCACACAATGACTTCTTCTTGTTCCCGAATATAAAAGGTAAACTGCGTGGTCAACGATTTACGAGCCGCGAAGAAGCAGTTGAAACGTTAAAAAACCATGTTTTGGAGGTGTCTCAAGAGGAGTGGAAAAACTGCTATGACAAATGGTTTGAACGAATGCAAAAGTGTATTCGTCATCAAGGGGAATATTTTGAAAAACAATAAAGCCATTTCCATTAAAAAATGTTTGTTATTATTAGCTATTCCCGAAATATAAATAGTACCCCTCGTATTGTGGGACACAGCGCAGCAGGCGAAAATTTTTTGATACATATGTAGCGTAGCTTTATTTTGGTAAAACTTGGTGTTTTTTTTTTTTTGAAAAAAATTAAAATTTTATGAATGTTTGGGGGTTTTTTGTGTATTTTGGGACATAGCGCAGCGCCGCAGGTGAACAATTTTTAGAAAAAACACGCGATTTTTATAAAAAAATTTTTAGTTTTTGGTACGTTGTGGTCATAGTTGAATCCTTAAGAAAATTTCCGTTTATTTGAGTACCCATACTTTATAATTAGTACATTGAGTGGTTATTTTAGACTCCCGGGAGGTCTTAAATGGATCTAGTGGGAGCCACACTTTATGGATCATGAAACCAAATGCATTTTTGAAATCGGGAGAAATCGTCGCACTTACCATTATGGGGCGCCTCGAAAATGATTTTTTTGATATGTCGTAGCGGAACTTTTTTTTCCTCATGCCAAAAGCTATCGAAAAATCGATGGTACAATATCGAAAAATTTTTGTCCTTACAAATCGGCCCACCCTATTGTTTATACATGAATGGATGTCACTACATTGCTAGATCTGTCAAAACAACAGAGTAGTATATTGGAAGATGACAAAGCAAATTGTGGTAAAAAAATGTTTGTTGTTGTTTTTGTTTTTTCTTTGATATTTTAAATTGTTAATAACGCTCCTAGACGAGAACAAGAAATTTCCATTGAGTTTGTAATTTAACTTAACAAATATTTCCAGAAATTCTAAAAACGTCAGCCCCTGACGATTTCCTTAGGCAAGAATGAAATCCGGAGAGGGACATGCCTCAACAGATTAATTTTCATAATTTGTTAAATACGTTTGGGATTTCTGCCTATTTAATTCCTTTAATGTAATTAATGTATATCCCGTTAAGAATAAATTTAGATTAAATTATTAAAATTAAGAAAAAATTAAAAAATAATAAAAAAAAATAAATAATTAAACAATATTTGTTCTGAAATGGTTCGAACCAGCGATCATCTGCTTGGAAGTAAGCTGTGTTAAAATCACTTACTTAGAAGAATTAGCTAAGTGATTTTTTGATGTTTTTCAGAATTACTTCAAAAAGCTGTAAAGATATACTAACTGATACTTTGGAAGCCATGAAAGAAGTAATTTTTGAAGTTATTCAGAGTTAATTTTTAAAAAGCAGTAAAAATACTCTAACTCATAGTTTGGAGTCAATAATAGAAATAATTTCTTAAGCATGACTTCCAATTTTTTGCTGGGCTGATATTTTTATTATGTAGCCCAGCCACCTATTTTCGAGGGCTGATAAATAAGATTTTTTAATGGCTCATAAAAATGGTTATTGATTTTTTGAAAACACGTTTTTTCTGGTACAATATGAAGCCTTAGAAAAAAAAATCCAGAAAGTAGTCTCTACAATCTAAAAAGCTGTCTCAAAATGAGGGTTCATTTTTCAGACCCAAAAAAGATTCCAAAATTTTTCAGATTTATAAGGAAAATTACGATTTTACACAAGGGACTTTTTTGGAATGACCACTTTGATAGGAAAAAGTGAAAAAATGTTTATGTTATTGGAGCTCATTTCTGAGTCATAAATGACAATTTTTGTTTGATGGGAGGCTCATATTGGCCCAATGTGACATTGGGGAAAAAATGTATAGATAAATTTGATTTTTTGAGAATGAATTTGACTTACTGAATATTTTGAACGCAAGACCATTCCGACTCACTAAAATTTCGGACTCCAGCTTTTGTGCAGTGTTATCCAGACTGGTTTATGGTAACTTATGATTGGTGTTTGTCGACTTTAATTTTCTTAGTTTTTTTTCCAATTCATATTTTTAGACTACATGTTCTTCTGAGAAATACAAGTTGATGTTAAAACAGGTATACACAATGCAAATACGTATATGAGGCTGCAATTTGGCATAAAGAATTATTGTTACACAGGATCCCTGATGACGAACTATAAATGCTTTTCGAAATATTGGAAAACTTATTATACATAGGTTGTGATTTGTAACAATCTGACACATGATAAGTTCGCACTCTTGGGAGTTGTGTGATTACTCCCATTAAATTTTCTAACCTAATCGATTGTGTTTATTTTGCAGTTTGATTTTCTATTTATTCCTTCAATTACTGTCCACTTAACCCACCCCTGTCTCATAAAAACGGACATTAGTTGAATTATGTTTATATAATAAAATTGATTTTCTTTTCAAACTTTGAAATAGTAAATTTAGCTTTAAAAATAATAATTAGAAGCTAAGTAATTAAGAAAAATATATTTGTAGTAAATAATTTTTTTATTTCAATAGCAACTGGGATATAAAAAATCTTATAATAAGTTTATCTGAATAAATGTAATTCATCCAAAATAATAAATAAATTTGTAATAAAACTGATACATGTTTTTATATTAAATTAAAAGGAAAAAAATTTTAATTTACAAGTAAAATTAAGCTACTTAGAATAAGTACTAGTTAAATGAAATACTCTTATAAGATTAACAATGAAAATAAAAATAATAATATTTAATAAAATAAGGTAAGTTTATTATATTGATTGCATATTTAAAAAATAAAACCAAATTACAGCTTGCAAAACGAAATTAACAATTGTTTACTTAACTGGAAATTTATATAAATAACTCATTTAAAACTTGAAATTTTCTCTTCTGTTTTTCAATAACAAATTTTATATTTTAATTTATTTATAAATGTATGTATACAATAAGGTTCTTATATGTACTACTACATATTTAATAAGTGTAAAATACTATTATATAATAGTTTTTTATTTAAAAATAATAATAATATATGTCTGTACAGAATACTATATTTTCCTTTGTAGATGTTATAAATAAAAATCCATTTTCAATATTAAATTCTTGGTATTATTATGTAATAAAAATTGATAAAAAAAAAAAAAAAAAAAAATGTACCATGTATGCCCAGAAGTCACAAAAATATAAATGAAAGTCAGATAGTTATTAAATGGCTCTTAAAGATGAAAATAATATAAATTTGGAATTCAATACAAAATCCACAATTCATAAATTACAAACCAATAAGATAAAAATATATTGAAATAACTTATAATGTAATTTATGCAGTCAAATATAGTAGTAAGAATCTGAAGTAAATATGAAATAAAAAAAAAAGTATACACATAAATATATTTAATGTAAAAAAATATTAAATTTGAGGATGTTTTATTTTCTTAAGGTTGAGTATTTAAAAAATATCATGTAAGTACATACTTTAGTCTGGAAGCTGTTTGAAGAAATATTGAATTTCAAGAGGTGACCGAACACCCGAACACCTTAGCGGACATTATCCCAATATTGGATTCTGGATTTTTGTCCTTTTGGTCATATTCCTTTTGCAAAACGGTAAAAAATAATATGCCCACATAAAAAAGTTTTGATATAGTCATATATTATCATATTATTATCGCAAGATCTGGTGCAAAGCACAAAGTTGTCATCATTAGCTTCATTTGTTTTGTTTTTTTCAGTCTGTATTAGTATACCTGCATATTAAGGCAGGTAAACCATTTGACTTAGCTTCGTTTTTAGCTTACCTGCACAAAAATTCTTGCAAAAGTTGGTTGTGCAGCTAAGTCAAAATTACTCTAATTATATATTGGAACATACATACCAAGATATAATTATATAAAATTTTACGAAATTATATCAATATCTTGTTATATATTGCACAATATATAGTGCAACATATTACAATATTCAATTATATATAGACCTATATATAGTTACATATGCCTCATATAAGTATGTATAATTGTATCGCATTATATACCATTACATCTAGTTGGATATGACTATATTATATTTGATACATTTGGATGAGGACAAAATCCGGATATAATTTTATCAAACAATATCTTATTCTATCTATAATATTATCACAATACGATCTAATTTGATACAATTAGATGTTCTCATTTTTCGGATATAATCATATATAGTATCAAAAGTCATATAATTTTTTTTAATAGGGATGTCAGATCTATTGTGACATATAATTATAAATGATCATATATAACATAATATATGATCACATATGGTGGCATATAAGCCATATATTTTGAGATATAATAATATATGCTCTCTTATAAAAATTTGTTGGTTGTATGATGTAAGATATTATTATATATGATTATATATTATATAAAATGCTATAAGATATAATTATATATGATTCCATATTAACAATATAATTTGAGATATGATTATATATGGTCCCACGTCAATAATATTTTCTATGTGTTTAATATATAATTATATATAGTCCCATATTACCTGAGAGACCCATTTTATGAAGGGAAATTTTTTTATTAAAAATTTATGACGGCCATTTTTGAATAGATATAACCTTTTCACTGAGGTTTAATACAGTTAGGGGTAGTCGAAATTTTCGTCAATGTTGCTCTATATCTCTTAGTTTTCTAGATATGAACCATTTTAAAAAAATTGGGAGGGAAAGAAATAGCGCTATCTTTAAAACCTCGGATATATTAGTAGCGTCATCTATCAGGTAACATGAAAACATTATATTTTAACAATAAGTGGTGTAAAATTTAAACAATGGATTCTTAAAATTTAGTTATAAATAATTTTTAAATTGTAGAAAAAGCACTACAATTGATGATCTAGATGTAACGGGTTGTTCAACAGGGACGCTACAAAAGTAGAAAGACAGGGACAGCAAACGACGCCATATTTATTGCCGCTCTTTTGACATTTCTCTTCAGTAAGGTTTGCCATTTCATGATGGAAAGATATACGGAGCCAACAACGAGTCGAAATTATTAAAATTTACTACCGAAATTCGGAGTCAATGGCCTCAACGTTAAGAGCGCTACGTCCAATTTATGGTCGTCATAATCGTCCTAGCAGATCAACAATTGAACGTGGGGCTACGTCAAATATATGGTCTATGCCAACAAGCCAGCGACGATTGATGAACTTCGTAAGAATATCGAACGTGAAATTGCAGCAGTATCGGCCGATTTATGCTTGAAAACCGTCGAAAATTGGGTTCAGCGTCTGGACTTCTGCAAGCGTGCCCGTGGTGGCCATGCAAAAGAGATCGATTTCCATACATAATGGCATCGAACGTACTTTCACAGGAATAAAGAATTTCATTGATATCCAAAACCGTTTTTGTTTTATTTAAACTTTTTTACTTTTGTAGCGGTCTTATTGAAAAACTCTTTACTTCTTTTTTAACATAAACACTAATGATTTTAACATTGAGTTGTCATAAGAGAGGAGTACTCCCACTTCAACATTTTTTCAGTACTTTTTGAACGAGTGCAAAGGAAGCTGGTTTTCACCAATTAAAAGTTAAAAAAAATTCTTTGCAAAAAAAATTATATTTTTTTTTTATTTTTTTAGCGCTCTACCGCTGAGCTATTCTTTGATATGAAAGTTGACTGGCAGAAAAACGCCACTTTGTTAATGCGAGATATTGTTCCTTATTCTGTTCAATAAAAGTACTTATTAAACAAGTGTAAAAGGTGCACTCTAATTCAATATTGTTTTCAGTACTATTTTTACAGGTGCATAAAAAGCAATTTCTCACCATTTTTTTTATATATACTTACATATTTTTAAAAATTAAAAAATATTGAATTTAAATAAATTAATTAAAAATATTAAAAAAAAAATTAATAGAATAAAAAAAAAATTTTAAAAAAACCAAAACAAAATATTGGTCCCACCGGGAATCGAACCCGGGACCCTCCGTTTGGAAATGCCAAATGATACCAAAATCACTTTTTACGATAACTTTTAGAGCAATTACTCTTTAAAAGGAATACTTAAGTGATTTTTTGGATGTGGTTCAGAAGTAATTCTAAAAAAGCTGTAAAAATGTAATAACGGATACTTGGGAAGCACTGAAAGAAGTGATTTTTTGAAGTTGTTCAGAATAACTTCTAAAAAAGCAGTAAAAACACAAAAACGGATACTTGTGAAGCATTGAAAGAAGTAGTTTGTAAAGCATTACTTGCAATTTTTTTTTTGCTGGGAAAGATATATAAAATCTTTCAACTAAATATTTGTTAAAAATTAGCCAAATCGATTTGAAAGCCCTTTGACAGATTTTTCTACTGACGTATTATTTTAAGTGTATATGAGAAGTTTCCAGTTCGAAAAATGCAACTCTGCTTTATATAACCCAGGGCCAGTCACATAATTTAAAATTTAACTACTAAATTTGATATTATGCGACAATTTCTGTTTTCAATATGGTGTAGTTGCATTTTTTATGTGAAAAACTTCTCGCATAGTTACAGAACACCAGTACTGGATTTATTTTGGCTCTGATTTTAATGCCTCTATATTAGATTGCGATCTATTTAGGAAAAAAGTTTGCAACAGTGCTTTTCGATGATAGTATAAGAGACATCTCTCAATGATTGGCATGTGTCGAAGCAATGTTATGTATAGTTGTTGCAATTTAAAAAAAAAAACCTGTTAACTCAATTTGTTTATACATATTCTGAATTTTTATTATTATAATACATATTTTAAACCATAACCTTTTACGTTTTCTTGTCGTATGCCATTGTTATTTAATTTTTTATATAAAATATAAAATATGTGTATAGAGCAGAAATGGGTCAAAATCATTATTGATATATTTTCATTACCATTATTTTAATGTAATGTTAATGGATGTTTTATCTTCATTACTTTACAAAAAGTAATTATAATGAAATTCGATTTTCGATTACATTAATTTTTCGTTACGTAATGAAGAAATATCATTACTTTCCTAAAATAACAATACCTTTCTTCTATATATATATATATATATTTGTTCCTTTTACTCCTGCAAGGAGCATAGGGCCGCATACGGTTTCGGTAATCATGTTTGGTTTAAGATGAATGGCTGATTGGGCCAAAGCATCCGATCCTGGTGTTGGGGCTGCCAACATTGCCTCCAGGCCTGCAGTGGTTGCGCAGGGATTTAATCCAAGCGCCAATAGGGTTATACCGCCCATGGTCGGTTGGGATATTGGTTTTTTGGTTGGCGCCAATTGCTCGCCACGACGTTACAAGGATCATAGGCAAACTCGGGACTTAGTGGGAGCTCGAAAGACCCTCCGAGACTCTCCCCTTGTAACCGCTGACTGTCCGCGGCTGCCATTGGCAGCTACTCCACATTTCTGCGGAATCACTATCCGCAACCTGTGACGCGTCCGGTAGCACTCAGCTGTGCTTCCCATAAGCAAATAATATTTCATACATCGTCATAAAAATGACAAGGTGTGATATACCATTCGCAAGGGCGGATTGTATATCACACCTTGCCTTTGCCATGCCTTTATTGAGAAAATTTTTAGTTTAAATAATAAAAAAATGTAGTTGAAAAGCACTTTTAGGGATGTTTTGATATTAAAATTTTAGCTCATAGATATAACATATTTTGAATTAAACATGCTTGCTTCTCGCAATTAGGTAATATAAGGGGGAAAATCATACTCCACTGTAGATAAAAAACAACAAACATATTGAGATGAACAAGGGGGCATATCAATTTTCGCCTTAAATTAATCGACATAAATTAAGTTCAAACCAAAAATCACGAATAAAGAAAAACATATACAATTTAATAAAATGAAATGGTAAAGAAAATCCCTGTCTGATAATGGAAAGGAAAAAACTGTTCATTATATAATGATATTTATAAGTTTGTGCTGATGTTTGTAACACCAAAAAACATTGGTCCTAGACTCACCGATGCTATACCGATCGGCTCAGAATTTTTTTTTATTTCGATTTAACGATGTCTGTCTGTCTGTCTGTCTGTCTGTCTGTCTGTCTGTCTGTCTGTCTGTCTGTCTGTCTGTGTGTCTGTCTGTCTGTCTGTGTATCTGTCTGTCTGTCTGTGTGTCTGTCTGTCTGTCTGTCTGTCTGTCTGTCTGTCTGTCTGTCTGTCTGTGTATCTGTCTGTCTGTCTGTCTGTGTGTCTGTCTGTCTGTCCATGCATTCTTGTGAACACTCCACAGGTCGCAAATATTAAGATATGAAATTTGGTACACCGACTTATGTCAGCCCAAGGACGACGCCTATTGATTTTGGTTGAAATCGGTCCATGTTTAGACCCAGTGACCATATAAGGGTACCACCCAAAAATTTTTTTTACACGCTGCAGATCGCAAATATGAAGATATTTCAATGGTATACAGACCTATGTCGGCCCAAGAACGGAGCCTGTAGATTTTGGTTGAAATCGGTCAATGTTTAAGCTAGTGCCCATATAAGGGTCCCCCCAAAATTGGTTTGGTTACACGCTGCATGTCGTAAATACGAAGATACTTCAATGAAATTTGGTTCGTTGACTCACATGGTCCCAAGGAAAAAGCTTGTTGATTCCAAATAGGATCGGTCCATATTTGTACCTATCGCCCATATGGGCTATATTTTCGATTTTCTCTTCTTTTATGATTTTATAGAAAATTTTGACACAAGTCTGTTTTAACCTATTCAAATTTCGGATGCAAATATTAGTTGACTTTAAATCAGACTGGTGTAGGGTATTATATAGCCGGCATGCCCGACTTTAACTTTTTTAATCGTTTTTTATTACAATTGCGGTTATATAATGGTAATGAAAATGAATAACGATCATTACAAAGTAATTACTTTTATGAGTCGTGTTTGCAACCGTCCACACATAGAACAATCGTTATTAATATTAGAATTAAGAAGTTTTCCAAAGCTCATTTACAGAAATAAGAAATATTTGTATTAACAAATATTTATTGAAAAATTTAGCAGATGGAAGATGACAAAGCAAATTGTGCTAAATTTTTTGTGTTTTTTTTCTTTGATATTTTAAATGCTGAATGACGTTCCTATCTGATAACTAGGAATTCTTATTGAGTTTGTAATTTAACCTAATAAATATTTCTAGAAATTATAAAACGTCGTCCGCTGACGACTTACTTTGGCAAAAATGAAATCCGGATAGGGACATGCTTTCAATAGATTGTTTTTCACAGTTTGTTAAATAAGTTTTAGGATTTTAGCACATTTAAACAATTATTGTTTATCCCGGTAAATTGACAACACTCATAGTACGGAGAAAAACATTTTTTTGCCTCTTCTTGTATTAACAAAGAAGTCAAGCAAAAATAAAAATTTTGTATTTATTTATTTATACCAGTGGTATAAAATACAAAAACAAAAAACTTTCAGAATATTTTTCTTGTTGGTTATGCTTGCGGAAGATTTCGAAAACATATTTTATTTTTTGCTTCATTCACATTTTCTTGATGAAGCAGACTACATTTAATATGAGATTTTGATGCTCTAATTTGCAGTAATGCCAACCACTTTCTATTTCCTGAAAGTGTAGAGGTTTTTGAAAGCAAAAACTCTGTGAAGTATTTATCAGGAGAATATCCTGATGAAAAAAATAGCAGTTTTTAAAAAAGTACTTATTATGTTAATTCCTAATAAGGAAATTATCCTCGAACTAGAATTAATAAATTTCTGATAAATATAAATTAAAAAAAAGACTCAAAGGAATCTCGCCAGACTTACACAGTTTCGTCTCACCCAAAAACAGGTCAGTGGTTTAGGTTATGTATCAATTCATCAAATTATTTCTTAATTGTTAAATTATTTCTATATAAAAATATTTTGTTTATGCCATAACCTGGAATCGAACCGGCAATCCTCTATACAGGCCATCACTAGTGGCATCAACTCTTAACGAGACACACCACGGTCCACACAGCAATGAGTACCACTAATTGAAGTTTTGTCAATCGCAGCCTACACAATGTATGTTTTGTAATCAGAAGAGGCATAATTAACTAAATAATACAAGTCTTACTTATTTTTCAATTAGAATGATCCCTCTTTTTAATACTATTGTTATCTCGCTTTCACAAATAATTATCAGAATATGATCCGCTTTAGAGTATAATCACAACTGTGTCGATTGTCGACCGACGACAGCAAAAGTCGTGGCGAATAATTTAAATTCAGCGACAATAGATTGTCGACATTTTTGACATTTAGAAAAAGATTAAAGCAAAACAAGAACACGGTTGTATTTTTTCGCCACAATTCTTCACCAGTTCAATTAGTCTTCGATTAATTCTTGTTGTTTTACATATTTTTGTATTTAATTTTGCTTTTTTGTGGTAAATTATGCATTTTTATTATCAATTATATTTCTTCTGTCAAAAAAATAATTTTTTTGTAAACAAAGTACGAATTTTTGCAACTCTAATACGAATTTCTGCAACTCTGTTCCCTTAATTAGTTAAAAATATGGCAACTATTTGCCAAATATTTTAAGTGTGTATTAGTGTGTCGCCACGAAAATAGAATAGATTCTATTAGGACGACAAATCACCGGACGACATGGCGACATTTTGCTTCACATACAAAATATATGAAAAAGCACATGTCGTTGTCGTTGTCGACCCAGTTCTGATTAATCTCTTATTCGCATTCATTTAATTGCATACCAACTATTGATCGGAGATGTAGGAATTTCATCGCTGTGCCGACCGTGGTGTATCTCGTTAAGAGGTTATGCTACATGTCATTGCCCGTGTAAAGGGCTGTATGTTCGATTGCCGGTCATGACATACACAGAAACTTTTTCATATAGAAACAATTTGACAACTAAAAAATACTTTGATCAATTGACACATAAATTAACCATTAACGAATCTTTCGGTGTATCTGATAATTAATTAGTGCCAACTCTGGTTGTTAGAGGCATGTATGTCTTTTATAAACGAAAATATTTTAGTATAAATGTGCATTAAATTAGAAATAAATATTTGATATAATATATTACGGGTAAAGGTATTTTATAAATTTTTAAGCAGATAAAATTTTTTTAATTGTATTACTGCAGAAGATTTAGTGGATCAAAATAATTACACCTACCTATTTAATATCTTAAAAAAAGCTGAAGCAGCAATTCTTAAAAAATCTCCTATTAAAAAAATTTTTCAAATCGTGGTCAAGAAACGCAGCTTAACCAGATTCCACTGCCAACGTCAATGTGCTCTGCCAGTATTTTATTTGCAAAATTTGCAACCATAAAAATAATAGAAATACTAACACAAGCCTGCTACAGAACGCTTTCCCAACGTTGGCAAAAAGCGTTTTGCCAGTACTTGATTTACATAATTTACAATATTTTATAAAAAGATATAAAGCACTCGTTTACAAAACTTTCTTAATGTTAAAAAAATTCAGTATCGGTAATTTATTTACTCAATTTGCAACCGCTTATGACATAAAAATTATGTAAAGAACTTCCAAGGTACTTACTTAGTACTTTCTCCCGACGTTTGCAAAAAGTGAATTTGATAGAGCTTACTCTTCACAGATATTTCCATATAAATCGGACATTCAAAGCTATTGTTAATAGTAATTAAAAATAAGTATTTTTTATATTTTATTTTTTTAATCGCGAATAATACTATTTCTTTTGGTGATACTAAATTGTAGAGTGAATCGCTAATTTCAGTGAAAATATTTTCCTCCAAATGAATTTTATTTCGCGTTTACATCTGTAGCGAAATCTCGGTCTTTTCACTACTATGAATAAACATTGAAGTAAAGTTTGAAGATATTCAATTTTAAATATATTTTCCATGGCCAATTCTTTGCCAAAGACTTATATTCACATTGGAGTAAGCATTTTATTGATTGTTTTAGCAACATTTTAAAACAATAATTTTGGTGCTGGCGAAGCACTGATTTTATTATTGCAAAAGCAATTTATTGATTAAATTGCCAATGTTTTGCTCACGTTTCAAATAAGATCAAACCCAGCCCGGTTTTTTTATTAATTTTGGGGTTGGCAAAGCAGTATAAGTTTAAAAACCTTTTGTTCTGCCAACACTGATACTACTGGGCCAAAGCTCTGTCGTTCGTATTGTGCTGCTCTAAGAAATATCTTTTTCCCCCATCCACTAAAATATTTTAATATATATATACGATTGCTGGATATGAAAATTTTTCAACGGTTGTTTGATGTCAACACATGTGACATCAACAAAGTAAAATTAATTCAAAGCTTTTTCTCGTTGTTGCTTTTGTTATTGTCGCTGTTGTTAATGTCTCATGCCAAGCAAATAAATAAATGAAAATAAAACTACAAATGAAAAGGGAAGAATAAATTTGTATTATTATTTTAATAAGGATATGATGGAATAATAATACAAAATGAATATAAAATCTGTTTTAAGTATTAAAAGGAAACGGGAAGGATATCAGATAATAAATCAATAACAAATTATATTTTTGAGTTTTTTTTGATATGAATAGAATCAATAGAATATTGGATTTCAAAATATACCCTAAGATAAAAAAAATGTAACCCTGAAATGCCAAAACGATTGCAGATAAACATGAAATTGAGAGCAATTTCTCGGTAGTGGAGAATACTTGACCATTTCAAGGCTAAAATTTGTTACAGTTATTTTCTCACAAAACGCAACATTTTAACAACAACTTGTTTTTTTCTACATACAATAATTTAATAACTTTTGCCCCGTTCTTGTTTACTAAAATTTATTTTATTTGTGATTGCCAAATTAAAATGGAAAATTAAAAGTGGCATTTAATGCCAGACATAAAGGCACATCTACACGGGATAGAAAACTCGCTATACTTTATGACAATGCAGCTCTGTATACGTTTACGAAATGTAATCTCTAGACCAGTGACAATTTCTGTCATACATAATTTCTTTAATTAGTAAAAATTTTTAAGATATTTTATAACATTATTGAACATTTCAGTTTATTAAATGCACCTTTTGGTATTTGGAGAAAAAATTATTCTTTAAAATACAACAATTTTAATAAAAACAAATACTTGGCAACTAGACATGATACTCTTATGATAAAAATTAGTGCCAACTATATTAGAGATGACAAATTTAGCGCAAACCCTACGAGATTTCTATCCCGTGTAGACATGCGCGGTTCCAGTAATTAATATAAGGGGAAAAATCATACGCCTCAGTGTCTAACTCAATGTATTTGTCTACTGTGGCGTATGATTTTCCCTCTTATATTAATTGCTGGAACCGCGCATGCGTGTAGATGTGCCTTAATGGCAAGAGCCCTTTGCATATCAGCGATATCATGATATTGCCATATGATTGAAATTAAGTGTCTTCACTTGAGGTAAAATCATTTTGCAGATTGCTTGCTACATTTTATTGCGTCTCAAGGCAATACTTAAGACAGTTAAAAAATATAAATCCTAAAAAAACTTAACTGTAGAAATTTTTTTAAATTGATTTCAAAATACTAAAAGGGCACTATTTCTTGATCATAGAAGTCCATAATATAAAATTAAAAATATGCACGGTTTTATTAAAAAACGAGTAAAAAAGTTAAAGTCGGGCATGCCGACTATACAATACCCTACATCAGTCTGGTTAAAAGCCAAATAATGTTTGGATCCGAAATTCGAATGGGTTAAAATAGGACTTGTGTCAAAATTTTCTATAATTTGAATCAGCGAACCAAATTTCATTAAAATATCTTAATATTTGCAACCTGCAGTTTATAACCAAGCCAATTTTGGGGGGACCCTTATATGGGCACTTGGTCTAAACATGGACCGGTGTTAACCAAAGTCAATAGGCTTCGTCTTTGGCTGATATAGGTCGGTGTACCAAATTTCATCAAAATATCTTAATTTTTGCGACCTGCAGCGTATAAACAATATAATTTTGAGGGGACCCTTATATGGACACTAGGTCTAAACATGGAACGATGTTCACCAACATCAATAGGCTTCGTCCTTGGGCCAACATAGGTCTGTGTACCAAATTTCATCAACATATCTTACTATTTACGACCTGCAGCGTATAAAAAATATAATTTTGGTAGGACCCTTATATGGGCACTAAGTCTAAACATGGACCGATTTTCACCAAAATCAATGGGCTTCGTCCTTGGGCCGACATAAGTCGGTGTACCAAGCTTCATCGAAATATCTTTATATTTGCGACCTGCAGCGTAAAAACAATATAATTTTGAGGGGACCCTTATATGGGCACTAGGTCTAAACATGGACTCCTGTTAACCAAAATCAATAGGCTTCTTCCTGGGGCTGACATAGATCGGTGTACCAAATTTCATCAAAATATCTTAATATTTGCGACCTGCAGCGTATAAAAAATATAATTTTGGTAGGACCCTTATATGGGCAATAGGTCTAAACATGGACCGATGTTCACCAAAATCAATAGGCTTTGTCCTTGGGCCGACATTAGTCGGTGTACCAAGTTTCATGGACATATCTTAACACTTGCGACCTGTAGAGTGCGCACAAGAATGTATGGACAGACAGACAGACAGACGGACGGACGGACAGACTGACATCGTTAAATCGAAATAAAAAAAAATTCTAAGCCGATCGGTATACTATAAGGTGGGTCTAGGACCAATATTTTTTGGTTTTTGGTGTTACAAACATCAGCGCAAACTTATAATACCCTGACCACATAGTGGTGTAGGGTATAAAAACAAAAACATCGAAATAGAGGCTGAAAAATATCTGCTCTCACTAATTATACTTTTATTTTTGTTGTGTAGGCAACTTAAAAAATTCGAATTTACGGTTTCTTTAAAATATTAAGTAGTGCAAAATCTTAAAAATTTGAGGAAATTAAATAAACTCGAATACCTTTTTTAACATTTTTCTCTAGTTGGGGATTTTTAGGGGAAATTTCAAGATTTGTTTGGGGATAACGAAAAAAAAAAGTATCTGGCAAGCCTATCGTTCCACCTTACATGAAAAAAAAGTGCGCGGTACACCTTCGAATACGAAGTATCTTTGAAAGGCAATTACGAATTCTTTTTTTTTTTGCCGAATGTAGGGGTCGTTGTTTTTTTATTTTTTGTTATAGCTTCGGCATTTATAGTCGGATTTTAAAGTGCGATATATCGTTTTTTTAGTTCTAAGATCTTAATATGAAATTTTTGTCGAAAATTTATTTTGTTTATGCTAAAAAAACATTATTTATGTATTGAAGGTTATGAATCTGGCTTTCCCCTTAACAATTGATTTCTTCTATAACACTCGCCAGTTTTGTAGACTAGTTAGATTACGGTAGCGGCCCACTAATTAAGTTAAGTTGTTGTTATTATTATTATTTTTTTTTTGTTTGCATATTAACAGCTTAATTATTTCAGAACTTTTCTTCGTATGTTACATGCGAGTGACTAATGTCTAACTCACTGTATAATGTCGGGGGTAATGAATGAGAATCAACAATTCAAACATAAAGCACCAAACATAGGAAAAAATATTTAATTACAAATGAATCCTTTATAAAACATGTACTTGTCTGCCTATACAATTATACATTTAGGTTGTTCATAACGGGTGTGCTATCTGTTGTATCGTTGTATCGTCCTAACAAAAAACAGAGTTGTTAAAATTTTTATTTGTGTTTAACAACGATTTTCTATTCAGTTTTCTATCTGTTACCACACTCAAACATAGGACAATAAACATACGTAAAAATGTTGTATCGTGCTATTCTCAAATGTTGTATTTTTTCAATTTAATTTTTAACAACTCTGTTTTTTGTTAGGACGATACAACGATACAACAAATAGTACACCCCTTGTGAAAACCCTTATTATTTTATTTGTGTTTGTGTGAGTAAACAGAAAAAAACCAGGAGTACGTTTTTATACAACTGCGAATGTGGTATACAAATCTAATCCCAAAAGATTAACGTGACTATGTTAAACAAACATGTTAAAATATGGTATATAATCCAATTACTAAAGTTACATATACATACACCAGTAGAAAAAAAATGTGTAAAAATATTTGCTAAAATTACTAAAAAAATTGTTGAAAGGGATCCTGCGGAAAACTGCTAAAATTATCAGAATATGTTTGCTAAATATTACTAAGTTAAAAATAGAAAGAGAAAATTTTCTAAATTTATAAAATTTCACCTTAATAGCAAATGAGAATTAGTCATTAGCAATTAGAACTGCTAAAATCCGCAGAATGTGTTTACTAAATATTAGCTAAATGAAAACAGACAAAAATATTGTTAGTAAAATTTTTTGCTGATTGCTTTCCCAGCAGAAATTCGGATGCGGTAAAAATGGTTAGTGCTTCTTTTCTGCTTCGTCTACTGCTTCTAAGGATTTATAGCTTGCAGTAGTGTGTGAGAAAAAGGCAATAGAGTTTTGTTTACCACACTTTATCGCTCTAACAAAGCACGAAAGAATGACAATGATAACCGAATTTACTAGCTAAAAGCTGTGATTTCATGCCATTATTTGGTGCTATGATAGAAGCGCATATCGGATATCGAAACAAGTGCTTTCACGCGAACTATCTTGAACAAAAATCATGCTTTATATCACCAATAATGCAAGCGCTACACTATATTCTTTCCCTGACGAACCTGCTTCCAAACAAGCAGTATTTTTTGCTGGGTTGCAATGGGTTTGATTGTTGGCACAGCTAGCCGAAGAAAAGAGTTATATATTGTAAATAATAAGAGTTGTATCCGTTTCGTATTTATTTTTATTATTTCCTCTATTTTGTGTATATACATTAGGGAACTCCAAAAAAAAAAAATTGGCAGATATTGACTAAAATTTGACCTCTGACCTTACACAGGGGCAATTTAGTGTATTTATATTTTGCCCTAATTTTCAGGATTGAGGTATTTGATCTTGAGTTGTTATATTCGTCCAAAATTATTTGGAATTAAAAGAAGAAAAAAGAAAAACTTGCCTAAAAGCTAAATAAATACCAAAAATCGCTGTTTTCCCGAAATCCGCTAAAATTAAATCTCTACCCCAGCCAAATGAATAAAGGAATTTCTACAATTTTTGTAGTTTTTAATCCACAATATGTTCTTAATAAAACCTTAAAGTTGATTTTTTAAAATTTCTTTAAAAAAATTTTTAAAAATGTAAAATTGTAGATTTGAAACCAGTGTTTAAGAATTCCGACCTTTTTCGCACTAATTTAAAACGAGTTTGCAAAGCACATGATAAAAAATACTTTTAAATTGAGTACATTGGAGTTAATAAAATAAGAAAATGTTTTTGTATTAAATTATTTCTACAAATTTCAAAATTTGGGCTCGAACTTCTTGATTAAGCGTTCTGTGACACATTAGTTGCCGGGGGCAATTGTAATAACTTTGTTTTTTTTAACCGATTTTAGTTTTTATTGCCTTATTGGAAAGATAATTTACTGCTTATTACGATTTTTTAATCCTTTTAATTCAAGATTATTTTAAAATATTAAACATTTTAACAAATTAAAAAAAAGTCATATTTTTCCCATATATACCATTTTTCAAACTTCAGGGCCGTTGAGGCACGTGTTCCTCTTATCCGATTGTCCTAATTTTTTGAGAGACGTTGTTTTACAGCCAAATTCACATTTTAAGGGGGGGGGGGGGGGGCAGTCAATAACTTACATTTTTTTTTGCTCCATACAAAGTTGGAAAACCCTATTGTACATCTTTGTTGCCAGAAAAGTTTTAGCTCATATGCCACAATTTATTAATTGAAATCCCCAAAAATTCCCGGAAAAAATTATATATCCCCGATTTTGTCCCCAATTTATTTTAATTTAAACAAGTCCTATTTAAAGGAAAAGATAATAATTATGATTCTTAACAAACTTATAAATTGTTGACTTTGTTGAGGTGTAGGTATTTACCAGGGCTTGTAAACTATTTTTGGCATTTATTTCGTTTAAATCGAGTTCAGATGATATACAAGATAGGTTAAATGAAAATCCCCACTACACATTTTTTTCTCAGTCTTGTGGATAAATTGATTTCGGTTTTCTAAAGATAGAAGATTTTGAACTTTTTATAATAGTTTTAATAATTTAATCATGGTTTTCTTGAGCTTTCAATATTTATGCATTAAAAAAATAATTATTATTACTTATTCTGAAAGAAAAATATTGGCCATTTCTATAAAAGAGTATTTTAAATTTAAAGCCGACTTTATATTTAATCATTCGGTTTTCTTTATTTTGTGTATGAAAACCCTACAAAAATATTTATATTTTCAAACTGAATCAGTCGGTCATATTATTCTGTTATATGTAGAGATGATTTAGGTTTATATGTAGAGACATTTAAGGTGTTGTCTTACATTTGATATACCTTATATGTACGCATAAAACCCATGAGAACCATACCGCACTAACATATGGACATTTTTAATAATTTTTGATAATCATTGAAACTGATTTTAAATTAGCATGATTTCTTAAAATTTTTGATTTGCGAAAAATTATTGATATACTAAGGTAGATTGTAATTAAAAACTAGGAGGTGCAGAGTTTTACGGTGTACTCAAGGAAATTTTCTGTTACAGAAGAATCGGTTGTATAATAGCTGCTTTTCCATTGTTTGAAATTGTCCCAAAAGCCACCGATTTTATATATCTTTGGCAAAAAAAGTGGAACCAGTTGCCCTATAATCAGTTCTCGAACTAGTTTAAGAACTGATTACCCTTGAGTTATACCTTATATATAAGATCCGTGGAAGAGGTTCCGGAGCCAGTTGCAGAATTAGTGTGATTGAGAACTAATAGTCAAAAAGTTTCCAGCGGTAAAGTGACTCTGCTCTAGAACACTTGGCCCCTAAAATTATGAAAAATTAAAAGAAAAAAGTGCTTTCATTGTTTTTTTTTTAAGAGAAGAAAACTCAGAAAATCCTTTCTATTCATAAGTGAATTGATTTCTTTTAAAAGGGGATAAAGAGAGTTGCACGAAATGTTAAATCTCAGTTATTGCGCCTCATTTGTGGAAAAGTTGGCAATTTTTTTAGTTCATTTATTATGTTAGTTTACTCCTGTGGTTCGATATGGAAAACTCATGCATATTATTATTTTTTTTTTTTTTTGGAATTGATGTTGCCGTCCGTGGATTGAACCCGCAATCCTTTTCACCACAATGGCCTGAATTGAAACTTGCAAGAATTTTGTCTTTATTTTCTATTATCTATATATATAAAAATAAGTTGGTATATGTTCGTCATTTTATAACTCGAGAACCACTCAACCGATTTACAAACCAATACATGCGGTGGAAAGGTCTACTTTTACTGATGGCTCTTGAAAAAAAAATGACGAAAAATGTCTACGCATACGCGTTATACGCACACTTTTGTGATGGTGTGTTTTTCCCCTTATAAAATGTGTGATCGATATACAAATTTTTATTTTTCAACGGATTTCTGTCAACAGATTTCAACCAAAATGTCAGGGTTCGTTGAGGATGGTCTGTAGATGGTTTATGTGAAGTTTGCACGAAACTGGCCCAGTGGTTCCGGAGATCTGGCATCCCTACATATAACATTTTCGTGTTGCTATAACAACCAGGCCTTGGCGTTACTATGACAACCAGGCAGCACTTATAGCATTAACATAACTAATCTCAGCTCATCTATCTCATTTATCTCATCTCATTTTTTTTTTTGTGGAAACACTTTGTTTTTTTGTGGAAACTTTTTTTTGTGGAAACACTTTTTTTGTGGAAACATTTTTTTGGCGGAAGCTTTTTTTTTTTGTGAAATATTTTTTTTTTTTTGTGCAAAAAGTTTTTTTTTGTTTTGTAAAAACTTTTTTTTTTTTTTTGTGGAAACATTTTTTTTTTTGTGGAAACTTTTTTTCTGAAATATTTTTTTTTGTGGAAAAAGTTTTTTTTTTTTGGAAACATTTTTTTTTGTGGAAACTTTTTTTTTGAGTAAACTTTTTTTTTGGGGAAACTTTATTTTTGTGCAAACACTTTTTTTGTGGAAACATTTTTTTTGTGTTTTTGTGTAAACTTTTTTTTGTGGAAACACTTTTTTTTTGGAAACTCTTTTTTTTTGTGGAAACTTTTTTTTGTGGCAACACAGTTTTTTTTTTTTGGGAAACTTTTTTTTGTGGAAATACGTTTTTTTTTGGAAACACTTTTTTTTGTGTAAACCTTTTTTTTTTTGTGAAAACATTTTTTTTTGTGGCAACACTTTCTTTTGTATAAAAATTTTTTTAATACAATTTTGGGAAAGAAAATTTGTCCGCGGCCACTTTTTTTAACACTCTTTTGGGAAAGAAAATTTGTCTACGCGCACTTTTTTTTTAAGGAAAAGAACGGGAAAATTAAACGGGGAACAAGTGGAATTGAAACTCGAGGAAATGGCAATGGAAGAGAGAACGAAATGGAATAGAATGCGAAACGAAATGAAACAGAACGGGGAACGAATGGATTTGTAATGACAATAAACAAATCGCAAAAAGAGTCATAGTGTTAACATATAAGAGTGACTGACTGACTTATTTTACCCTCTAACTGGCCTATGCTTTTTCACCAAAAAGTATAAAAAAAATGAAATTGTTTGTTCCTTTGATTAAGAAGATGTAACGATTTTCGTTTTTCGGAAACTAAGAAATTGAATTTATTCTTTTTGTCAAATTTCATAATAATTCGTTTTCAAATTAAGACGATGTCCCAGAAAGGTATCCTGATAGAATCGTGTATGTGCTTGGACCAAAGTAATGACTTTTTTAAAAGCTAAAGATGTAGTCTTACTTTGTGTGTATTATCAATGGTTTAAAAGTAACTTAAATATATTTTTCAGATTTTTGAAAATTGTGTTAGTTTCAGAATATTAGTTGGCGAACTTTTGTTGAGGCTGTTTATTTCATAACCCTGTTATATTATTTTACTTCGGTGAGGTTAAGTGCTATGGGAATAGTGAAGGAGGACGCTGTATTAGGAATAAAAAAACTCATACACATTATTTTTCCAAATTGATGTTGCGGTCGCTGGGGACCGAACCCGCAACCACATGTGTAACAGTTCAACGCGCTAACCATTACACCACAGCTCTCACATCGTCATCGTTATTTATTTTTAATTATTAAATGTGTCTATTTGATTTTATTTTTACTTAAAAAGTAGAAAATTTGTTTTAACCTAAGCTTCCTCTGAATAATAATTTTTTAAATTATTTATTTTTTATATAAGCTCCTAATTAGTATTCTCATCGAAGGGGGCTTTTATTTTGAAGATTTTTACATTAATAATAAACATTGTATTTTATTTTCATAAAAATATTTAATTCCTATACAAAACAAATTACATTTTAAACTTTAAGGTACACTAACCACGTAGCGGACTTGCCCGATACGACAAAATTCGTTTTAGGTTTAACTGACATCCCAAAAACTAGGCCTAAGGCAAGCCGCTAAATCTAGCGGGCTTGCCGGCTAGTTAACTTATATTTTCTAACTTTTAGATATAAGTGAATACAAAATGGAGTCAGTAGACTTATGAAACGTACTCACTACATGATTTATTTCCATATCACTGTTTGATGGAAAGTTGGCGGTGTAGAATTGAAACCAAACGCTTCTGATATTTAAATTTTCGCAGTTTTTTTCAATAGTGTTGTGATTGATATTACTATTAATATTGGCATCTTCTTAAATATACATTTATAAACTTAGTCTATGACTAAGCTGCCCAATCCCATATTTATGGTTTATGAAAATGGGTAAAAAATGGCCCGTGATATTTTATATTATGGCATAATATAAAAAATCAAACTTTTAGGTAGGTTTGTATGGGGATCATGCACGGTTCCAGCAATTAATATAAGGGGAAAATCATACGCCTCAGTGCCCAACTCAATTATTTGCCTACGGTGGCGTATGATTTTTCGCCTTATATTAATTGCTGGAACCGTGCATGATGGGGATGTATACAGGGTTAAGGGTCAAATTAACACATATATGTTATTAATCCTTATAATGTTTAAGTGAGGTGTTTTTCGGCTTTTTTTGGATATTCGGCCTACCTCAGATTTGTAACGAATTTTCCCGAAGGCCTATATCTTTAAAAATTTGGAAACCCCTTACGACTTAAAATAGGCAATATGGATATCAAAATTTTTCTTTTTGAGAGTAAATTTGTATTGTGTAAAAATAATTTTAAATTTCAGACATATTTGGTAATGATTTACTACACTGGGTTACCATATGTTTTAAAATAATTCTGAAATTAATTCGGTGTTATTACTGGTGGTTTAAAAGATTACGATATGTCATTTATAAATAGTAAAAAAATTAAAAAACATTCTTTTCAAAATATAAATAATTTCTGGAAATGGCCATATAATCATAGAATTATAAAGGTGGTTGTGATTTAGTTTCATCAAATGCTTAGGATGAAGTAGCTTTTGTTTAAGCAGTAACAGCAGCAGCAATAACAAAAAAAAACAAAGCTCTATGGTCTAGTAAATATTATCCTTAGGGACATAATTACTACTACACTTGCAAATATATTGTAAACATATATGATACAAATTACTAGTGTGCATATACATATGTGTATGTATCGTATATGTTAATATACAACATCTGGCCATGCATATTATAGTTTATATTTTCATCATCAACTGTGAAAGAGTAAACTTTTTTGTCTCACACTTTTCGATGCGAAAACCTCTTGCAAAAAGTTACACAGAGAGGATTTACCTACCGGATACCCAATTGGTTTACAGTTTCTTTGAATTGGAACAAAAGAAAGAGCATAACTGAAAATGGGGCCTTTGTTAACCCGTTTGTCAACTATTAAATATTCCATTTGGCAGCTAAAAAACACGTGTCTCTTAAAATTATCTCCTGTACAGAATATTCAAAGATCATTTCGATATGCCGACCTGCTTTCATCTCCCTCACTCCTTTGTTAGTTAATTTAAATCAGTAATCTTCATAGTTTTTTTTTCGACTTTAGTGGTGCATTATGTCACATAGTGTTATTTTTTACAAATTTGATTTAAATGCATTATTTTATTAAGTATTATTAAATATCTAATTTAAATTGATACTGCAATCATTGTTTTATTTGGGGTATGTTATTACATAATTTACATAACTTACATTATATGTACATAATTATATGACCATAATTATATAAATTGGGAAAATCGTTATAAATTAATTAATTTTTCAACAAATTTCTAAACAAATTTAAACAACTGATTATTAAAATGCAACAGTTATACAAAATATGTAGATTAAATTTACAAATGAACTAATTTAATACTTAAAATACTGAATTAAAAAATGCAGCTAATTTCAAATAATGTGTTATTTTTGTGGAACGAATGAGAGAAGAGAAACTTCGAACGTGAAATTGCGTATAATAATAAGTACTGCTAAAAATTTCACTTTCTTTAGAAATGTTTAATATACAATAATTCTAACCTAAATTTTTCATTCTAAATATATATATGGTCATTAGGCCTTGCAAAGTTTTTAAAAATTCGTGAATGACTAGCCTGACTTCAGTCGAATGTACGAGTATATATATAGTATCAAGAGGTATCTAATGGTACAAAGAGGTGTTCCACAAGGATCCATCGTTGGGCCTCTTCTATTTACGATCTATGCAAACGATCTAGCGAATCAACTTAAACTATGTAAATTGAGAATATACGCCGACGATGTCCAAATCTATATTAGTTGTGAGGTTGGAATGATAGTTGAATGCATTCGAAGACTAAATCAGGAACTTGAACGTGTTTATTTATGGGCCAAGGCAAATGGTCTCAGTATCAATCCGCAGAAGTCCAAAGCTATCGTTACTAAAAAGAGATTAACAAAAATAGATTTTATATATACAATTTCTTTAAACAACCAACCTATAAGCATTGTAGATTCCGCTAAAAATCTTGGAGTCATCTTTAATTCTACACTGACGAGGTCGGAACATATTAATTATGCTTGCGGTCGCACATATTCTATGCTGAGAACACTCTGGCGAACTAAATACTGCACACCTGTTAAAATTATAATGCTGCTCGCTAAAACATATTTAATGCCTACCTTGTTATACGGATGTGAACCTTTTGCAAGCTGTGATACCCTGAATAGTAGAAAACTAAACATTCTATTTAATAATAAAGGGTTCTTCAACAGGGACACTACAAAAGTAGAGAGACAGGGACAGCAAACGACGCCATATTTCTTGCCGCTCTTTTGACATTTCTATTCAGTAAGGTTTGCCATTTCATGATGGAAAGATATACGAGCCAACAACAATTATTAAAATTTACTACCGAAATTCGGAGTCAGTGGCCTCAACGTTAAGAGCGCTACGTCCAATTTATGGTCGTCATAATCGTCCTAGCAGATCAACAATTGAGCGTCTAGTGGAAAAATTTGAATCCACAGGCACAGTACAAAATGTTCCCGTGCCAGTGAGACAAAGAAGTGCCCGTAGTGTCGAGAATATTGTTGCCGCTGAGGCTTCAGTTGAAGAAAGCCCAAATTTGTCTCTCACACGTCGTTCTCAAGCGTTGGGCATCTCTGTGACGTCGTTTTGGCGAATTTTGCGAAAAGATCTTGGCCTACATCCTTACAAGATCAAATTGACGCAAGAACTGAAGCCGGTTGACCACCAGAAGCGTCGTATGTTCGTGAATTGGGCTGAGCAACAACTTAAAAATTATTCGGATTTTCATCGAAAAATCATCTTCAGCGATGAGGCTCATTTCTGGCTGAATGGCTTCGTCAATAAACAAAATATGCGTTATTGGTCAGACAGCAATCCACACGTACTCCATGAGTCATCATTGCATCCCGAAAAAATTACGGTTTGGTGCGGTTTATGGGCCGGCGGCGTCATTGGGCCGTACTTCTTTCGTGATGATCAAGACCGGCACGTTACTGTGAATGGGAATCGCTACCGTTCAATGATAACCGAATATTTTTGGTCCCAATGGATGATATGGACTTGGAGGACATGTGGTTCCAACAGGACGGCGCCACAAGCCACACAATCAATTTATTGCAAACCAAGTTTGGAGAACGTGTTATCTCACGAAATGGTCCAGTCGATTGGCCGCCTCGGTCTTGCGATTTGACGCCGTTGGACTATTTCCTGTGGGGCTACGTCAAATCTATGGTCTATGCCAACAAGCCAGCGACGATTGATGAACTTCGTACGAATATCGAACGTGAAATTGCAGCAGTATCGGCCGATTTATGCTTGAAAATCGTCGAAAATTGGGTTCAGCGTCTGGACTTCTGCAAGCGTGCCCATGGTGACCATGCAAAAGAGATCGATTTCCATATATAATGGCATCGAACGTACTATCACAGGAGTAAAGAATTTCACTGATATCCAAAACCGTTTTTGTTTTATTTAAAAAAATCTTTTGTAGCGCTCTTATTGAAAAACCCTTTATTAATATATTGATCATACTTTGCAAATGATATGTCTTTAAATAGTCCATGTTGCTTTGTGGAATGTTTATTCCATACTGCACCAAACAAGTAACTGAATTATTATAAAGCGTGGGAAATGCATTGACATCATTCCCCCCACAATATAATGCAAGTAAGTAAATATTAGTATGAAGTATCTTTCAAGTAGCTACCCAGGTGGAAAAATACGATCGTGAAAATGTTTTAAAAGCCTTTTAAAAGGTGGTACAAACGTTTTCAAAATATATCGATTTACAAGTTTAAAGCGTTTTGACAACGCCCCAAATGATAACCATGATTTACGGTGTGAGGGTGGTATTTTATAACGTTTTCAAACCGTTGCAGAAAAAAAAAACTTTAAAATGCTTTTTCAACCAAAAACTAGCGTATGTAGAACATTCTGGTTTACAATTTCAGAGCGTTGTGAAAACGACCCAAATGATAACCATGATTTACGGTCTCAGGGTGGTATTTTATGTCGTTGTCAAACCGTTCCAAAAACAAATTTCAAAGTACTTTCTCGACAGTCTATAAACGTTATTACAACATACCAATTTTAACGCTGTCAAATCGTTAGAAAATAAACAAATGAAGTACTTTGCCATCGTTTTAAATACAAATATGGGAATAATTTTTTAAAACATTTTTATATATTAACATTTTTTAATAAATTTTATTTAATTTGAATTAAAATTTATTGTAAAGTTATGAAAAATACATTTAAATTGATAAACTTAAACAAAAAAAGGTATTTATTCAGAATTATGAATTATTTAAAATATTACACAGAAAAAAATCTTGTACTGTTGGGTTATTCACGACTAAAATTTTGTCGAATTAACAAGCAAATCGGTTGTATTTAGAAACAATATTTATACCAATTGAAATTGCGGAAACTACGTAGAAAATTAAACATTTCAAAATGATATTGAAAAAATTATCAATTAAATTATTTTTTTTAGTTAATTTCATCTCACCCTGACAACCAGAGCTTTGAAGAATTAATTCCTTAATTCAATTTTTCAATTCTGAATTAAAAATTCGATGAATTAATTCACTAAGCAATATATATTGAATGGAATTAATTCATATTTGCTTTCGTTCGATTTATTTTGTTACGAATTAATTCAATTGCAATAGTTCTTTTTATTAAATCAAATGAATTAATTCACTGGTGAATTAATTCCTTATTGAATTAATTCACTACTGAATTCGTTCAATTTCATTTTCGTTCAGTGAATTAAAAAAAATAAAATTACGTTCAGTGAATTAAAAAAAAATAAAATTACGTTCAGTGAATTAAAAAAAAAAATAATAAGTTCACTGAATTGAAAAAAAAATAAAATAAGTTCACTGAATTGAAAAAAAATAAAGTAAGTTCACTGAATTCAAAGCCTGTTTTCTGCCGTTCAGTAAAAGAAAACAATAATCTACAAATAAATTTTTTAAATAAGCAATTTTACAGCGTGTGCTAGTAAAAATAAACAAAATAGAAACCGGATGCTGTTTATCAACCTACATGATTCAAAAATAAATCCTTTTACTATTAAAAATAAAAACTTTACAGATATAGATAAATTTGGAAAAAAATATAACTATTAATTTTTCAAACTAGTTATATAGTTATATTTTTTTTCCAAATTTATCTATATCTGTAAAGTTTTTATTTTTAATAGTAAAAGGCTTTATTTTTGAATCATGTAGGTTGGTAAACAGCATCCGGTTTCTAATTTGTTAATTTTTACTAGCACACGCTGTAAAATTGCTTATTTAAAAATTTTATTTGTACATTATTGTTTTCTTCTACTGAACGGCAGAAAACAGGCTTTGAATTCAGTGAACTTATTTTATTTTTTTTCAATTCAGTGAACTTATTTTATTTTTTTTCAATTCAGTGAACTTATTATTATTTTTTTTAATTCACTGAATGTAATTTTATTTTTTTTAATTCACTGAACGAAAATGAAATTGAACGAATTCAGTAGTGAATTAATTCAGTAAGGAATTAATTCACTTTTTTTCTGTTCGATTTATAAAATTGAATGCGTTCACCGGTGAATTAATTCATTTGATTTAATAAAAAGAACTATTGCAATTGAATTAATTCTTTGAATTTGTTGTTTGATGAACGCATTCAGTTGAACGAATTCAGTGAATTACTTAAGAAAAGGAATTCATTCAATTGTAGAGAAAATTGAATTCGATTGGTAGTGAATTCATTCAAAAAGGAATTAATTCTTCAAAGCTCTGCTGACAACGTATGCCTACTCAGTAATGAAAATATTCTAGTAATTAAAGAAATTTTTAGCATCAAACATTGTAAACACAATTGTGTTGATGTTTTTAAGTATCCACTTTCATCAAATGAAATTGGATTGTATAATGTAAAAAAATTTAATGAAAATTATGCTGATATTAGTATACAATTAGTTCAAGTTAAGTGTATTCTTACAAATTTTCATAATGAGACAATTGCTATAACTCTTTTTACATAAATAATGATTGCTATAACTCTTTTTACATAAATAATAAAATGTAATTAAAATTATATATGTATACATATATGTATAAAAAAACTTTTTTTTATCATTTTGATCAAACACTTTAAAAAGAGAACTCTGACATTGGAATGCACTTTTTCGAACATTTTGAAGGCGCTTTAAATCAATGTTTTTACAGTGTTTTTTAAATAATCGGTTATATATTCTTTAAAAGAAGTACTGCTAAAGTACTTTTTGCAAACGTTAGAAAAACGCTTTAAAGCAATGTTTTAACCGTGTTTTTATTTCACAAACGGTTGTAAATTTTGTATGAAAAGCGCTCCTAAAATACTGTTTGTGAACGTTCGAAAAGTAATCCAAAATAATGTTTTTCAACGCTGTGAAAACGCTTTTTTTTTTGTACCATTGACAACAAACGCTTTCACAGCGCTTTGTTTTTTGTACCATCTTCAATTTCCACCTGGGTAGTTATGGTATTTGTAAGATTAAATAATTATTAAAAACAGTTGCATTTGCTTGCTTGAGCTGAGATACACAATAAGTTTTAATTGAAAGTTTCACAACAACACGTTACAATAGTTAAAATTTCGATTTTCTTTGGGTTGTCATATTATTCTCTCGCCTACAATCATATATTATCTGTGCAGTCATATTCCTCTTTTCGCATTACAATCATATTATAATCTGAATTGGGAGAAACCATGTTCACAATCAGGGTATTTTTTTATAAGTATCATCGGTCAGCTAGCGTCAGTTTTGCTTGAGATGTTGTAAAAAGATGTTGTAAAAAGAAGTTGTAAGATGCAGTCAAATAAATAAAATTAACCCTTTTAAATAAAAACAAAAAAAAAAAAAAAAAAAGAAAACAACTTATTGGTAAGAAATAATTCATTACTCTGATCAAAATGTGGATTGCAAAGAAAGCTTGAAATAGAATTATAATTTTTTGTATACTAAAGTGCTAAGTGTTATAAATTAAGTAAAAAGTGATTTAAAAAAAATGATTATTTTCTTATTTTTTTGGAACTCAGGTAGAAAGAATTAAAGTTCTAAATGATCACAAAATTTTAGAAATATATTTCGATCATTAGAAACATATTAAGAAAGTTTCGGATGCACTGTGAATTACCTTTTTACTTTATGCAGGGGTCATCAAAGCTATGGTGGTTTAAAGTGAAAAATACAAAAAAAAAATCCCAAAAATGTATCTCCTAATCTACATATTTGGAAAATTATTCTATTGTACCTTTCCTATGAACTTTTGTTAATATATAAAAAAACCAGGTATACCAAATTTTTAAAATTCAAACTAGTAACTCTAATGGTCTAATTCATAAACTTTTACAGCAGTCTTATTGCAGGATTTTAAGCTAATTTGTGAAAAACAGTATTCATATTTGCTTAAAAACGAAAAAAAATAATATAGGTTTATAGTCGATACTCATTAACCTTAAACCTTTTATAAAGTTTGGAGTGAGGAAGCCGCCATTTAATTGTTGATTATTTCATTTTCAGGCATAAAATGATTTATTAAAGCCAACCCATCCCTAGAATGTGTGGATTCCAACAACTTGCATCCATCAAACTGAAGAAAGCTACAACAATTGCGTAGCCAATGACCTTTTTCGAAAAAAATTTCAAAAAAAATGTAAAAATAAAATTAAAAAGAAAAACAAAATAATAGTGATGTACAGACTGTCAAAACATTATTCGAAATTCGATTACTTTTGTATGCTTCTATAAAATAACTTTTTTACAAAAATTTCCATTGATTTGCTTTATAAATAAAAAAATATTTTTAATGGCTTTTAAATTTATCTTAGCACATCATTACCCAGGTAGAAAAATACAAATGGCAAAACGTTGGCAAATCACTGTATATGGTGGTACAAACGCTGGCAGAGCGTCCGTTTTTCGAAAATTAAAGTACTGGGTCAACCTTGAAATTATAACGTCGATCTTCGGTTGGCCGTCTATCTTTCCGAACGTTGGCAAAGCATTGGTAACAATGGTAAAATAAGTGCTCTGCCGACGTTCTGAAAAGTACTATTACAATGGACTAAAAAGTGGTTTTCAGGCATTTTAAATGCCGAAAGAGATGCCTATATTACACATTAGTAAAACCCAATTGATTCAAGTTTTAGATGTTTTTTATTTGATTAAAGATTAAATTATGAAATAACATAAAATGGAAAAACAAAATATAAAAAATTAAACTTACATTCTGCGTATTGTTTGTAATATTAAATTGAAATTGATAAAATTTAAAGATTTTTCTTAGAAAATTCATTGAAATATTGGAAATTAGGATAATTTGAAAAGAATCAACATTAATTAACAGTTTTTATTTGAAATAAAGAAAAATTTAACTGAAATTATTGTTTTTTACTTTAAATTGAGAATATTAGGAGTGAAAACAATATTTTTACAAAAAAGTTTTCGAAAAAACAGTAATCTTAAAAAATAAATCCTTTTTCTGAGTATAAAGCCTGGATTAAAATAAAATGGTTGCAAAACATTTTTTTCTGTATATAAAAAATGAGTTTTTTGAGCACATTGATTTTTTGTATTAAAATACTGATAATTTCAGTAATAAAAGGGAATTAGTAATAAGATTAATAAAAATAAATTATAAGTCAAACAGTACAGTCGTAAATTTTGTGAAACAAGTACTGGCAAAGTCCTTTTAGCAAACATTAACAATTCGTTTTAAGCCGAGGTTTTACCAGTGATATTTTTTATATACGGTTGTAAATTTTTTAAAACAGGCACTGGCAAAGTCCTTTTACCTAATTTTGGCAAATCGTTTTGAACCGATGTTTTGCCGGTGGTTTTTGTTTTCATAAACAGTGGTAAACTTTATAAAACAAGTATTGGGAAAGCACTCTTTCCAAAGATTGGCAAAGCGTTCTGAATAAGTGCTTTTGCAATGCTTTTTTTTGTACCATTGTAAACTAACGCTTTGCCAGTGCTTTGTTTTTTGTACCGTCGGCAATTTCTACCTGGGTAGTTCTCTAATTTAAAAAAAAACATTTTCACTTCCAATTACCGAGTCAATCGTTTACTAAATTTGTACATCACTTACGACTTATTTGGGAGAAGAGAGAAAATAAACAATAGTGTTGCCAGTATCAAATCGAAAAATAAATTTATAGTTAAATTACGATTATGAATCAAGATTTCTAATAACCCTTTATTCAGCGAAATATGAACTTTAACTATAGCAAGCTTCAAATACCAAATAAATTTTTTTTATGAATTAGCACATAAATGTTTTACAATTTATTCGAACTTTAAGTCGTAACTGGTCCATCAATAATAATTATGTAATTGTTTCCAGAAAATCGATAGTATCAAACAGTTTTTGATCTCAAAGGAGCAGGAACTCGTGTTTGAAGGCCAATGAATGAACAAAATTGGTGGACAGTGGACAGTGTTTTATTTAATTTTTTACTCAAATATTTTAAACTTCCAAATCCATTTTTCTGACAGTGCGGCTATAGCTATGCAACACTTGTTTAAATAAAAATGGCGATTTAAATTAATCTACGTTAAAAAAAAAATTTTTTTTTGTGACAATAAATGTTTTTTAGATGCAACTTTTAGTTATAAGGCCTTTTGTATGTCAAAATTATTTATAACCTTACATATCAGCTGTTTTATAAGTGCGGCTATAGTTATGAAACGGAGTGTACCTTTCAGTTTGTTTTTTTACCTAATTCTACTATTTAGATCACTTAAACTTTAGCTCTTCATACAATGTACTGAAATATTAATTAAATATTAAAAATAACTGCACTCTGTTTTATCTTTGACGCAGCTTATTTATCAAAAATCATAACCAGTTTCCAAAAATTTTAATTTTCTTAATGTTACCTTTTTCAAGAATTAAAAATCCCTAAAACGATACATGGTTATATCAGGCTCTATGCAAGTCGCTCACATACTGTTACGCGCTCTCTCACAGGCTCTGACTGATATTTCAAGAGTTAAGTAGCAGTTAATGGGTTTATTTTTTATTTTTTTCCTATTATGCTCATTTATTGAAATAATTTTTAATATTTATTAAAATTTAACCAGAAAACTTAACCTATCATAGAATGTCATCAGGATGCATGCGTCTCTTTCTCTGTTAACTGGATCTTATCTACATTTCAAGAAATTTTATTAGAAGGTGATAGGTTAAGTTTTATTTTATTTTTTTTTTTTTTTTTTTTTATTTTATGACAGAAAATTTCTTAGAAAGAATGAAGAAATAATTAGGAATTTATTAAGAGATAATGATTTTCCGACAGGATTAATTTCTTCATTAATAAATCAATATAAATTTAGGAGGAATAGTAACACAGGGAATTTAATTGAACAGAAGATTTACAAGTCTATGGTATATATACCGGGAATATCAGAACGTTTAGAGAAATCAAAGATAATAGATATAGAATAGCTTTTAAATCATACAATACAGTAAATAAATTATACAGTAAGACAAAGGATAGGATACAAAAATTGGACATGTCAAATATAGTATATAAAATACCATGTAATGGAAATGACGGAGAGAATTGTGATAAGGTATATATAGGTACAACAAAGAATAAATTGAGAACTAGAATAACTGGACATAGATCAGATCAGAAATATAGACATATTAATTCACAAAAGACAGCATTATCTTCTCATTGTTCACTATCCTGACTTTGAAAATGTATCAGTTTTAAATACAGAACATAATTATAAACGTCGTTATATATTAGAAATGTTACAGATAATTAATACACCAACAACAAATAGAATTAACTTTAAGGCAGATATTGAAAATGTAGCTCAGAATTATAGATATTTAATACAAAAGAAATAGCACACATTACATTAATTTATAACACATTATATTAATACATTTTTATTGTTAATTATTGTTATTTTTGTTTGTTATACTTTTATACCAAAAACTTTGTTTGCTGGTATAAATGTATACATACAATTTATATTTGACAAATGCTTTTCAAATTTTTTCAAACTTTAAAATTGTTTATAATTTGTTCATTTAATTGTTATTTCCTGAAGATGTTACACATTGGAGTAGCGAAATATCGAAAATAAAAAACTTTTTATAAATAAAAACCAAACCTTAAGCTCAAGAAAATAGTAGAGTTAAAAATTCAAAAAGAAGGTTAAATAAACGAAAAAAAAAAAAAAAAAAAAAAAAAAGTTTTATGGTTAAATTTTAATAGATATTAATGTTTGTTTCAGTAAATATTCATAATATGAAAAAATATAATAAAAAAATTAAACCCGTTAACTGCAATCTAACTTCTTGAAATCTCAACCAGAATCAGTGAGAGAGCGCGTAACAATACATGAGCGACTGGCATAGAACCTGGTTACCTGCATTTGTAAAATATTTTATACCGTAACATTTTACTCTCCTACAACACATACATACATTTTTGCTAGTTTGTTCTATTAACGATTGTCCAAGGCAATACTTACATTCAATATATATGTATTTGTGTAGCTATATTATACATATGTTTGTGTGTATGTGTAATGATAAAGTGACAACAACAATAACCAGCCATTTGTTTTAATTTCATACATGGAGGCTTTTTCGTTTGAACAAATTGCTTTTACCTTATGCAATTTTTGTTACTTTAATGGTGCGGATACTAAAGACAATTGAATAACCCAGCATGCAAATGCAAGAAGTCGAAAGGCAACAAATTAATAAAATCTTAATAATATTTTATTAATAAAAAAAAAACATGGAAATATTAATTTCTATTATTTATTAAAAATATTTTAATGGAACACAAAGTAAGTCTTATATAAAAGCTAATTTTAAAGGACTTTTTATAAAGTTTTTACTTTTTCTTAAGTAGTGTAATAAGGTTAATATTTTTTACAACATCTCTAAAAAAAAAGTTATAGAAAATGTAAAAAGAAGCAATGTGTTAAAATTTTTCATAAATTAATATAAGTATTAGGGGCCTTCTAACTTTAAGATGGATGATAATAACTAAAATCCCATATTTATATAATTTGAGGTACTATAAAGTTCCCACCAAATGAGTTTTTGGTTGAAGTTTATGTTTTAAAAAAATTGTTATTTTAAATTAATTTAAACAACTGTGGCTCAGTAAGAGGTATTCTATTTGAGAATCAATTGACAATTTAGTAGCCAGAACCTGTGAAATTCTTTTGGTGTAGAGTTTGAGAACAATTTAATTACAAATATTAACTTGTTTTCAGAAAAAGAAAAAGTTTTCAAACATTTTAAAATGAATCCATGTCAGGGAGTTAAGTTTTTAGTTCACTTTACAATAAACCAGACAGACCGTAAGTCGGTCCACCCTACGATTTTCAATACGATTTTTTTTTAGAAAAAGCCATTTACAACGAGTAAAACGGTTAAAGTCGGGCATGCCGACTATACAATACCCTACACCACTCTGGTTAAAAGCAAACTAATGTTTGGATCCGAAATTCGAATGGGTTAAAATGGGGCTTGTGTCAAAATTTTCTATGATGTGAATCAGCGCACCATATTTCATTAAAATATCTTAATATTTGCGACCTGCAGTTTGTAACCAAGCCAATTTTGGGGGGACCCTTATATGGGCACTAGGTCCAAACATGGACCGATATTCACCAAAATCAATAGGCTTCGTCCTTGGGCCAACATAGGTCTGTGTACCGAATTTCATCAAAATATCTTAATATTTGCGACCTGCAGCGTATAAACAATATAATTTTGGGGGGACCCTTATATGGGCACTAGGTCTAAACATGGACCGGTGTTAACCAAAATCAATAGACTTCATCCTTGGGCTGACATAGGTCGGTGTACCAAATTTCATCAAAATATCTTAATATTTGCGACCTGCAGCGTATAAACAGTATAATTTTGGCAGGACCCTTATATGGGCACTAGGTCTAAACATGGACCGATGTTAACCAAAATCAATAGGCTTCGTCCTTGGGCCAATATAGGTCTGTGTACCAAATTTCATCAAAATATCTTAATATTTACAACCTGCAGCGTATAAACAATATAATTTTGGGGGGGACCCTTATATGGGCACTAGGTTTAAACATGGACCGATGTTCACCAAAATCAATAGGCTGCGTTATTGGGCCAATATAGGTCTGTGTACCAAATTTCATCAAAATATCTTGATATTTACGACCTGCAGCGTATAAACAATATAATTTTGGTAGGACCCTTATATGGGCACTATGTCTAAACATGGACCGATGTTCACCAAAATCAATAGGCTGCGTTATTGGGCCAATATAGGTCTGTGTACCAAATTTCATCAAAATATCTTAATATTTGCGACCTGCAGCGTATAAATAGTATAATTTTGGTAGGACCCTTATATGGGCACTAGGTTTAAACATGGACCGATGTTCACCAAAATCAATAGGCTGTGTTGTTGGACCAATATAGGTCTGTGTACCAAATTTCATCAAAATATCTTAATATTTGCGACCTGCAGCGTATAAACAGTATAATTTTGGTAGGACCCTTATATGGGCACTAGGTTTAAACATGGACCGATGTTCACCAAAATCAAACTTGTTCGTCCTTGGGCCAACATAGGTCTGCTTACCAAATTTCATCAAAATATCTTAATATTTGCGACCTGTAGAGTGCGCACAAGATTGCATGGACAGACAGACAGACGGACGGACGGACGGACAGACGGACATCGTTAAATCGAAATAAAAAAAAATTCTGAACCGATCGGTATACTATAAGGTGGGTCTACGACCAATATTTTTTGGTGTTACAAACATCAGCACAAACTTATAATACCCTGACCACATAGTGGTGTAGGGTATAATTAAAGTAAAGTATATTACTGTGGAGTGTATTTTGTAGAAATTAAACACTTTAATTAATATTAAACTACTAATACCCAAATGCATAGAGATTTTATTGATTTATATAATAATCTAACATTTAAAATAACATGTCAGTGAAAAAGCCGTCTAAGAGTTTTCAAATTTGACTTATTTTTAACCAATGTTTAGTTGAAAAACTAAATTAAACAAAGATATTAATCGTATTCTTTTAACACAATACTAAAAATCCTCAGTAATTTAACTAATTTTGAGTGTTAATTTTCAAAATATTTATAACTAATTTTTGAGAACCCATTCGTCAAATTTTAGACAATTCTGTTAATATAACAGAATATAGTAACTGCTTTTGCGCCAACAGAAATTAGGTGAGCTAAATTTTAGCTGAGAAAGTTACTTGAACTACATTAATTTGGAAGAAGAAATAAGGACATATTTTCTGCTAAATTTTAATTGGAAAAAAAAAACAGTTAAAAGTTCAGTTAACATTAAAAAATTTAGAAGAATATTGGTTCATCATAGATATGCCTTGGTATTTTAAACTGACAGAGCTAAAATTTTAACTGTCACTTTAGTTTTTTAATATTAAAAAATGCATGTGTAAAGCGCAAAACAGATACTCGTAGTGTCGGCAGTGTTTTAGTGATAAAGCAATCTTTTATATTTTCTTTGTTTGTCACTGCCGAGTAATTTGAAATTTTTCTAAATTAACAAGAGCAGTTTCCAAACAAAATGCAAAAAAAACTTTTAAAATATTGAACAGTTTTCGTGAAATTCAAGAACAAAATTTGACAGCACTGATACTGTACACTGGCTGGCACTGTAAGTACACAGAAAAAATTATTGCCAATAAAATTTCAATTAAAAGTTTATTCGATTTCAAAATAATTTCGAATTAAAAGTTCAATCATATCAATTACATTTTTAATTAAAAATGATTATGGTGTGGAAAAAACATTAAAAAAACTCTTAGATCCGATTACTGAATGTCGAGTTAGCTACTAACTGGGACTTTAGCTGACACATTTGTTGTCTCCCATATAGAATGTACATTTAACTACTTGCTATTCGTTCCTTTTACTCCTGCAAGGAGCAAGGGCCGCACTACGTGCTAAATTGTAACTAAATTATATGCGTTGCGTAAAATCAATATTTTGAATTATTCATATTTTTACTTTTATTGCAGATAAAAAATTACAAAATTATGTCTCAAATCAGACGAAAACATAAGAAAATTAATAAATACAGCTGTTGACAACTAATTAGAAACACATTTTTTACACTAGAGCTTGATGATCATTATCGATATTTTCATAAATTTAGCGTTACGTTTTTGTTTAAAACAATTGTATTATATTTATTACTCTTTTTATTATCATTTACACTCATTTTTGTTGCTGTTTATTTTAAAAGCTGTTATAATTTCTGAAAATAGTTTATATATTGTTTAGTAAAATTCTAAGAAAGTGCGCGTAATTGTTTATTAATTAGCTCTGGCTAAGTGCTATTTTGATAAAAAAAAACTTTTATTTTACGGTTATTTGTTTCCAATTTAATATTTTATAGCAAATAAGAAATTATAATTTTTAAGATTTATCATGGGAAAAGGCAAAAGCTGCACTCATGAACAACGGAGCCCAATTTTTGAACTTTAGAAGCTTGGAAAGTCTTATAAAGAAATAGGAGAGCAGCTTAAGTGTTCCAAAAAAATGGTTTTTAATGCTTTACAGCATATCAACAAATATGAGACCATAGCCAATGTTCCCCGAAAGAAGAGACCCAGAAACACATCAGCATATCCCAATCGAATGATAACGCGAATCTCCAAATCCGGCCCAAGAAAGTCATCTACTGACATCCAACGTGATATTCAAGAAAATATAAATGTCACAATATCCAAGAGGACTACTGCACGTCGTTTGGTGGAAGCCGAGCTACATTGAAGAGCAGCACGAAAGAAGCCACTTCTGAGTAGGATTCAAAGAAAACGTCATATGGATTTCGCGAAGTCCCATTGAAATTGGAAATATGTGATTTGGAGCGATGAAACAAAGATCAATCGCCTTAGTCCAGATGGTCGGAGATATGATAGATGACCCATTAACCTAGAATTTAATCCTCGCTTCGTTTCACGGGTAGTGAAGCATTGTGGAGGGTAAATTATGGTATGGGGATGTTTCTCCTGGAATGGTGTTGGCCCAATTTATAAAATTTATGGAATCTTAAATAAGGAGAAATACGTTGATATACCAAATACTGTCATGATCCCGTGGTCTGAGGAGAAGTTGCCTATTATATGGCAATTTCAGCAGGATAATGATCCGAAGCACACAGCGAGGCTGACAAAAAAACTCTTTGACGATAATTTCATCAACGTTTTGGAATGGCAATCATCCAGTCCTGAACTTGAACATCATAGAACATCTATGGGGGACGTAAAAACAGCCGTTAGTCTGAAAAATATAACAAATATGGCGACTCTTTTTGAGGATGTTAAGAAAGCATGGGAGGCGATACCAGTAGAGCGATATCGGCGTCTAATAACGGCAATGCGCAACCGATGTGAGTCTGTGATAAAGCGAAAGGGATTTGCAACAAAATATTGATAAAAAGTAAGAAAAATAAATTAATATTAGTTTTTTTTTCTAATAATATAAAATCTTTTCTAATTAGGTGTCGCTGTTATATTTCAAACAATATAATAAATTTATAAAATATTTTTAAGACTGAATAATTTTTTAAGTTCTTTTTGTATATTTGTAAACAATTGAATATATTTAATTAAAATATTATTTTTATTAATTAATTTTGTTTTCTATAAAAACTTAAGCATTATTTTAAAAATAAAAGGCGTTTCTAATTAGTTGTCAACAGCTGTATATATTAATAATATTTTTAATATTACACATTTAAATAAAAGCGCCATAACTTAATTGAAACTTTTAAAAATTTTCGATTAAATTTTTAATTGATATTATTAAAACTTTAATTGGAAAATTTTCAATTAAATTTTTCTGTAAAAATAACAATTTTCTTAATTGGTCCGAATTCAGTTAAATAATTAATTACACATATTTACAAATTCTTTAATTGAAACTCGATTTAAATTTTTTCTTTGTATGGGTTTTAGGTTAAAAGGATGAACATTAAAAAGGGTTGTTCAATAAGAGCGCTACAAAAGTTTTTTTAAATAAAACAAAAACGGTTTTGGATATCAATGAAATTCTTTATTCCTGTGAAAGTACGTTCGATGCCATTATGTATGGAAATCGATCTCTTTTGCATGGCCACCCCGGGCACGCTTGCAGAAGTCCAGACGCTGAACCCAATTTTCGAGAGTTTTCAAGCATTAATCGGCCGATAAATAAATTGTGACATTCGCTGTGTGGCTTGTGGCGCCGTCTTGTTGGAACCACATGTACTCCAAGTCCATATCATCCAATTGGGGCCAAAAATATTCGGTTATTATTGAACGGTAGCGATTCCCATTCACAGTAACGTGCCGGTCTTGATCATTACGGAAGAAGTACGGCCCAATGACGCCGCCGGTCCATAAACCGCACCAAACCGTAATTTTTTCGGGATGCAATGATGACTCATGGAGTACGTGTGGATTGCTGTCTGACCAATAACGCATATTTTGTTTATTGACGAAGCCATTCATTATGACGACCATAAATTGGACGTAGCGCTCTTAACGTTGAGGCCACTGACTCCGAATTTCGGTAGTAAATTTTAATAATTTCCACTCGTTGTTGGCTCGTATATCTTTCCATCATGAAATGGCAAACCTTACCGATGAGAAATGTCAAAAGAGCGGCAAGAAATATGGCGTCGTTTGATGTCCCTGTCTTTCTACTTTTGTAGCGTCCCTGTTAAAGAACCCCTTAGATTAATTGCTCTGCCTATACGCACTATAACCATAATAATTTGCCTTAGTGTCCTATGTGGCGTATGATGAATTTTATTGCACAACACTCATACGTAGCGTATGTAATTTATATATACTTAGGGACAGTGAGAGATATGTATAAACGATATTGTTAGAAAAATCGTTTCTTCACAATTTTAATAGAAAGATTCGATTAGGATAAAAGAATACATAGATCAGAAGTTTATATGAATATTATTGTGCATTGGGTTATTGTTGTGTCTAGTTTCATACTTTTACTTACACATGTATAATTCGGTATAAATATACATTATTTTTTTTGTTTTTTTTTTTTTTATTATTATATACATACATTATTATGGTTCATTTCTATGGCGTCAATATTATTTCATTATTGTTTTTGTGTGTGCCCTTTTAGCCAGTACCCTTAACTAAATATGTGTTTGTAATGTAATTTAGTAGTCATTGGACTCTGTGTGTTTATTTGCTTTATGCATGTTTAAAAGTTCATTTGTTTGCATTAGTAACATACCCATAGTTGGATACCCAATACATGTATGAATGTGCGTACTACTGTCTGGATATTTCCGATATAACCATAATTAAATATGTGTTCAGTATTCATATCAAGTGTAAGTATTTTTAATGATAGCAATTAGTTTATTCTTTCAGTTCCTTTTTTGCACAACCTCTCTATAAGTAGTTAAGTTTTGATGACAATATCAGATTTTAATGTTTTATTAAAATGGAAAATGTTCTTAATAGATATTCTTACAGAATGTGCTTTATTTGTAAAGAAATAAAATAATGTTTTTCAATTTATTTCTTTTAAATATTATAAATACAGAGTCATGAAAATGAGAGTGTAATGGTCAAAGTTTGGCTATAAAAAGTATTCATTTTTTAATTAACCCTTATTTGCGCAGACGATATAAAGTATTTCTGGAGAATTAGGAGTGGATATGTATTTTAATAGGCAACTAAGAATTTTTGTTTTTGTATTTTCCTGAACATCAAAAATATTACACTTAATCAAAATTATTAACCCACTTTAAACAGTGCAATGGGTATGTTAGTTCAGGGTATCCGGGTATTCTATACGCGACATAAATGTCGACACATACAGCTTAAATGCTCAAAATACAAGCAGACTTTTCAAAACCTTTAGGATTAATGATTTCAGTAAATTTTTACTGTTTAAATTGAAATTCTTTCAATGTTTTTGCAGTACTACAAAAAAATATTCAAAAAATTGTAATAACCCTACGGGAATTTGCAAAAAAGAAATTATTTAATGCTAACTTCAGTAGTAAATGCCGAACAAAATTCTTTTATTTTCTATTCAATATTTGTAAATATTTCTGTGTCGTAATTTGTCAAAAAATATGTAATTTCACCTACCCATTCCCTGGGGTAGGTGAAATTAATTTATTAAGGCCGCCATAATACAGTTTTGACAAAATTGGGCAGTGAAATATTTACGAATATCCAAAAGAAAATAAGAAAATAATTAATTTTACTAAAAAATAAAAATGCCCTGCTGGCAGTCTGTCTCCGATATACACAAACTGCCTGCACTTGAAAGTAAAACCATACGATAGTGTGGCAACATTTGCGAAAAATATTACATGGAGGAGATAAGAAGATAAACAAAAAAATCAAAAGTAGAATGTTTGTGTGTCTGTTTGATCACTTCTGAGAGTAAAAACAATAAAAGAAAGCCGAATAGGAAAGAAAACTATGAATTAGCCACACTATAAGCAAGGCCTTACGTGGGTGAGATGGCTAAGCTGCCGAACTCGAATATAGTTACGTTTGTATTGTAGTACTGCATGGGTTCGATTCCTACAGCCGACAGGTTGTTGAAAAAAATTATCATATAGAGACAATCTGACAATAAAAATATAAACAATAATACAATTTTTTGGAAAATCACTGATGAAGCCTGTCCATAAAAAAATGGCAGAAACAAGATCTAGTCTGATTTTCTAAGTTAACTCTATATTACTTTTGTTTTGACATTTTTGCAATTTGTTTAATATTCTTTCGTAGTATTGCAAATTATAATATGAATTTCAGTTTGTAGACCAATATTTGATTTTAATTTGTATTCTTTTAGATCCAGAGACCATTTGAAAAGTCTATCTGTGTGTTGAATATTTTAGTCGTATGTGCCTACTTTATTGGTAGGAACTGTAAGCTAAATATATTGTTTATATGCCTATTTAAGTAGAATTTAAACTAATCGAGTTGCCTAACTAGTTCCAAAGATTTCTAAAATTCTCAAGATTTTTAGAAAATTTTATTGTTGTAACACTTTCGTCCCTCAACGCCACAAATATGCGATATGGAAGTTTTTGCTGCAGTTCAAGTTATATATGGATCGCATTTTTTTAAGAGTTCAATTAACTACAATTTTACGAAAATTTCTGGGAAGTAATTTTGTTGTTCCTTTTAGTTTCTGGTACATTCTATTGTGACACGTATTTGTGTGCAGCGGTGAGACAAAGTATTTTTTGGTCAAACTATGCGTGAGTGGCGAACTTTATTCTTTCTCATTAAATAAAACTCTCACAGTTTTACTCATTTTTTAAATTCCAAAATCAAGCTCTCCTAATTTATTTTAAAAGTATTGTTTTTTTCAAATGCTTCGCCTGACCATTTTAGGGTTAAGAAAAGATGTATGGACATAAAAACAAACATAAATTAAAGAAGTTCAAACTGTTGTAAAAGAGATTTCATTCGTACAGCAGGTAATAAAATTTGTATATAAAAGCAATAAATTTAATTGAATAATTTTAAATGGTGGCGTCGTAAGACTTAACTCAGATTTGAAACTGGACTGCATTAAAAAGCTAACCAAATAGGAAAGTTAAAAAAGTTAATGTAGTGCCCATGCAATGAGTTCTTTACTGCCCAGTAAAAAAAAATTATCAAAAATTATCAAATGAAGAGAAAAAGAAGCAGTGATTTGGATTTCGATATTGTGAAAATTTGGAAATTGGAAACAATGAATTTTATATAGCCTTGTCATAGGGTGGAAGTTTTCTTTTAAATATGACCCTTATTCATTGCCTCAAAGCAGTGCCTACGGTTTAGTGAAAGTAAAGAGCTTTTGATGTTCTTTTTAATTAGTGAAAAGGAATTAAGTTTTATTAATAAAAAATTGAAGCAAATCACTTAGACTTGATAACTTGCCTCAAAATAATTAAAATTAAGTACTTAGCCAAGCTAAGCTAAATGTTATAAATGTCAAATTTTTGTGGAAATATCTGTAGTTAACATTTAAACCTTTTTGTTTTTAAAATAAGTTACCACACATAGATTTGAAGTTCCCTAATTGCATTCAGAAACACATTTTTGGAAGTTGTGAAAAAGAATTGCTTTAGAAGCGGAAAATCAGAACCTAATGATACTATGTAATCACTGAAAAATGTATTCCTTAAGAATCACTTCCACTTTTTTGCTGGGTAATAAGTAATAAATTAATAGGAAGCAGATTTTTAAACAATATGATGACGGATTTATGCTCTTAACATTGAACAATAAATTAACATGAAATTTCAGTATTAAATATATTAAATAACTATAGGTCCAAATATAGACCGATTCTATCTAGAATCAATAGGCTTTGTCCTTGAGACCATGTGAGTTAGCAAACCAAATTTTAACCACCGACGTAAGTTAGTGGTTGGTACCAAAAATAAAATATCTTAATATTTTCGACCTGTAGAGTGCGCATAAGTATGGACAGACAGACGGACCGACAGTCGGACTGACGGACATCATTAAATCGAAATAAAACGTAATTATGAGTCGATCGGTATAAGGTGGGTCTAGGACCAATATTTTTTGGTGTTACAAACATCAGCACAAACTTATTATACCCTCTCCACGTAGTGGTGTAGGGTATAATAAAACATCATAAATGATGGAAGATGACAAAGCAAATTATGGTAACTTTTTTGTTGTTATTTTTGTTTTTTCTTTGATATTTTAAATGTTTAATAAAACTCCTAGACGAAAACAAGAAATTCTCATTGAGTTTGTAATTTAACTTAAAACTTCATCCCCTGACGAATGAAATCCGAATAGGGATATGCCTTCAGCAGATTATTTTTCACAATTCTTTGAAAAGTATATAAGAATTTTGATATAATTTAATTTATATGCTAATTAATGGCATACACCCAGGAAAAAAAGTGAGGAAAAAGAAGTAGTAAAAACATAACAACAGTTGAATAGGGAGTTGTGAAAATTTGTGGTTTTCACTGATGAATTTAACATTGGCATGTCATAGGAGGGAAGTTGTTCCTTTTTGAAACAAATAATGTATATTTGAACCAATGAAAAGGAAGTTCTTTTTACTTGTTTCTATTTTAATTTAATTTTAAAAAAAATTGTCATGCATCGTGTGGGGTTTGAACCCACATTCGTTGGCATTTCAAGCAGACGCTCTACCCCCTATGCTATGGCTTGTTATAACTGACAGCTGACTTTTAGCAGTCTTGTTCAGTAAATTGTTAACTTTATTTCTTTCTATTTTTATTAACAAATTTATATAACATAGTGGAAAATATATAAAGTTGATTTTTTTGAAGTGTTTTTTTTTTATAAAAATTATACACTCAGAAATAAAGTTTACAGGAGAAAAATCTACTAAAAATTATGTAATTAAAAATGACCTTGCAAAAAAATTGCTGATATTAGCAGATTGTTTTTTGCTAAATACTAGTGACATAAGAAGGAAAAATAAAACTGTTAAATTTACAAAATTTTTGTTACATTTAAGTTAACTTTTAATACGAATTACCTTGATAAAATTCGGGAAAAATTTTGCGGCATATTAGAAGATAAAAAATGGTTTTTGCTGCAATGTTATTTTTAACTTATTATTACTAGTTCTAACTAAAAAGTTTACAGGATTTTTCTTTTTCTGTTATATTTAGTTTCTAAATATATTTTGTAAAAATTTGATCAAAAAGGATTTTTTAAATTACAATTTTTTAAATACAAATAAAATTGTAATATTTACCTTTTTCGTATTTTAACAAAAAATATTTGAAGAGTTACATATTTATTTAGAACTTTTATATAACTTTTTAAAATTTCATTAAAAATTAATAGAAAATTTTAAAAAATAAAATTTAAATAGTTTCAAAAATTAATTTTTGAGTGTACAAAAATAGAAAAAAATAAAAATTTTACAGTGAAAACTACAAAAAATTATTAATTGTGTAAAAAAAGTTCCAAAAAATTTTTTTCGACCTGGTGTGATTCGAACCCGCAACCCTCTGATTTCTGTGCCAGCACGTTCCAATGCAACCCCCATACAAAATATTAACTTCTTATCACCCATGAAAAAGAACTTCTGATTATTTATTGCAGCATTAGATGTTGTTTAAAACCCATTCTTAAGGAAGTAATTCTTTGTGATGTAATGAAGCAAGTGATTCATTTAGAAGTCATTCCATTTATTTTTTCTGGGCAATGATGCTAAGCGAATTAAGTTGTGTACTGAACATTAATGTCGACAATGGTCAAGTTTCTGGATTTTCAAATGTTGTTGTTTTGAGCAACTCCACAAACACAGCCCTTAGTAATTGCCAATTGTATGTATTTAAGGATCAAAAACAAAAAAAGTATTTCATATATTTTGACTCTGGACTGGAAACCTTGACCAAAAAGTGGAATATGCTAGAGTTCACCTATTTGGTTCAGATTTTCTGCATTAACCCTTGAGAGATGTCTTTACAGATTTAGGGGGTAGGAGCACCTAAATCCAAAAAAGTGTAATTTAAAACCCACCCTAGTGTCCTATTTGCATGGCTTGTATTAATTTAAAACCAATAAACAAAATGAATATATTTAATTAAATAGAAATGTTTATAAATTGGATACATTTGCATAACTGCCTGAAATTCTGACAATTAAAGTTTTGCAATTAAATAAATGACATAAACACCAACAACAACGATGAAGATGATGTCGACAACAAATTCCAGGAACTAAAAAAAAGCAACTATAAAATTGATGACGACTTGAATGTTCATATAGTTTATGAATTGCAAATACTACGAGTATGTACGAATACTATGTTGTACAAGGCGTGAGAAATGCATTTAATTTTCGTAACAACCAGTCTCCAGTCAATACGGCGACGAGTAACTCAACTAATTGTACATGTATGTGTGCATGTACGTACGTACGTACGTATAAGTGAGGCAGTTTTAAAGTAATGTAAATAATTTTAATAGATTTACGAGTATGTACTAAATATAATAAATGAAATATAAAAGTACATGTACTACAACAACTATTAGCACACATGTATAAGCAAATACTACACCATTTCTATAAATCTCCTAAATTTCGAAACTGGCGGATTTCAGTTACATTTTAATTACAATTACTTGTAATTGAAATTAAAAAAGAAGTCAGTTACATAATTCTTATATTTATTGGAAAACTTAAATTTTAGACAAGTAAAAAAATATATATGAAATACGCTACTCTACACCACAGTACGATCTTAGATATATTCCGATAAGCAGACCAGATTCCGAGCAGCGATCCTTAATATATGGGCGGACAAATTCGCAGTCCAATTAATAGAAAATTTTAATGAAATTTCGAAAAAGTCAATTTAAACCAAAACTCGTATGGTGGGTTTATATGTGGATTAGGTCCAAAAATAGTTGGCTTTATATAAATCTACGTTACACTAAGAACCCAACCGAAAACCAAATATCTATAGTTTTGTGTAAAGAATGAATCTTCTTATGGCAAGTATATCTAAATAAGGACTAACTCTAAATCCGCGAGGTTTAAATAAGGTTCGTCCTTATGGCTAGAGAAGCTTACTTGCTAAAGTTTATTAAAATATCCTTACATAAAATTTGGGGCATTCTATTCCCCGAAGAATGAAAGAGGTTATTCAAGTGTCCGGGGGACACAACCACTATTAATTGTTATTTAATTTTTTAAAACATTTGTTTAAAAAGTATTTGACTATTTTGGTAGTATATTTATTGCCTTCTGAAATTTAATTTAAGTTTTTTAACTAGTATTAAAATATACCTTCAGTTTTAATTCAAATAGTTAATTGTATATTGTTAAATTATCATTATTGCATGGGTTGTTATTCACGTTTAGTTTCCTGCTTTTATTTTAAATAAAAGTAAAAACAATAAAACAACCATTGGAAGTATATTTCCTCGAGTGTATAAGCCCAAACTTAATATACCCTCTCTATGTAGATGTCTAAGGTCTAATAAATTTAGTAATTTAATTCGAAATGGTGTATAATACACTTTACATAAAAGCCAATATATTTATTGTGAATATCCTTCATATTCAATCTACACTAGGGTGGCCCGATATTTCTCAAATTTACGAATCGAGTTAACTATTGGAACTCAAACAATGAGTAATGATACGAGTAAGCTGATTAGGGTAAAAATAACTAAACTATTTGGAGGTTATTTATAGACCTCTTTAAGCGTTTGAAGTCTGATATTTCGCGGAACATTTTATATATCAATAAACTTTATTTTACAAAATGATTGAAACCGATTATGCAAAACAAAAAACCAATTTATTTCCACAAAATGACAAAGCACAAACCCTTTTTTTATTTTCTCCTTTGTATACACATCGGGACAACCTAATGTACATACACATATAATATTCTCTATATATTTATAAAAAAAAAGTATAAAATAAAAGGATTTCGTTTATTTTGGTTGTTGTTAAACTGTTGTTTGTGTTGTTTGTTACTGCTACTACACTAAAATATTTGTAAAGTCATACAGCACAAAATGTCGCGACATAATGTATAACGACGCCAAATGGCATAAATTTCAATTAAATTTGAAAACACCAAAAACAAACAACCGAACAAGTACAGTCCAACTATAACAAAAGTTTTTTTTTTTTTAATTCATTGTATATAAAAGGTTTTAACTAAATGTAATTACCTCCCTGATTGCAATTACTTTACGGATATAAATATTTTTTATATGTTTTTTTTTATATTTTTAAAATTCATGTAAAAGCATAGAGATACACATTTGTATAAAACAGCACTAACACACTTAAATACAAATATACACGCACTATTAATATCATTGAAAACTTTTACTGGGGAAAAGGAGTACTTTTTATAACTACAATGCAGCCATATTGTTAGGGATACAGTGTTGGACAATACTAGGCTAGTGAAAAAGCACTCATGGTCGAAGCTCACGTGATCCACGTGAGCCATTCATTAGCCAGCGATCAGCCATCATTAGCCACGCCTTTTTTTTAATTTGTAAATTTTGTATGAAGGTTCTAAATATTCGTTATAAAAAGTTTTATTTTTCAACAAATTTAACTCAAATGGTACACACGATACCTATCAAGGGCAAGGTCAATTTCAAACAGCCCTAACCATTTCTTCGCCGACTTTTTTCATAAAAATGTGAAATTTATAGAGTCCACTTCTTTTTATTTATACCTTGCATGCCTAGCAAAAATAATTTTAGTTTTTTGTAAAGGGTGGTCCAATCAAAACGCACGATGTTAATTATAAATAAAACAACATTTTTTCAGAGAATTATCTTAATATTTTTTGTTATGATGGCCAATTATGTGTGAAACAAAATATCGGCCAAATGCTAGCCACGGCTTCGGTGGCATACCTCTATCCGATGGTCCATATATTTCAATGACTCTGAGACATAATTGAGGTTCAATGTCGTTAATGTGCCGAATTATCTCATCCTTTAGCTCTTGAATTGTTCTTGGCTTATTGACGTACACTTTTTCTCTTAAATATCCCCAAAGAAAGAAGTCCAACGGCGTCAAATCACATGATCGTGGCGGCCAATTAACATCGCCACGACGTGAGATAATATGGCCATTGAATTTTTCGCGCAAAAGAGCCATTGTTTCGTTGGCTGTATGGCAAGCGGCACCAACCTGTGAGAAGCACATATCGTCCAGGTCCATATCCTTAATTTCTGGCCACAAGAAGTCTGTTATCTTGTCGCGATAGCGAACACCATTCACGGTAACTGCTTGGCCAACGTCATTTTCGAAGAACTACGACCCGATGACGCAGCCAGCCCATAAACCGCACCAAACAGTCACTCTTTGTGGATGCATAGGCTTTTCAACAATCACTCGTATATTCTCATTTTCTCAAATGCGGCAATTCTGCTTGTTAACGAATCCACTGAGGTAAAAGTGTGCCTGAACGCTGAAAATGATTTTCTTTGTAAAGTCACCATTGACTTCTGTCTGCTCAACCAACCTTCGGCGTATTTACGACGCTTGAAATGGTCATCGTTGAATTTTTCAAATGCTGAGTCAATGAAATGCCAAATGAAGTTGGGAAAAAAGTTGGCGTTAAGGTGTGACCCACAATTAAAATCGTGCATTATGGTTGGACAAGCCCTTTATTAATTTTTTTTATTGCCGCCACCGTGCATTAAACTCGCGAACTCAAGATATCTAGCCCATCTCTCTACCGCTGGGCTATTCTTTGATATGAAAGTAGACTGGCATAAAAATACCACTTTGTAATTTCTAAATGTTGTGCTTTATTCTCTTCAATAGAATTGCCTATTAAACAAGTGCAAAAGGTGCGCTGCAATTCAGTATTGTTTTCAATACTATTTTGAAAAGTGCACAAAAATAAATTCTTTAACAGTTTTATTTTATAAATTTTTTAAAAATTGAAAAATTAAAAAACATTGCATTTATACGGATTAGCTATTCAAAAATTAAAAAAATTAAACAAAATTCGAATAAAATTAAAAATATAAAAAATTAAACCCGCGATTATCTGTTTGGAAATAAACTGCAACAAAATCACTTTTTAAGATCACCTTTAGAGCAATTACGCTTTAAAGGTAATACTTAAACGATTTTTTTCCAAATTACTTCTAAAAAAGCACAAAAGTATAGTAACAGATACGTTAAAAGCAATGCAAGAAGTGATTTTTATCAAATTGTGCAGAATTAGTTCTAAAAAAGCAGTAAAAATAAACTTATGGATACTTTTGAAGCAACAAATGAAGTGGGTTGTAAAGCAATACTATAGGCGTACATAGCCAGGTCTGGGGGGGGGGGGGTGTTTAAGCCCCCTCTAGCAATAAATTAGCTCCCCAGAATTTAAAAAAAATTGTATTTACTTTGACTTAAAATAAATTTGTTTACCCATGTCTGACTCAATAATAAGCTCAAAAAGAATAAATATTTCTTCAGGTTTTTCTATGAAAGTGGATCGTCAGTAATGCCCATAGTAAGAAAGTTCATCAACCAAAATTCGTATTTTATGAACATAAAATACATATATGCTAAAAATAGAAAGATTCGCGTTAAAATTTAAAATAATATGCATTTATTTATACATTTCATCATATTTAATTTTATCTAATTCTTTCAAAAAATGTTTATTCTTTGTAATTTACTTGTAAAAATTGTATCATCTTTCTTTGATTTGAAAATAATTTAAACAGAAAGTGATATTAATTTATGATCTAGAGTCAAACTAAAACAACATTCATTTAATATTATTTTTATTAAATAGGACTGTATCGTCTTGTAATTATTGTAGTTTAAAAATAAAATCTATTGTTTATTATAATCGAAAAATTAGTTGAAGTTTCCTATAACTTTCATCCTCATGTAAAAAATTTGAAGAAAGCAATTTTTTTTAAAGATTTCACTAATGACCAAGTTCATCAAGGTCTACCAATTATATTTCTGGCCTTTTTTTTTTTTGTCAGTGTTTTATGTTGAAGATGTAAATAAAAAAGCAATATTTTTCCATATTTCATAATGCATTTTTAGCAAAATATGCATTTGTTGACAAAATGCAATTTTATGCACTAACAAATCGATGCCATTTTGTTGCGCATATGAATTTGATTGTAGAACTCCAGTTATATATTTGTCACCCTCCAAAATCTCCGGAAAATGAAATCCAAAGTTTTACTTAATTTTTTGTTAATCCCTATAAAAGTTTAAGGTCAAATTTTATATCGAGACCCTATATGCAAAACTCTATATCTGCAATTTTGGCCAAAATTAGTTTTTGATGGCAAAATCATTGTTGATATTATATCCATCTATGGTATCAATTTGGAAACGAAATATCCATTCTTTGCCACTTTTTTGAACATATTAGATTTTCCCATATCTACAAACAAATTTATTTTCAAATACAGAAGTCTATATCTGCATATAAATTTAAATTATTTGAATTCTATAAGTTATACATAAAAGTTTTTTGAAAATATCTTTTTTCGGAAATTTTTGTTTTTGCAACTAACCACCAAACTTTATTTTAGGAGATGTGTATTATAGTCCCTAGATTATAAATTACAAAAAACCGCATTTAAAAAATTGCAAAATAATATCGGAACGCTTAAAAAAGCTTTTATGGTAGAAAAAAATAATTTAAAATCTCAATCGGCGATTAATATTCAGCAAACGTTATTTCCTTGCAATTTTCCTTTTTGCAAAATATTTTCGCGATTTCTTTTTTGCAAACTAAGAACCAAACTTTGGTATGGAAATTGGTATTGTATTCCCAAGATTAAAGATATAAAAAAACGACACATAAAAAATTCCAAACTAACCGCGGAAAAGGGCAAAAAAGGCTTTATGTTACAAAAAATGAAGTAAAAAAATTATTCAGTGATTTACATTCTGCAAACAAATATATTGATGCAAAAACTTTGCTTTTTGCAAATCTTATTTTTCTCGATTTTTTTTTACAACTAACCACCAAACTTTGTTTTGTGAAATGTGAATTATAATCCCTAGATTATAAATTTAAAAAAACCACACTCGAACATTTTCAAAATAATAGCGGAACGCTAAAAAAAGTCTTTATGTACAAAAATTGTATTAAAAATCTTAGCGATTTACATTCTGTAAAGAAATATATTAATGCAAAAAATTTTCTTTTTGTAATTTTTTTCGTGATTTTTTTTTTGCAATCCCTAGATATAAATTTTAAGAAATCGCACTTAAAAATTTTCTAAATAACGGCAGAATGCGAAAAGGCGTAGAAAATGACTTGGAAGAGCTAGTCAACTATTGGCATTCTGCAAACGAATATATGGTGTAAAATTATCCTTTTCGCAAAATTTGTTTTCCCATTTTTTTTTTTTGCAAACTAACCACCAAACTTTGGGTAAGATATGAGTGTAATAGTCTTGGATTATGGATTAAAATACACCGCATTGAAAAAATTCAAAATAATGGCGGATTGTGAATAAAAGGATTAATGCCGCAGAAAATGAATTAAGAAACTTAATCAGCGATTAACATGCAAACGAATATAATAATGCATACTTTTTCGTTCTCGGAAAATTTTTTATTTTTTTATCCAAACTAACCATTAATTTTTGGAATAAGATATGGATATAATATATAATAACGAGACTTTTCCATCCCTGATTAATAATTCTGTGTTCGTTGATGTTTGGAGGCACATACTATTGTTTTCCATAAAAAGTATAGAGATTTACATGGTCATTTGTTCCTAATAATGCATATTTTTTTTATATTTATAAAAACTACATATCTGCTAGTATTATCATAAAATTATATAAAAATTTTATTTCAGAACTCTATATCTGCATTAGCGACGTAAATAACGCAAATAATTTCAAAATAAGTATATATAGGAATACGTTGCCATTTTTAAATAATATTCTAGAAGACAGATTGCTTCAAAAAAATCTTATACCAAGTGAATCAGTTTTATTGCTCTCCTGAACAATTGTATTTTTGCAGATATAGAGTACTGAATCTATGGTATCGATATATTGTTTTTTTTTTTTTATAAATATGTACCAAGCTTAATATACTTTATTATATGAAACAGGTTGAGGATTATTTCAAAAAAAATTTCGACTATTCCTTTTTTTTTTTAGACGGTCTGGAGAATCCAAATTAGTCTTTGAGCCACCTGCTCATATAAATAACCTAGAAACTTTAAATTTAACATTTATATCCCTATTGTGACATGACCTTATTACTGTATAATTGAATGTATAATGATGTTTTGATGCTTCACGGTATAATAGATTTTCTGTTTGTTTTCCAACTGATTTCGTTCGAAGCGAAAGGTCTTACAGTTAAGGAGATATTATCATAACATAAATTTGTTTTTTAACTATTGTCAATCACTGTAAGTATGAATAGATTTGATTGTATATTTATGTATGTAAGTAAGTGTATGTTTGCCTGTTGTTGTTATTGTTGTTGATGATGTTGCCGGCAATGGTACTGCCATTACTATTACTGTTGTTGATGTTATTGTTGCTCTTCGTTGTTGTTGATGCTACTGCTATTGACTCTGTTATTGCAAGAAAGACAATTTGTGTTAATTGATAGTTAGTTTGAATGTAATTATACTCAATATTCATTCGTTTACATACAATTACATCTTTCTCCCTCACACTCATAAAGACATATAATAGATAAATTTGCTAGCATTGAGCCACGATTATTCAATGTTCAGTTAGCTACTAACTGAAACTTTAACTGCCACATTTGTTGTTGTTTCGTGTATAAAATTAGATTTTAACTATCGGCTAAGTTTTAACTGAACATTCAGTTCATCAGTCCTGAATGTTACACTACATTGTATTCAATGGCAACATAATTGCAACAAAAATATGCCAAAAACAACAACATGCGTGTTAACATACAATCCCATGTTGTAAGTTTTACAGACAAAAATAATAACAACATGTAGCATTTTTGCAACACATATACTTGTACTTGTATTAAAATTCAATAATAATAACCAATTAACAACTTTATACGTATACTGCAAAAAAAAAAAAAAAATAATAGTAATAAAATAAAGGATAAATTTGATAAACGCGTAGGTTATCTATAGAAAAAACAAACAGTAAATAACTGTAAAATTAGCTTTCGCTTAAATTGCTTAAAAGGTTATTACTAACAATATTTTAAAAACATATGATCTTCATCGACTAAGCGAACTGAAGATTTCTTCTGACATGTTTTTATACGTTTGAGTTTGCGTCACCGAACTTTTTCAGAAAACTAATTTGGAAGCGGAAGATCGACACTTACCCGTATTATTCTCTTAACTGAACAGACAGTAAGTAACAATACAAAGTTGGAATCATCACACTAGTTCCACACCAAATATAATATTTGTTTTGTAATAACATTATGTGTGTAAAGGCTACAATTTTTAATCAAACAACACAGTGTTGTTATTGCTTATTCTGCCTACAGCATCTGACGTATAAGGCAGTTTTAGAATATGTACTCTAAAAATAAGCCTTTTATTTAAAATTCTTTAAAATCAAAACAAATAACTATACAAAATATTAGAAATACACTAATAGAAAAAATTTTTAGTTAAAACTACACCGATAAAATTTTATATTAACATAGCTACTATAACACTGTGGAACAAATTCAGGTTAGCAAAAGTTAGGTCGATTCTGAGAGTGAAGGGTGAAAATAGAGGCTAAATTAGAAGACCCGTATCGCGGCGTTTGCTTGTGTTAGTTCGAATTTTTTATATGGTTTTTTGGCTATAACTCGTCGACTAATTGATATTTTTTAAATCTGTAAAAGCCAAATTATAGATAGAAACTTGAACAACAATTAAAAAAAAAAACAAAATAAAAAAACAAACAAAAAAATCAATCAAATCAATTTTTTTTAAAAAATTTTAATTATTGTTCAGGTCTCTAGCAATAATTTGGTTTTTACAGATTTAAAAAATATCAATAAGTCAACAAGTTATAGCCAAAAAACCATATAAAAAATTCGAACTAACATAAGCAAACGCCGCGATACGGGTCTTCTAATTTAGCCTCTATTTTCACCCCTCACTCTCAGAATCGACCTAACTTTTGCTAACCTGAATTTGTTCCACAGTGTAATTTCATAGAATTTGTTCGTAGAATCAATGAAGAATTTCATTATGTATATAATATTTAGTTATTATTATGAAATTTTTCATAACCTTTCTTTCATAAAATTTCATAATTCCGTTAAAAAAATTCATTGAATTTCACAAATTAGGTCTTCATAAATTTAATGAAAATGTTCTTTATATATATGAAATTGTTCACTAGTATTTAATTTTTTTATAAAATATCATCATTTCATTAATTTTTAAAAATTTTCATACAATTAGAATTTTATTTAAGCATCTAATTCTCAAATACAATAGTTTTATGTTACCATAAGGCCGATTTTTGTGATGTGCATGAATTTACATACTGTGAGAATTAACTTTTAAGGTGCGTTTACAATGACGGAGTACTCCAATCTGTAGCAAATTTTGTTTTTTTCTCTTTCATACTAACACATTTTTGTATTGTGCTATCTCTTGTTATTCCACTCCAGAGTAAAACTTTTTTGAATCTGGAGTACAGTTTGCTATACTTTGGAGTTAACATTGGTCTGTTAACTATTTAATATGACAAACCCAAAAAACACATCTCTAATTTCTTCACATATCTAAGTGTCAACAAATTAAAAAAAATAATAACAAAACATATTAAATAAATATAAAATTTGTGGTGTTTTCGGTATGATTTAAAATAAAAAAAAAATTTTAATTAAAAACAGTAAAAATTCTGGCAAAAAAGTGGAGAAAATATAAAGTAAGTACTAAAATGTAAAATAAGTTTTGAAGTAACTCTACTCTGCATTTCGAACAGTTAACATTTTAATCTGTGCTGTAGAGTAGAGTCACTCTACCATTGTGAAAGCATCTTTATAATTTTTTATTATTAATTTTGGAGTATGAAATTTTTTTATAAATCATATTAATTTTTATCAAATATTAATAAGGAATTTTATTAATTGAATTCAGCTTATTATAAAAGTTTACGAAACTTTTTAATTGAATGAATTCTTTCTTAAGATATATTTTGTACATCCGTAAAATATGCTACGATTTTATTACGCTCTGGCATTTGCTAAGTACTTTTTATTTATCCACTCCAGCTTAGCAACGACAATAACCAACTATAATAGATAATAGTAAATGAGATTGCTTCATAGATTTTATGAAGCTCTTCATTGGCTGAATGATTTATTCATTGGAGGAGTCGCCTATTCATTTAATGAAGAATTTCATTAATTTTATGAACCTTTCATAAACATTGACTTAAATGCAAAATTTTTCATAGATTCTATGAAAAGTTTCAATGGACGAGCTCTAGTGACAATTTTCATTGAAACTATGAAGAAATTCATTACTCAATTGATGATAATTCCCTCAGTGAAACAAAATCTGTAGTGAAATAGAAATAAATTTAAAGTAACTATAATAATCAGTCACAGCTATGGACTTAGTTCACAAAAACTATTTTGTTATTACCCTGTGTCAAATTTTAAATTGACAAACAAAATTTACAGGGGTATGGCATCATCAAAAAAATAAGTTATAAAAATATTGCTGTCACTAGATGGCATTTTGTTCAAAAAATTGACAATTTTCTTTTTTTATTTAAATTTAAATAATAACAAACAACAAAGCAAAAAAACAAACGGATATATCAAATTTTATTATTTGAAACAAGCGCGGATGTTTCTCCTTATTTTGATCAGTTTTCAGCTGTTTTTGAGTTTTTAAATAAAGGCTCACCTGATACTAAACTGATAGTTGCTCAGATAATATTAATTTCGGCGCCCTCTATCGGTGAGTAGTGTAAGTTTTGATTTCCTATCTCTATAATTAATAGTCTCTGAACATTTAATAACCAAATTATTGAAAACAGTCAAAAGGAAAAAATTTAAAAGTGAACTTCTTGTAAAATTTCAAATCCTAATAAAATTTATAGTAAATAAATAAAGTAAATTGGTAAGTTTTGCTAATTAATTTCCTTATGGCTTTCATAAAATTGCATTAATATATAACTTTATTTTACGGAATTGTGAATAAATCTCAACCCAATCTTATATAAAACAACGAATACTAATAGATCAAATCAAGCATCCCAAAGTCATGTAGGTATTATAAAATAAATGTAGCATTATATCCGGTGACCAACTTTAATGACAAGAATTGGAATTTTCATCTATATAATATCAATAGCAACTGAAATTGCTAATATTATTTTTTTTATAATATTTGTACCGCTGTAAATTAATAAAAAAAAAATATAAACAAGTCGCTAATTTTTTAGATGAAATTATTTCAAATCACAATATTATTTCAAATTGGTGTATTTTACTATTTTTAAAATTCATAAAATTCAATTATTTATAATTATATAAAAATATATAAATATATATTATATAATTTATAATTATTATAAATTTCAATTAGGAAATTGTTGCTATTAACTCAATTTATAGTTCAATTACAAATATTTAATGAACTTATTTAGTTGGCACCAACTAATTCAATTCAACTATATATTAGTTAGGGGTATTTCACCTATATAATAGTTGAACTATTCATTACAATCAACTAATGAATCTTTTGGGTGTACTATAAATTAAGAAGAAATTACCTTGCATAAAAAAATTATTGAAATTAGCAGATTATTTTGCCAAAAGTTTTTACAATAATAACAGCATAAAAGAACAGTTAATATACAATGTTTTTTTTCGATAATTTTTTTTATTACGAATGAAAATCTAGCCATCTGAAAACAGCAGTCTGCTATTGTTTAGCAAATATTTTTTTGATTTTACCAGAATAATCTGTTATTTGCATTCAACTAAATTTACTTAAATTTAACTAAAATTTTGTGGATATAATAATTTTTTTGCTACTTTTAGTCTGCTGAGATTTAGCAAACGTGTTTGAAAATTTCAACATTCAATTTTATATTTTCAAAGTTATTTTTAACTAACAACAGTTTTTTCTGCAAAGTTATTTTTAACAAATTTTTAGTAGCTTTTTTCTGCTATTACAGGTTCATTTCTATGAGTGTACTACCATATATGGTTGTTGCAATCAAATTATTAATGCATTATTCATAATTTGCAAATTATATAGATGCCTATAACCATTTAATAATTAACATCTCTCTTTTCTTTCTGTTACCATATTATTCTCCAGTCTACAATCATATATTATCTTGACGTTCACATTTCTCTCTTCGCATCACACTCATATTATTATCTGAATTGAGAGAGATCATGTTCGCAGTCATTGGTATAGTTTCGACAGTCAATGTAGTTTTTTATGAGCGAGTTCCATTAGTTAGTGTCATTCTGCTTTCGAGAATCAGTCAAATAAAATAATAAAAATTAAGAAAAAGACATAAAAAATAGAAAGACAACTTATTAGTGTTCATTTTAATAGTGATATGGTTTGTGGAAAAAATAATTCTTTCCATCGAAGAAGTCTAGCCAAAATGTAGATTTTCAAGCAACACTGAATAAAATTATTTTTTATTGTCTTTTTTTTTACTCTTTGTAGAAAAAATATTGTTCAAGAATGTCTATAATAAGGAGTGTGATAGATTTTAGTTTTTTACGAATGTGAAATTGAAAGTGATGCAAAACTGAAAATAATGTAAAAAGTACGGATGTGCGATTAATCGATTAATTAAACTTCCTGATTAATCAAAATTCTGATTAATCAGCTAATCGATTATTCACCAATTTTGATTAATCAAAAATATGATTAATCGATTAATCAGTTTTTTCGATTATTCAAAATAATAGCCGTTTTTTCTAATCACTTGGATTTAATAAATCCAAAAAGTATTTCTAAAAGTGCTCAACAGATGGGGTTAAATTTTTCCTATTTTAAAAAAAATTTCTGTCCGACACTTCTTTCACCCTAATTTTTAATACCGAATCAGATGATGAAGGATTCAACTTTAACTTTTAATTTATAATTATATTTTAAATAAAACAGCGATAAACAGTCTGCCTTTTCAGTTTTATCACTTCAATTTATATTTTTACACAATTGAAAAATTCCATTGCAATATTTAATATTCACTAATTGGATTTAATTAAATTACTTACTGTAGAGTGAAAAATTGCCATTTCTATTTGAGCTATTTCTCCATGTCCAAGATGAAAAATATGTATTTGGTGAGGTGTAGTTTTTTTTTCTAAACATATTTCATAAAAAAATGTAAGAAAAACCTTTTATTTGTTAGTTTTTCAATTTTTTTGTTTCTCTTTTAATTTTTATTCGTATTTTTTTCTGACATTAAATTAATAGGCTATTTCATATATTTGTGCTTTTATTGTGGATTTATTAAATACAGCTTTTTATTTGGATTTAATAAATCCATTTTTTGTATGAAAAATTCTAAATCCAGGTGATTAAAAAACACGCTAAATGATTAATTGATTAATCATGACTTTGATTAATCACACTTATGAATAATTGAATAATATTTTATTTTTCTTCGTTAAAACGCCTTCTAACGCCAGATAAATATAGAAACATGAAACTTAAGAATGGACATTGGTCAAATCTGGCCAGTGTCCAAACAATCTGTCTGATTTCCTTTATTTGGAGCTATATAAAGCATTGCCATAAAAGAAAGATAAAATTGCCGTAATTTTTTTATTTTTAAATATTTTTTAATATTAATTAAAATTACTCAAGTTTTGATTAGTCAAAATTCAAACTATTCGATTAATCATAATTCTGATTAACAATTAATCAAATTAACTTATTAATCAGAGTTCTGATTAATTATACTATTTAAATAGTCTATTAATCGGACATCCCTAGTAAAGAGCTTATGAAATTACCATAATATGTTCCTAGTTATCATAATATCATCCTAAGTGATCACAAAATTCCACACATTACCATAATATGATCACTAGAAGAATGTTATGATTTTTGGAAAATAATTGTGATCATTAGAAATATATTATGATCGTTTCGGATCATTGCGAGATTGTACTTTTAAAAGTTTTTTTTCCACACTGATATCGCATGTTTGAATAATTTGTGGTGTGTGTGATTATTGTGATTATTTGTGATCATTTCTGGATCATGTTATGATTAAAGAAATGATAGTTTTAGTATGATTGTCTCAAATATAAACCCAAAAATATATGATACTCTTCGAATATGTTCAACGCAATAATTTTTTTTTTTTGGTGAGGTCAGTCCATAAATATATGACGGTTGAAATTTATATAATCAACGATCATAGAATCTGAAGAGTAGGCATGCGTTTCAACCTCTCTTTACTGGCTGTGTCCGACACTACAAGAAATCCCTAACAGAAGCTGATAGGGTATGTTTATTTTTATATTTTATTAAATATGAGAAAATAAAATATAAAAGGTAAACGTATTTACTAAAACTTAACATCATGAGATAGAAGAAAGAGCCAGTGAGAGAGCGTATAACAGTAGTTGAGCGACTTGAATAGAACCTAATTCAAGCTTCTTCTACTAACAATTATATGTTGCCTGCTCACGTGTTGGTAAACCTCGTTATTTATGCACAATATAGAGAGTCCAAAAATAGTACGCATACTTTAGCGTAACAATAAAATATTAACTATTGTCTTTTTATATTAGCAGCAAATTTTTTTTTTTTATTTTCATCAAAATATCCGAAATGCTTTTTATCCAAAATAAATTTAATTTTAAACTTTAAGCTACTTACATCACATATCGGATTTTACTTGCTAGTTTTATATATTTATTAAATAAATCACAAATTGTATTGAGATTTTTGGGAGTTATGTCATTAGGAGATATTTCCTTTTGTCCTTCCATACAAACACAAGAATAGAAATATAAAAAATACATTTTTAACAATTTATAATTTTAAGTAATTGCAAACAAAATATAACAAATATAACAGCAATATTTAGATATACTATATATATATTCATATCCATATGAAAAATTGTATGTTTATATGTACACTCAGGTAAATTGGGCAGTCATAAATTTTTCTTAGTTGTCTGAGTTGTATTTCAGTTTTGATATATCAAGTAAAAACGGCATTTATTTGTAGAAGAAATATAAATTTAAACTACATTTGTAAGTCATTCAAAATATCAAACCACATAAGTTTATACAGACTTCGTACCGTTCATTTTATGCAGTTATTATTTAAAAAAAAAAACAGCAACCAAGTAACCGTAAGTAATATTTGTTAGTAAAAATAATTGAACAAAAAGTTTGTTTTGATTAATTTGTGGTGAGTACAATTTAATGAAATGTTACTGGTCTTGTTTTCATGTGAAATTTCATTTATTTTTAAATAGTACTTTTACAGCGGTCTCTACATAATATTCTAAGTGTACATATACATTAGGATGTTCCGTAAAAAAAAAACTGTCGATTTTCATTCATTACACTCCTCAGTTTTGGTTCAAAATATAAGAATCCGATTTTTTTTATTAAAAATAGCCAAAATTCAAAAGATTTTAAAAACGGCCTTTTTATTCTTTCATGAAATATAATTAAAATTACTCAGACACGAAATTTTGGTTTCGCGGGATATCATTAACCCACTTTAACCATGAAGGGTATAAGACTAGGGGAGATACAATCAGATCTTACATCTGACCGAACACCGGACAAAACAACTGCATAAATAACGGTATGATGCCATGGTAGCAAACAGGAATACAAGAGTTTTTGTATAAAAAAATTTCTAAATTTTGAACAAAAAAATAAAAATATCGATAAAAGAAGAAATTATGAAATATGTGTAATTTGAAGTTTTTAAGAATGAAATTTGGACACTAATTAATTATATATATTATAAGTTTGTGCTGATGTTTGTAACACAAAAATTATTGGCCCTAGACCCACCTTATAGTATACCGATCGGCTCAGAATTTTTTTTATTTCGATTTAACGATCTCCGTCTGTCCGTCCGTCCGTCCGTCTGTCTGTCTGTCCATGCATTTTTGTGCGCACTCTACAGGTCGCAAATATTAAGCTATTTTGACCGAACTTGGTACACCGACTTATGTCTGCCCATGGACGACGCCCATTGATTTTGGTTAAAATCGGTCAATGTTTAGACCTAGTGCCCATATAATGGTCCCCCCAAAATTATATTGTTTATACGCTGCAGATCGCAAATATTAAGATATTTTGATGAAATTTGGTACACAGAGCTAAGTTGCCCCAAGGACGAACCCTATTGATTTTGGTGAACATCGGTCCATGTTTAGACCTAGTGCCCATATAAGGGTCCCCCCCAAAATTATATTGTTTATACGCTGCAGGTCGCAAATATTAAGATATATTGATGAAATTTGGTACACAGACCTATGTTGGCCCAAGGACGAAGCCTATTGATTTTGGTGAACATCGGTCTATGTTTAGACCTAGTGCCCATATAAGCGTTCCCCCAAAATTATATTGTTTATACGCTGCAGGTCGCAAATATTAAGATATTTTTATGAAATTTGGTACACAGACCTATTTTGGCCCAAGGACGAAGCCTATTGATTTTGGTGAACATCGGTGCATGTTTAGACCTAGTGCCCATATAAGGGTCCCCCCAAAATTGGCTTGGTTACAAACTGCAGATCGCAAATATTAAGATATTTTAATGAAATTTGGTGCGCTGACTCACATTATAGAAAATTTTGACACAAGCCCCATTTTAACCCATTCGAATTTCGGATCCAAACATTAGTTGGCTTTTACCCAGACTGTTTTAGGGTATTGTATAGTCGACATGCCCGACTTTAACCTTTTTACTCGTTTTTTTTATTTTCGATATCCTCATACCTTTTTATTATCTTTTTTCTTAATTGTAATATTTTTTTGAAACTTATTGTAATTTTCAATTGCTATCAATTTATTTTAATTTTTCCCAATTTTCCGATCGATTGTCTGACAACTCCACAATGTTCTTTCCGATGACGCGATTGCATTTCCTAGTCTTATATGCTTCCTGCTTTAACCTGGAATCGAAAATGATCCATAAATTTAATATAAACCCAAAAACGTTTTGTTTTGGGAATTATTTTTAAAAATATTTTCAACCAAGTATTTAAATTGCTTAGCTTCTTTTGTAGTATAATAGTTATAATTAAAAAAAAAAAAAAATTATTCAAGAAATGATAATTCGGGATTTGTGTGTGGGGCGAAGCTTCCAGATTGATATTTTTGGGGAAATTATGCAAAATTTCGTGAAAACAGTAAATTCTGTACAATACAATAAAAGGTCACACAAAAAATGTTCATTATTATTTTTTAAATTTATTTTGTTCTTTAGTTGAAATTATTATATTATAAAAAAAGCTAATAAAATTTACAAATTAGAAATTTAAAAATTTTTAAAAAATAATTTAAAATAAATACATTTTTGCATTTCTATTTTAAATTTATTGGTAATTTTCTACTCAAGATTAAAGTATGTGAATGATATCCGATGAAACCAAAATTTTCGGATAATATTAAGTATATTTCATGAACGAATAAAAAAAGACCAATGTTTTAAAATTCCGAATGTTGTCAATTTTTAAAACAAATGCTATTTTTTCCAAAATGTGCTTCACATTTTCCAAAAAAAAAAAAAAAAAAAAAAAAAAAATCGAATTCTTCCATTTTAAACCAACTAAAACAAAACTAGGGGTATAATGATAGAAATTCAATAAATCGTATTTTAAGGGACAGCCTAAAGTACATATTCTATGTAATGCTAACTAGCATATATATATATATATATATATATATATATATATATAATATAGGGTGACAAATATATATTAAAACATTCGTTTACTGTGGGACGAAAATTTGTGGGCGTTGTGGTGTAATGGTTAGCGCGTTGGATTGGTTGCTCGTAAAGATGCGGGTTCGATCGCCAATGATGGCTACATTTATGTAGAAGTATAATATGTATGAGTTTTTAATCCCCTATACACATCGCAGCGTCCTCCTTCAGTGATCCAATAGCCCTTAACCGCACGGAAGAAAATAGCATAACAGGGCTCTGAATTAAATGTTCGCCGACTTTTTATCAGATGGTGTGAAGCAAGTGTTATAAAATTCAACTTCTCGTGCAACTACAGTGTGGACATATAGGAATCCCTTTTGTTACCTCTCATTTCTTCTCTATCCCAATTCCAAAGAAAGCGACAATAGGAAGAATATTCTGAGTGTTACTTCTCTTACAAAAAATGTGGGAATTCACTAATTTCAACCTTATTCACATACACTCAGAAAAGTTTTGCAGTAGCTACACGACAGTAATTTGTGCAATAAAGCGGTTGAAGTTATTCTAACAGCAATTGTTTTATCTATCGAAAAATTCAATGTTGTTAACAGTTATATTTTTTAAACTACCTAGGTAAAAATCGGCATATAAGATCCATATAGATTTAATGTATGTATGTTCATGCATTATCATAAACATGCATGCTCTTCCATACATGGATGCATAAATCACCATACATGCATACATATATGCCCATACATGCATCCATATACATATGCCCATATTTGTGCATTAATGAAATTTAAGGTAATATTTGCATGCCCGTGTAAAAAAGATCAGATCTGGCCAGATCTCAGCACATCTTACCAGATCTAATTATATCTCAAAATTGGGGACAAATTTGAGATCTAATTAGATCTGATCAGATCTAGGCATATCTGGCCAGATCTTCGTAGATCTTACCAGATCTCAAAATTGGGGACAAAATTGAGATATAATTAGATCTGATCAGATCTAGGCATATCTTGCGCATTTGTCTAGATCACTTTAGATTTGAACAAATGGCACTAGATCTTATCAGATCTTGCCATAAGGTATGATCACATATGCCATATCTGATCATATTTGATGTGATCTGGTACAGGATCTAATTAGATTGAATATTATCTATTGAGAACCAAAAAGATCTGGTCAGATCTAAACTTTTTTACACGGGTGTATGGTTATTAGAGCGTACCACATTACAGGGAAAAAAAAAAAAAAAGTTCGTCGTACACCCTCCAATATGAAGTATTTTTGAAAGGAGGTTTCAAAAAAAATTTTTTTTGCCGAACGTAGGGGTCTCCGTTTTACATTTTTCATTATATCTTTGGCATTTACAGTCGGATCTTAAAGTATGATACATCAATGTTCTTGCCTCGAGGAGACCAGTGTTCTGCTCTAAGGGCAATTAACCTGAAATATCCCATTCTAGTAGTTACCCATCAGATCTCAGTTGCTACAACCCTAATGTACAACCCTAATGTACAACCCTAATGTCAGAAAATTAAAGCTCGCAAAAAATCAGTAAACTCTTGCTAAGGAAGTTTTTCGATAAACCCAGTAGAATTTTTTTTTTTTATATATTGGTTGGCGAACGTAGGGTTCGCCTTTTTAAATTTTTTTTCATTGGATTTTTCATTTATAGAAACACACTGGTCTCCTCGAGGCAAAAAATCGATATATCACACTTTAAAATCCAACTTTAAATGCCGAAGCTATAACGAAAAATTGAAAAATGCGACCCCTACGTTCGGCAAAAAAGAAAAAAAAGCTTTTTTTGAAATTGCCTTGTAAAAATACTTTATATTGGAGGGTGTACGGTGAACTTTTTTTTTGAGGTACGGTCTTATGGTCATACATTTTCATCCATCTTCATGTATGTTCATTAGAGTGGGGCGATTTGTATGGACAAAAATTTTTTGGTATTGTGCCATCGATTTTTCGATAGCATTTGGCATGAGGAAAAAAAAGTTCCACTACGACATATCAAAGAAATCATTTTCGTGGCGCCCAAATTTCAATTTTTTGCAATTTTCTAATAAATGCTAGATTAGCGCCATCTTGCGGTGGCTTTTTGAAACAACTAATGAAGTTGTAAACAATATAAAATTACAACCTTGCCAGAAAGGTATTACTTATGAAAATCGAATAAAAAATGTGGCAACTAGAGGTAAAAGTATATAAGTAAAATTATCTAAATCGACCCACCCTAATGTTTATACATAGACATACATGTAGATATTAGCTCAATTTTCGTTAATGCACATGTGTGGACTTATGCGGATGCATGTGAGGAGATTTATGAATCCACGTATACTCAAAATAATAAGTCTGTTGGCTGAACAGAAAAATTTGTTACTTTAACAAAATGTATTGTTTTTTGGCTTAAAATAAAATTTGTTGATTTTAACAAATTCTTTTGTTAAATTTAAAAAATCTGAATTAAAGTAAGAAATTAGTAAAACTACAGTTTTATTTGTTATTATACTGAGTCGTAAAATTTGTTCAGATTTAGGGTCTCTGGGCCCTCGCCGGTCCCAGTCCCTATCATCTAAGGGCACGTAAGGTCACTCCAAAGGAGCAAAAATTTTGTCCGTTTTGCTCTATCTCATTTAGTTTTCGAGATATGGGCCATTTTATGAAGTGAAAAATTTTTACTAAAAATTTCCGAACGTCCAATGCCCCAGCATGGTCCACTTTTGGATAGAGATAACCCCTTTCGCTGGTACTATAATGTTAGGGGTAGTCGAAATTTTCATAAATTTTGCTCTATCTCTCCTAGTTTTCGACATACGGGCCATTTAAAATAATCGGGAGGGGGAAAAATAGCGCCAGCCTTAAAATTTTGAATACATTGGCGGCGCTATCTACCGTGCAATTACAGAAACATGAAAATATTATACTTTAACAATAAATTTTGTAAAATTTAACGTCTGGGGTCTTAGAAATTAATTATAATTAGTTTTGAAAACACTCAAAACTAGTTAAAATACTGAGGCTTTTAGTATAGTATTAAACGAAGATAACTAAAGTCTTTGTTTAAATCAGTGTTTCTACTAAAAATTTGTTAAAAATTAGTCAAATCGATTTGAAACCCGTTTGACAGATTTTTCTACTGACGTATTATTTTAAGTGTAGGTATAATTTTCAGTTATTTCAGCAGAGTTTTACACATAAACCAAAATTCAAAAAATTTAAATAATTTTTGAGAAATATTTTGTTTAATATCTAATTTAAAATAAATTTAACCGCATCGCCTAAATATTTTTTAGCATACTAGGTATTTGTTAAACGTGTAACTATTTGCTTACCTAAGTTTTTGCATAGTTTAGCCAATAAGTATTTCGTATTTGGCATTGTACAAATTTGTGCTTGTGATAAGCAAAGTTTCGTGTAAACTTTACCTTTTGTATGGTTTTATATGTGTGAAACTATGTTTACAGTAAACCAGTAGTTAGACCAAAGACATTATTTTGATTGTTTGTTGATCATTTGTATTTCAATTTTGGTAAAAACAAACAAACAACAAAATATTTTACATTTGGTATACCAAACCACATATTAAATGTTTGTAATACTCATACTACTTCAAAACTACAGGACAACAACTACGACTATAATAATAACGGAAAAATTTGCACAAATGTCCAATTTTTATTTTTGTTTTGTTAAATATTAAAAACAACATAGGGAATGTATTAGTATAGTAAGGGGGAAAAAGGGCTAATAATCTACGATGTATTTTTTTGTCTGACTACAACATTCATGAAATGTTTATATTTTTGTACTTTTATTAATATGATTAAAAAGTATTTCACAATTTCAAATAACAAATACTGATAGAAAAGTTTTAAAATCAAATGAACGTTTTTTGGTCTGACTCTAGATCATAAATTAATATCACTTTCTGTTTAAATTATTTTTCAAATTAAAGAAAGATGATACAATTTTCACAATTAGTTGCAAAGAATAAAATTTTTTAAAGAATTCGATAAGGCCAGCAAGACAGAATACGTATTTTCGGTTTTCGCTACAAGGCCACCATCAGTGTCATTTGCCTTGTTGGGATTAATAATTGATAATCGTCTACTTATGTGAAAGTTGAAAGCAAATCGAATATGTTAACAACTTAAATTAGACTAACATCAACGAACTCTAACAATGTTATTTTTATCCTTTGTAATTATTACTCTTTTGTGCTTTGAACCTTAATTCTCAGCTGGTTCTATTCAACTCTGTGTATGATACACACAGATTTTTGAATTACAACAAACCGTTTAATTTAAATTTAAATGAATGTTATTTAAATTATATTTTGCATCCTCATTCATATTAAAAACTCATGATACGGTGCAAAATATAATTGAAACGAGTAAAAAGGTTAAAGTCGGGCATGCCGACTATACAATACCCTACACCACTCTGGTGTATTGTTTGGATCCGAAATTCGAATGGGTTAAAATGGGGCTTGTGTCAAAATTTTCTATAATGTGAGTCAGCGCACCAAATTTCATTAAAATATCTTAATATTTGCGACCTGCAGTTTGTAACCAAGCCAATTTTGGGGGAACCCTTATATGGGCACTAGTTCTAAACATGGACCGATGTTCACCAAAATCAATAGGCTTCGTCCTTGGGCCAACATAGGTCTGTGTACCAAATTTCATCAAAATATCTTAATATTTGCGACCTGCAGCGTATAAACAATATAATTTTGGTGGGTCCCTTATATGGGCACTAGGTCTAAACATGGACCGATGTTCACCAAAATCAATAGGCTGCGTTATTGGGCCAACATAGGTCTGTGTACCAAATTTCATCAAAATATCTTAATATTTGCGACCTGCAGCGTATAAAAAGTATAATTTTGGTAGGACCCTTATATGGGCACTAGGTCTAAACATGGACCGATGTTCACCAAAATCAATAGGCTGCGTTATTGGGCCAATATAGGTCTGTGTACCAAATTTCATCAAAACATCTTAATATTTACGACCTGCAGCGTATAAACAGTATAATTTTGGTAGGACCCTTATATGGGCACTAGGTCTAAACATGGACCGATGTTCACCAAAATCAATAGGCTGCGTTATTGGACTAATCTAGGTCTGTGTACCAAATTTCATCAAAATATCTTATTATTTACGACCTGCAGCATATAAACAGTATAATTTTGGTAGGACCCTTATATGGGCACTAGGTCTAAACATGGACCGATGTTCACCAAAATCAAACTTGTTCGTCCTAGGGCCAACATAGGTCTGCATACCAAATTTCATCAAAATATCTTAATAGTTGCGACCTGTAGAGTGCGCACAAGATTGCATGGACAGACAGACAGACGGACGGACGGACAGACGGACATCGTTAAATCGAAATAAAAAAAAATTCTGAAGCGATCGGTATAGTATAAGGTGGGTCTACGACCAATATTTTTTGGTGTTACAAACATCAGCACAAACTTATAATACCCTGACCACATAGTGGTGTAGGGTATAATAACAAAAAAATGAAGAGCTAGAGGCTTAAAATGTTCCACAAAAATTCTACTATAAGTGCCTGAAGATATCAAAGTTGAAAATTTAACTTTAATGCCAGAAATAAGTCAATACTTAAAATGTGTTTAAGGATTATTTTCGCACTTATTCAGAATTGGAGCTCAAATGTCCCACAAACCTGGACCTTAGGGGGTTAGCCTGTATGAAAAAAAAACCAGAACCTTCATTTAAGGTAATTTTTAGTCCTACTTTTTTAGTTTTTACTAAAACTCTGGAATGTTGAAAATCAGCGAGATCTGAAGGTATTTTTTCAGTTAAAGGGTAAAATCTCGAAATTTTATGATTGGTCGCAAAAACCTAGGTAGAGGACATATTAGGGAACACATTCTTATTCAAGTTTTTCAAATACTTATCTCCTGGAACATTTTGGAGCTTTAAAAAACCCATATTTTTGAGGTAAAATTAATAATTTTGTTACTTTTTTCGTAAATATTTAATTTTTATAATTTGAGATTATTTTTTTAACAAATTATTGTTTATTTATGATTTTTTTATTGTGGCATTACAAAATAAAAAAAATGTCACAAAATTATAAAACTTTCCCAATAAGCACATAGGTTTTAAAAATTCAAGTGCTTTAAATTTTGCTTGAAGTAAAGTATATTTCAAATTCTAGCATTTGCATATTTAAAAAAAATATTTCAAACTTGAATATTTGTTTCCCTTTTGCTGCAGTATGCTATTGAAATAAAATGTAATAACAGTTGTATTCAAGCCTTGAAACTGGAAAACAGGGCTGGAATTGAACTTGATTTCAACTTGGATTCCAGTGAAATTGTTTATAGGGTTGACTTCAAACTCTCGCCAACTAACAACGAGTAACCATAATGATACAATATTCAAGAGTCCTAGATGTTGAATATATAAATATATTTTCCCTCTACCTGATTTGTACTTTTGGCCAAAAAACGGCGATCTTGGCCCACTAGAATAACTTTATCAAACATTTTAGCTTTTGGGACTTTCTTATTTTAATTTTTGATTTTCATTTAAAAACAATTTATGAAAGTTGTTTGTTGATTACACGATGCTAGTCTCAAATTTTAACAAGCTGGGTACCCTACTGGTAAAGCTAATTTGAGTACGCTGAATTCAATTGTGATAGCCGTTTTTCAAAGTTACTGCTCGTATTCGTGAAATTCGCAATTAAAAATTTTGTCGCTAAGGTAAAAAAATTATATTTTTATAATTCTGGGATCATTCCCAGGAAAATTTTCTGTTCCAAAGAATCGGTTGTACAATAGCTACTTTTCATTCACAACCCCTTCTACTGTCGATTCTAACACCGATTCTTTTTGTTTGAAATTGTCCCAAAAGCAACCCCTTCTATAGCTCCAAAGTGGAACCCACCTTCCATATAGGATCCTAGGAACTGGTTCCGGAACCAGTTCCCTGGAATCGGTTGCAGTGGAACCAGTTGTAGAATGGGTGTGGTTGGCTACCGATTGTTAAAAATTTTCCTGGGTTATTAATCATAAATTTATCAAATTTAATTAAATATGTATAAGAGTAAAAAAGCTGACATTTTTTCGCAATTTTTTTTTTGTGACATTTTTTTGCAAAAACATTTTATTCAGCAAAGAAAAAGTACAATATTATGTTATTTTGTATACATTCAATAGGGTTTAGAAAAATATTCAATAGAGTTAGGAAAAAAAATTTGTTTATAAAAAAAATTATGAAAAAAAATTTTCTGCAAAAAAACCGAAAATTGTATTTGGCAGAGTTGGATTGATTTAAATTCAAAAAAATGATCCGAAAAGTAAAACAATATCGTTTTATGTTACTTTAGTATTGAAATTTTAAATCGCGTATACAGCGAATACGAGCGCTAAATTCGAAAAACTACTAGCACCATTCAATTCAGAGTACTCAAATTAGCTTTACCAGTAGGGTGCCCAGCTTATTAAAAGAAGTGTCAAATTCGAGAACAACTTTTGTATCTACTAGGTTGTAGTTTTTAAATCATCTGTAAAGGGATGATTTCAATATTTTCTTTTCTCATGTATCGACGAATCGGGTTAAAGTTTATTTTCATTGTCATCTATAATTACCTTCAACTGATGCTACTTTTTGAGCACAGTATATATATTTATATTTGTCTTCCAATGTATTTGGGTATAAATATTCCAAAACAATACAACAAAAGTGAAATACCTCTTTTTTTTTTTTGCTTCAACGTCAGCATATAGAGACAACCAACATTTCCACATATTTCCGTATATTTGTTTTAAATGAAATACATTTGCTGCTTTGATTATATCAAAAGGGTAACTTTTTTTAAGGGATGGGTTTCATTGTTAAAAGTTTTACAAAAATGCGTAAATTAAAACAATAACATAGCGGCAATAAATTGGGAAAATTTTTGTTAAATGATAAAAAGGTATGCATTTTTAATATTGTTAAAGTATAAATAGTTTTCAATAGCCAAAATATCTTTATAGCTAAACTAATAGAAAAAATTCTGTAAATATTTTTTTATAAAGCTATAAACTAAAAGTTCAAAAGAGCCCTGTAGAAAAAACTATTGACAAATATTACAACAATGTTAGTACGGTTGAAGTTAATAAGAAGAATATTTGTTTTACTATAAAAATTAATTTTGAAATCAGACTAGATATAGTTTTTGCCTTTTTCTATGGACAGTTAACATCAGAGATTATCCATTAAATTGTATTAAATAACAGTTATATGTAGGCCAACCAAAAAGAAGCCAGAGCATGTTTTTTATTTGAAAATATAGAACAATTTAGATTAATTTAATTAAATTCTTAAAAATATAAGAATTTTAAGCTATATTTGCTGGAGCTTTTTTCTGCATATTTTATCTAATTTTGCTTGTTTTTGCTTATTTTGTAAATATTGGCTTATTTTTGCTATTTTCTTTAAAAATTAAGCTTATTTTAGCTTTTTTATGTGAAAATAGAGCATATTTTTGCTTTTTTTCATAAAATCAGCCATTATTTTGAGTCGACATAAATTTTTTTATTTAAAATTCATTTCTAATTAAAAAATGTCTTTTGTTAAAATAAACTTTTAATTTTTTCAACCTGAATTCTAATAGTACAAATATGACAATGACGATTTCCTTAGGCAAGAATGAAATCCAAATAGGGCCATGCCTTTAATAGATTATTTTTCACAATTTGTTAAATAAGTTTTGGGATTTAAGGACATTTAATTCCTTTAATGCAATTAATATCTTTCCCGATGAAAATAAATTTAAGAATGTCACAACATTTCTAATTCCTGAAGTTCTAAGGAATGTAGCATTGTATTAAATAAAAAAATTAAATTTGATGAGTATTTTAATGAAGAAATAATGTTTAAGGGCTTACTTTTACATTTTAACTGCTTATTTTGCTGTTTTTCCGAGCTTTTTTTAAGAGCTTAAAACATTGCTTTTAGAGATTTTTTTTGGTTGCCCTAGTTATATGTAATTGTCAGATTGTTTCTCTATGATAATTTTTCCACAATCCGTCGGCTGTAGGATTCTAATATGGGCATATTCCCACATTACAAACGTATATATACTAAGGTTCGAGCGTTTAAGGTTCTGGCCCAAGTATGGGCTTAAATGCATTTTAATTAATTCGTATTTTTCTTTCCTATTCAGCTTTATGTTATTGTTTTTTTATTCAAAAGTGATCAACAAAGCCACACACAGACATTAAATTTTTATATATATTTTTTTTATCACAACACCATCAAAGAATATTTTTAAAAATTTTATAATTTTCTGAATACGTATAAATCTAAATTTTTGCAGAAATTTTTGTTGATTTTAGCTATAAATATGAATGTAGTATAAGATGTTGCACAATTTTACTTGTTTGCTGGGTTGTTTCGTGTGAAGACATTAGCCGTTTTTTCTAATCACTTGGATTTAATAAATCCAAAAAGTATTTCTAAAAGTGCTAAACAGATGGGGTTAGATTCTTCCTATTTTAAAAAAATTTTTTGTCCGACACTTCTTTCACCCTAATTTTTAATACCGAATTCGATGATGAAGGATTCTACTTTAACTTTTAATTTATAATTATATTTTACATAAAACAGCGATAAACAGTCTGCCTTTTCAGTTTTATCACTTCAATTTATATTTTTACACAATTGAAAAATTCCATTGTAATATTTAATATTCACTAATTGGATTTAATTAAATTACTTACTGTAGAGTGAAAAATTGCCATTTCTATTTGAGCTATTTGTCTACGTCCAAGATGAAAAATATGTATTTGGTGAGGTGTAGTTTTTTTTATAAACATATTTCATAAAAAAAAATTTAAGAAAAACCTTTTATTTTTTAGTTTTCCAATTTTTTTGTTTCTCTTTTAATTTTCTTTCGTATTTTTTTCTGACATTAAATTAATATATTTGTGCTTTTATTGTGGATTTATTAAATCCAGCTTTTTTTGGATTTAATAAATCCATTTTTTGTATGAAAAATTCTAAATCCATGTGATTAAAAAACACACTGATTATTCTAAAAAAATAAGCATGTGACGTATGAGCAATAATTTTTAAAATAAGTATTCATCATACGCACAGGTGTCATATGATGTCTTTAACATAGTGTTATAACCAAGGCAGAGACTTTCATGCACTTAAAAATCGAAAATATGCGCTTAAAATATGCAGTAAAAAATACAATATATGCACATAAATATACTCTTAAATGGAAATATGCACTAAAAGCCCAAAAATATGCACTAATAATCCAAAAATAAATGCTTCAAAACAAAAACTGTACTTTAAATTTATCGATTTTTTAAAATCAGATTTATTACTCGAAAATCAAAAAGTTGACCTAAGCTAAATATGGGCACTTTAATGAATTTCCATGATATCGCTCATTGCCTTAAATCAGCTTCACTAAATATAGTTGAACTGTTAGTCTATCGTAAAAAATTTGGTGATTAAACAAACAAAAGGCCTATAAATATGTTATATACGAAGTGCGCTTCGAAAATTTTTGGAATGATTCGTTAAATTTATTTGATTTATTTAGTACTTTACAAAACAATAACTCACACTGTTTATTATCTGTGCATAAAGATTGAAATGTTAGTCATTTAGGCACTCTAAAAAGCATTTATTTAATTACTTTATTAAGCTTTTATAATCCCCATTGCTTTTATATTTTTTTTTATACCCTACACCACGCTGTAGTACAGGGTCTAATGAGTTTGTGCTTATGTTTGTAATAAACGAAAATGATGTGCCTAGAAAAAACTTATAATATACCAATAGACTCAGAATCACTTGCTGAGTCGTTTTAGTGGTGGTAATTCGTAAGTCCGTCTGTCCATGTAAAATCAAATTGCATATCGAAATTCTGAAATTAATTGGCTGTACTTTAGTATATAAGGTTGTATTACCAAAGACGAACCCTATTGCAAATGGTTAAAATCGGTCTACGGTTTGATATAGGATCCATGGTAAGGTCCTATTTGAGCTTTAATGTATCCGTCTTAGGTGGTGTTATCAAATCAAAAAGCCTTTTTTTTTAACGAGAAGCAACACTCAGGAAATTCTTCCTATTAATTAACGTGTTGCTTCCTTTGGAAAGGGAATAGAGAAGAAGTGAAAGGTGGTGAAAGATGAAGGGCTTTAAATATGGCAACACTGTAATTGCGCGAGATGTTGAATTTTGGAACAGTTGTTGCGCACCATCTGATGGTGAGTTGGCGAACTTTGTTGAAGCTTTTTAGTTTATAGCCCTGTTATATTATTTTACTTCGGTGGGGTTAAGTGCTATGGGAACACCGAAGGAGGACGCTGCGATATGTATGAGGGATAGAATAAATTATTGCACAGAAACTATATAATTTTATTTTTTATGTCAAAAACACTGTACTGCAAAGAAAAATATGGATCCAACTTTGGCCTAGTTGTCCCTGTTTTTTACCTACAATGTTTTCAAGGCCGAAAATTTCGAAAAAGTTCATAAATGTTATTTCTCTTTAATGTTTTTTTCGTTCATTGCTATAAAACTGTTAAATAAATCAAACTGTTAAATAAATCATTAGGAAATTAGGACTTAAGCCCGGAGCCGACTTAAATTCTGATATTAGAGAAATCGGGAGGTAAAATTTTTCAACGCGTTTTAGTAGAATTATATACCACATAATGTGCCATAAGGTATGAATTTGTACTGATGTTTGTTGCCGCCAAAAGCATTTGACCCAGATTCAATTTTTAATAAATATTTTTATTATTAAATACATATTTCCTGGGATATGACCGAAATCATTCTGTGCTGTATGATTTCTTATAGTCGGCATGACCGACTTCAATTGTTTTACTTTTTTTTATTTAGTTAAGTAAGTATTTTCACTGTCATAATTTAAAATCCTGCCTTTTCATGCTTTGTTTATAATTGCAAAATATAAAAAAAAGCACAAAATAATTTTGTTCATGCATTGCTTTTGTAGATGTCTGTATCAAAGCAACATGGATTTTCAACATGTTGTCATGGTCATTTTTTTTTTTTTTTGCCTTTATATCCATTGCCCTTTAAGTCCGTCCTTCTTCACGATTGTCCGTTTATATGTTGCATGTACCTTTACAGAATGTATTAGGGTTTCTTATCGAAAAAAAATTCCTGAGAATTCCCCGAACAATTTTTTTACAATTCCCCGGGAAATATTCGTCGGGAAATGTAGGGATTTTAATTTCAGGCTAGCTGTTAACCATCTAATGCCCAGACCGCCAGAAAACGGTCTTCAGATATTAAGTACACTCATAGAAATAAATCTGTAAAAATAGCAGAAAAAGTTACTAAAAATTAGTTAAAAATTATGCTGCAGAAAAAATTGCTAAAATTAACAGATATTTTTACTAAATACTAGTAAAATGAGAACAGCAAAATTAAAACTGTTAAATTTACAGAATTTTAGTTATATTTAGACTAACTTTTAGTTAATTGAAAATAGCAAATTTTACTGTAAAATCTACAGAAAATTTTGCTAAATATTTGTAGATTAAAAATAGCAAAAAAAAACTGTTAAATCTACAAAATTTTTTCTATTTTTAAGCTAAATTTAGTTGAATGCAAATAGCAGTCTATTCTGCTAAAATCAGCAGAAATATTTGCTAAAAAATTGTAAACTGCTGTTTTCAAAAGGCTCGATTTTTATTTGCATTTAAAAAAAAATCAAAAAAAAAAAACTTCGAAAATTTAAAATTTTTTGGTAATTTTTTAGGCTACTAATTATTCAGCAAAATTTTTTGCTCGTTTTAGCAGCTTAATTTGCTATTCTCCATTTACAAAAATTTAGCTCAAATATAACATACATTTAACAGTTTTATTTTTGCTGTTCCTATATTACTTATATATAGCAAAAATGATCTGCTAATTTAGCAGTTTGTTTCTGCAGCATCATTTTTAACTAATATTTAGTAGTCTTAAATACATTTTTTACGGTCTTTTTTCTATCAGTGTAGTTTTTAGATTAATATTATAATGTTAAAAGTAACAATAATTGCTATCGGATAAAACTCCATCGCGACTGCGGTAATTTGCCGCCCGATATATTTTTTAAAAGCTAACCTAGAAAGAAGGTTGGCACCAGCGTATTCCAGTAAAATTTTTTGTTTTTTTTTTTTAATGTTAAGTATTTTACAACGCTCTAGACAAGAACATTAAATTCTCATTGAGGTTTTAATTTAATTTAACAAATATTTCTAAAAACTTTAAAAACGTCGTCCCCTAACGATTTCGTCAAGAATAAAATCTGGATGAGAACCTGTCATCAACAAATTATTTATTACAATTTGTTAGATAAGTTTTGGAATTTAGGCATATTTATATCCTCTAACTGCCCCGGAATATATTCTGTACCAACAAATCGGTTGTAGAATAGCTACTTTTCCTTTGTAACGCCTTCTACTGTCAACTTTAATACTGATGATTTTTGTTTGAAATTGTCGCAAAAACAACCGCTTCAATAACTGGCAATGAGGAAACGGAACTGGAGCTAGTTATAGAACTTCTGGAACTAGTTCCAAAACCGCTTCCATGTCAGTTATAGCTTACATGTAAAATCTGTGGAACGGGTTCCTGAACCAGAAATTATCTGATTTGCAGAAATGATCTGATTGGTAACACATTGTAAGAAATTTTCCTGGATGGATTTATGTTTAACACGCGGTTGCCCCGCACACTGATATATAGAGAATTATGATTATTATCCCAGCAAAATCTTTCATTACCAAATAATTGGTTATATAATAGAAATTCATAGCTCCGCAGAACTTATTTTTTGGCGTCTAAACTCATTATTTTTGTTTGACGTGGTCGTTTTTATAAGTAGTCACGCTTACCCGCTCGCTTACGAAAAAATGAGACATAATAGTTATGAGATTTTGAATAATAAGATGTTACACACATGCTTACAAAAAGTTGAATTATAAGTGGTTATCTTATTGCTTACTCGATTCTTAAAAATAAGGAGTTAAGCAAATACTATTAGCTTAAGGAAATACATTCAGAAAAATTTAAGTTTTCTCTAGTATGTAATTTTAGGACTCGTCATAAAAATTTAAGCATAAAACATATTTACATATAATAGGCCGTTATATATTATTTTATATTATAAAATAATGCAGAAGGTAATGATATATCATTTTTGGTAATGCAGATAGTAATGAGGTGTCATTACCAATATTTTGCTGGGATGGTTATAATCTGATTTATTTTGGCTTGTTGTTAGGAAAACTGTTAGCTTTATTTACCAAATTTCTATTAGTCTACCAAAATTGTAAAAATTTTATAATGTTATCAAATTTCTATGTTTTTATACCCTACACCTAGGGTATTCAATTAATCGGCTTTTTGTTTGAATCGATTAATCGTGCCAATAATTATTCGGGTTTTTTTCTTAACCGGTTAATCGAACAAAATTTTAAAATTAATCGATTAACCGAAAAAATTTTCTGTAAAATAATATACATACACTTGTTGTGTTTTTAATAATTTTATTTAGAAAAGGTAACAAAAATAAATTCAGTAACTCTTCTGAAATTCATAAAAATAAAAATAAATAATAATTGAGATCAGATTTTGTCATATTTTTATTTTTTTGTACCCTCTTTCACATATTAAAATTTTATCCAAATTGGGGAGAACCACACCGTAATGAGTTTTTTTTTTTTTTATATGATATTAGTTTATTTACAAATTTTTTGTTTCACAGTTTGTTTTGCCTCAGCGTCCTATGACATTAAAGTTAAAGAGTTAAAGAGTTAAAGAAGAATATAAGACCCCGTACCAGTGTTGCCAACTCTTGAAGGCAGAAAAGCACCGTGAGCATTATGAAAATGGATAAAAAGGGTAAAAATTTACCAAAAATGGGGTAAAAAAGCACGATATTAATTTTTTTTTAAATTTTAATAAAGAATTTAAAAACACATTTTAGCTTCATAAAATCGTGTAAAAAAGGTTAAAAAAATACACAAAAAAGGGGTAAAAAAGCACCAAACTAATATCTAAAAAATTTTTTAAATTTAAACATAACGAAGTTGCTATTTAAAATTGTACTAGAAACATTGTAAAAAAATGTATTTTTTGTATAGTTCGTATTATTTTTTCAAGTTTGACAGAAAATTCAAGAAAAATTTTAAAAAACGAGAACAAATACCAAAAATATAAACTGTACAAAAAGCACTAAAAGCACTGCAAGAAATCTGAAAAAGTACTGTAAATACCAGCCTTTTTAAAATGGGTATTTGCAAAAAATCACCGGGTACGGGAATGAAAAAAGCACCAAAAAATACCCGAAAAGCACTGAAATGGCAACACTGCCGCGTACATTAATTTCTTATCTCTTTCGTATGCATTGAGAGGAACTCTGTTGAGAATTGATTTTCCCTCTAAGTTTCCGTACCTCCATCCCGTTATTTGATTAATTCAGAGTGCTCACTAAACAGGCTTTATTACATTGAGCATTAATTATAATTAATAATTCTAAAAATCATTAATTACAATAACTATTAATGCTTTCGTTTAATATCAACGTTTAAAAAGTCGTAAAAAATAATTAAAATTTTATTATACGTAAATAAGCGCCCTATGCTCCAGTGGGAGTTAGAGAAAGATATATAAATAGATACCACTACTTTACTAGATAAGTCACAACAACAAAGTAGTAATTTGAAAGATGACAAAGCAAATTGTGATAATTTTATGTTGTTTTTGTTTTTTCTTTGGGATGCAAGATGATTATTAACGCTCCTACTTGAAAACATGAAACTCTCATTGAGTTTAAGATAACAAATATTTCTAGAAATTATAAAAGGTCGTCCCTTATTTATTTTCTTAGGCCAGAATAAAATCCGGATAGATAGAAGCCTACAGCAAATTATTTATCACAATTTTTCAAAAAAGTTTTGAGATTTTAGCACATTTACTTTAATAAAAAATTTATATTTTTTAAACACTTTTGTAATTTTTTACCAATTTCGATTAATCGATTAATCGTATGAAATTATTCGAATTATTCGTTATTCGAAATTTGGACATTTTAAATTATTCGAACAATTTTTGAGAAAAATTGTTCGATTAATCGAATAACGATGTCCGTCTGTCCGTTCGTCCGTCTGTCTGTCCATGCATCATTGTTCGCACTCTACAGGTCGCAAATATTAAGATATTTTGATGAAATTTGGTTTGCTGACAAGGACAAAGACTATTGATTCTAGATAGGATCGGTTCATATTTGGACCTATCGCCCATATTGGCTAGATTTCCGGTTTTATCATTTTATAGAAAATTTTGACACAAGTCCATTTTAACCCATTCGAATTTCGGATCCAAACATTAGTTGGCTTTTAACCGGACTGATGTAGGGTATTATATAGTCGGCATGCCCGACTTTAACTTTTTACTCGTTTTTTTTTTAATTTTGCGAACTTTAACATTTTCCAAAGTTAAGTAGAGAATCACAATGGCCAATTAAATAGTCAACGCTTCCAAAAATTTTAAAATCAGTTAATTAAAGCTCATTTAAACAACATATCCACCCAGAAAAATTTTCTGTTCCAAAAAACTTGGTGTAAAACAACTTTTTCCCCGTTTTTCTGTTGTTTTTAAAAGCGTTGTTTTAGATGTGAAATTTTTTCTTAAAGGCCTGCATGCATGCATTTTAAGCATTCTGAGAAACATTCACCACACTTTTTTTAATTCAGAAATCATAAATTGAAATTCAGAAAATATCAACTAAAATTCAGAAAACATAATATCTAAATGTTCTGGGTATTTTCCGTTTAGAAAAGTTCAAGTAAAAATTTTCCAGCCTCCATTTGCGCTTTGAAAAGGGTTATATCGGCACTCACAATCCCTCTTAAAACAAATTAGACAGCATTATTTTAATATCCCTGTTTCTAGGCGTTCTTTTGTGTTTAGGTTAAATTTCTGTATAAACTGGGTCTTTTATAATAATTTTTTTCATAGGAGTGACTGTTTGGCAAATTTTCAAAATTCCAAGCCTCTTTAGAGGCATAACCTTTTTAATTTATAAAAAAAAAAGATTCTTATATAAAACATAAAAAGTTTTATTTAGAAATTTATTAATTTAGTTCGAGGCCAATGTCCTTATTATTAATTAACATAATAAGTACTTTTTTCAAAAACTGCTATTTTTCTTCATCATGGTACTCTCCTGATAAATACTTCACAGAGCTTTTGCTTTCAAAAACCTCTACACTTTCAGGAATGAAAAGACGATCGTTTTGGGGGATTTTCCATGTCCCCTTCATTAGTTTTCTTTAGAAAATAGTGACAGTAGTGCAATGCAAATTAAGTTTAAAGTTTTATTCACGGGAATGAACGATTTTTATTTCCACGTCCCGGTAATATAAAAAAGTTCGGGAAATTGAAAACCCTAATTTGTATGCTCTTGCTATAATTTTTGCATTTCGTGTTTTATGTTGCTTGTTATTTGTAATTTCTACTTTCTCCTCAACTCATTAGGGAATATTTTTTTATGTTTTAACTGATGTCATAATTTACAACCAACATGTATTTCATACGAGGAGCACATATTCTTATGTGCATTAGGATCGTTCAAATTTTTGGTCTGATTAAAAAAATAATAAACACTATGCAGATTAAAAAAATTTAAGTCAAAGTACCAGACTTTAAATTTGTAAACTCTTTCTGAAAACTTGAATTTTATATATAAAAGAAAAAAATTATCAGCTTATATGTCAATAAGTAGCCATCGAAGAAAACGATAAAGGAGGTTTACATTAATATTTCGTTAAAGATGCATTAGAAATATTTTTTTATTTCACCATTGATTGTGGAGTGTATTTTAAACAAAAATATAAAATTTTATACATTTATATCCAATAATTATACTTGCTTGGTAAGATTTTTCAAAAAAAAAGTTATTGTTTTGTGCTGCACAAGAATTTATATTTTTGAATTTGAATTCCTTTGCCGCATATCAATTCTATAATTTGCGCCGAAAAGCAGTAATATAGCAAGACATCAATGAGGTATATTTCTTAGTCTTTGTTTGCAAAAATTGCTGTACATATATGCCAAATGCAGCAAAATAGTAACGAAGTAATTTTATTTATTTTTGTGTGGTAAATTTGCTGTATATGCCAAACAATGCAGTATGCAGCAAAACAATGCTCACTTAAAGTTGTTGTGGATAAAATTGGAAATCTATCCTGAATATATTCAAATATAATACAAGACATCGAAAAACAGACATTGGAAAGGGAAAGAGAATACTTCCAATATATGTATATAATCCATCCCTAACCTATTTTTTTAATGGTCAGTGAGTCAATTCAATTGTAATCTGACCAAATATTAAATAAAAATAGCCAAAATTATTACGAAGAAACTTTTTCGGTTTGCAATACCTTTTTTGGCATAAAACTGTATTACCAAATTATAGCAATTAGCATTTCTTGATCCACCATATTGTTAATAATGCAAATGCTTATAATAAAGGGTTCATTTTGTTCTTTGGCTACAACAATTGACTTTTAAATTCAAAGTTTACAAAAACAAACTGAACTGGTAAAAAGTTAAGCTCCGGCATGTCGATCTTATGATATGCTACATCAGTTTGGTTTAAAGTCTACTAATGCTTGGATCCGAAATTTTAGTGGATTTAAAATAACTTGTGTAAAAATTTTATTTAGATTTTGCTTATGTTAGAGATATTTAAGAGAAATTCGGATTCGTACCAAAACTATGTATATTAAAATAAAAAAAATTTGAAAATCTCAAAATTTTGCATCATGTATTATAGCTTAGTGTAGGGTATAGGAATGTGAATTTTTTATAGAAATTGCTTTTTTCCACCACATATTTTTGTTTGTTTTTCTTCATTTGTCCACAAATCGCCACGATATCTAATAAATTGCTCAGCAACTGTTTGCCGGTTTTAATATAAATTTTTATTGTAATTAAAAAAGCTTTTTAGTGAGGACTAAGAATTATTTATGTTTACTTCATTTTACACTTAAAATAAGTACTCACAAGAGTGGTTTCCCCAAGGGTCACCCACACTCAAAAAGTATGCTATATTTTAAGTTAATTAATTGAATTTTAAGAAATTTGGAAAGGATTTGGCTCCAAAGAAATTTTAGCTTTAATCGAATATAATATTTTCTTAAAAACAAGTAAAAACAATTTACTTACAGCCTTTCAACACCAAATGAGAGTTAAACCAAACCCACAAAGGGTAAAACTAAGGAACATGGGAACCAGAAAGTACAAACTGACCGTTCGGCGGCATGGTTGCTGGGACGAAGTGTTTTAAACATACTACTCGGTGTTTGCAAACGCAAACACCTTGCGTGCTCTCCTGAAAATTGAACACACTGAAAGAGGGTTTCGCAACCCTTATGATCACGTACACTCTCAAAACAATTCCGTTGTGACAACCGAATTTTTTCCAACCGAATTGGGTCGGTTGCTACAACCTCGTAATTCGGTTGCCCCAACCGAATTCATTTGAGTCAACCAATAATTCGGTTGTCGCAACCGAATTGAAATTGAATTCGGTTGCCGCAACTGAATTCGGTTGCTGCAACCGAATTACAAGGTTGCAGCAACCGAATCAATTCGGTTGGCAAAAAATTCCGTTGCCACAACCGAATTGTTCTGAGAGTATATTTAACCTTTAAACTTTTTATATACCCAGCAAACAAAGGTGATCATTAATGACTCAGAAATGAGCTCCAAAAACATAAACATTTTTTCACTTTTTCCTATGAAAGTGGTCCGTCCAAAAGAGCCCCCTGTGTAATCAGAAATGACTCAGAAAAAAGAACATATAAAATCGAAATTTTCCTCATAAATTTAAATAATTTTGGAATATTTTTTGAGTCCGAAAAATGAACCCTCATTTTGAGACAGCTTTTTAGATTGTAGAGACAACTTTTTGGATTGTTTTTTAAGGGTTCATATTTTCTGCCAAAAAAAGAGTGTTTTCTAAAAACCAATAATCATTTCTATGAGCTATTTAAGAATGTTATATATGAGCGCTCCGAATTTGCTGGCTGGGTAGTTAAACAGAAAATATGTCAAACAAATTAAAGGTAGTTGAGGTGCAGTGATCAAGAATTGTGAATTATTAATCTTAATGCTACGGTGCGATAGTGAAGAAATCTAAAAAGAAATAATTCAGTTTAAAGAAAATTTTGTGAAACGCAATAAAATTTATGTGAAATATAATATTTAATTAGACAACCCAGCAAACAAAGGTGATCATTAATGACTCAGAAATGAGCTCCAAAAACATAAACATTTTTTCACTTTTTCCTATGAAAGTGGTCCGTCCAAAAGAGCCCCCTGTGTAATCAGAAATGACTCAGAAAAAAGAACGTATAAAATCGAAATTTTCCTCATAAATTTAAATAATTTTGGAATATTCTTTGAGTCCGAAAAATTAACCCTTATTTTGAGACAGCTTTTTAGATTGTAGAGACAACTTTTTGGATTGTTTTTTGAGGGTTCATATTTTCTGCCAAAAAAAGAGTGTTTTCTAAAAAACAATAATCATTTCTAAGAGCTATTTAAGAATCTTATATATGAGCGCTCCGAATTTGCTCGCTGGGAACTGAATTTTGACCTTTATGACTTATAATAAAAACTATTATGAAGATAGATGTGGTAGTCGCCAGAATTCGATTTGAAATCATAATCTTTAACAGAATAAAATTGATAAAAATGAATATTAATTACAATATTAATTGCAGTTGGTCTATATGAAGCGTTTGGAAAAACAACACTGTACAAAGGAATAAAAATTTAAACTTTTCACTATTTACTAAAATTTATGTTGTTTTATCATTGTTTAATTAAAATCAAAACTAAAAGCGACATTTGATGGCAGACATCATGGTAAGAGAGATAAAATTAAATCATTTTGACAATTGCTTGCAATCGTTTCTTTGCATGTCGATTAAGTTCTTTTACTCTGGTCTTACTCACCATTCATATCAAAGAATAGCTTAGCGGGAGAGAGCTGGACAGCAATTTTAGGATTGCAAGTTCTATGCACTGTGGCGGAAAAATTTTTTTTTTTAAATAAAACAATATTACAATATTTTCTTTTGCACTTTTTTTCCTTTTTTTAATTTGAATTGATGAATTCGAGAATCTTTTGCACTCTTTTAAAACTACTGGAGAAATGTTGAAGTTAAAGTACTCCTTTGCTATTACAACTCAATGTTAAAATAATTAGTATTTCTCTTAAAAAAGAAATACATCTAGATCACTAATTACACTGTGAGACAAATGGTAGGGGTCAGTGATCGGGAAGGGTTCAAACTACCGGGGAAAGTTATATCGGTAAAAAAGAAGTTATACGTGTCCCGGAGTTTCGCTGGGTCAAGTCTAGGAATCGAGATATATCGATTTGACCTTTGGTGATCTTTTTTTTGACATAACTCGAGAACCACTAGTCCGATTTTGCTCAAACAATTTTAAAAAAATTAAAAATTACAATTCCTTTAATCTGTTCATATAACGTTTTTCTATATACTCAACAGTTCTGCCGGTAAAAATAAATGTATGAAGAAAAAAATATTTTTTGCCTAAAATATTAAAAAAAAGTAATAAACAAAAGGTTATTGATTTTTATGGTAGCGGTAACAAACATTTATTTTTACCGGCAAAACTGTTGAGTATATAGGAAAACGTTATATGAACAGATTAAAGAAATTGTAATTTTTAATTTTTTTAAAATTGTTTCAGCAAAATCGGACTAATGGTTCTCGAGTTATGTCAAAAAAAGATATATCTCGATTCCTAGGGGTGACCCAGCGAAACGCCGGGACACGTATAACTTGTTTTTGACCGATATAACATTTCCCGATGTTTCATCCCATCCCGATTTTGACTGTCGCATAGTGTTATAAATATTACTTTTCCTACTGATCCCTTTTTTGTCTAGCGTAATGAAAAAATCTTAAAATTTTTATTATAATGAAATGAAGAAATAATTATTATTTCACTAAAAGGGACTCACGTTTAATTTTGCCGATAGTCATGCCGTTATTGGAAAAATTTAATTATTTTTTATTAAAATGAGGAAAAAGTTAAAGTCGGGCGTGCCGACAACATGTTACCCTACACCAGTCTGATTAAAAGGTAACTGATTTTTGGTTCCATACGAGCTAGCCTACCAAATTTTAACAAAATATCTTTATATTTATGACCTGTATCTTACAAAAAATCGTAAGAGCCCATATAAGGGGAAACTTTGATATATGATTCATACACCCAGACAACAGATTCAGTTCTGATAACCGCATTTGTAGCCAATCGCATGGTTCAGTTGTGGTATCCGAATTTTTCGGTTGTGGCAACAGAAAACCAATTGAGACATTACTAATTTGACTGTGTCAACGGAATTTCAATTGTATCAAGAATAATTAGGTAGCCGCAACCGAAAAATTCATTTGATGCAACTGAACCATTCGATTGGCAACAAATGGGGTTGTCAGCAACGAAACTGTTTTCTGGGTGTATTTGATATATCGGTAAATATAAAAGAAATCAATATCTTACAGTAGGGTTTTGGTAATTTCATGACGGACTGGATGATATATTTCTAAAAAATAAACCTTTGTTAAACGAACATTTAGTAGCATATTGGATAATTTTAAATTTTTAATTCATCGGCCCCCTAAAAATAATAAGAGCCTTTCACAATTTTATTACGGCCCTATGCTCCTTATGGCCCTATGCTCCAACTTGGAACGACGGGAATAAATGTATATATGCTCCTTGCATATAATGGGATCATATATGAACATATATGATCATATATGGGTTCGTATATGATATATGCATATAGCTTATCATATATGCCCATATGACTATAGTACAATATATGACAATATATGGTCTCATGTATGATCATATATGTTCGGATACAAAATTTGAGGGTATGTGGTCATATATGTTTCATATATGATCATATACGGACCCATATATGATTATACATATATGTTCATATACGATCTCATTTCAAACATACTTTTTGAGTATTTTATCCATAATCAGCTCATTGGCTCCCAGTTTCAGGAAATAGGTACATTTCATTTGATACCCATTTTACATTTTGTTGTTTTGAAAGATATATTAAAAACGGATTTACCCCACCGGTTACCTCTACACTTTTTATACCCTAGCCTCAAATACGAATCTGATAAAAAACACAAATCCATAAATTTTTGTCGATTATAATATATCCAATTTTGAGCGCCATCTCTTGGTGACCCGGTAGATATCTTCCTTGTTAGTTGAAGTTTTATATTGTTATTGAAAAAAATCATCATAAATAAAAAATTCAACAGTAAAAGGTATAAAAACAATGGTAAAACAGTCATACATACATTCATATGTATTTTACGTATTAAACCTTAAGTAATAACAGACAAATAAAGCCAAAAGGTATACAATACACAATATATATTTTCTTATTCATAACCCAGTTAACAATTGTAGAGCTAAATGTAACGATGGTTAGACAAGCAAGAAAATTATAGCCATCTTACCAAATTGACAAACAGTAAATGAAATTTTTTTTTTTATTTGAGACTGTGTGTCAACACTGCTTTTTAAAAATAGCAAGTTACGAGATATCAACACCCCGACGAAAAAAGTTTATAAATATTGATTTATTACTTGATATAATTCTCATATTTTTTATCTTTGGCTATATGTAACAATATATATTTATATCTCATACTTATTTTTACGAATATTTTTAATCTAGCGCTATATATAATCTTATATCATTGTACATAACTGTTGTATACTAGTGGATTTTTCTTCTCCCATCATTTACACTTGGTGAAACTATATACACGATCATATATATTTAAATTTATCATTATCACTTTTATATATAATTATATATAAATATATATGGTGCACTTAAAATATTTTTTTTACTGTTAATAAAATTAACCACAAATTGGTGAAAACAACTAACAAAAATTAATAACATACATTTTTTTAGTTAATGTTTTAACAGAAAGACTGAATAAAATGACTGTTACAAATTCTCAGTATTTTATGTTAATTATTTTTTTAATGGCATCCGAATGTAAGAAGACAAAGTTTTTATAAATAGTATTTCTTACCTTAAATAAAGGTCTTTGATCTGATCCAAAATACAGTACATTTGTGATAACAATAGCTCATTGTTTAATTTGACGAACAACAGCATATAAACAACATGCTGGGTTAAAGTATTTGCTGCATATGCACAGTTTATAAATACATGCAACACGTAGTCAAATACTAACTTGGCTTACTGAGTTAAGCTCCATCTGTGTTGTATGTTCATTTTAATGTGCCTATTTTCGAAAAGTTATTTTGGTTTTTTTTCTCACTGCCTGTTGTTGTTATAGTTGTTATTGTTGTTGTTTCTGAACCATTGTTGCTGCCGTTGTTTTCATTGTTGTTGTTATTGTAATGATGATAGTCGGCATATTTGTTTATACATATCTGGTATCTTCTATATATCTTTTATTTTTTCACAGTCATCTCTCTAGTCATGCATGCAACTTTAAGTCTATGAATTTTTCATTTGTCTGTTGCTAGTGGCATTAAATAAAACATATGTACCTACGTACGTATTTGTGTATGTCTGTATGACTATGTTTGGCTCTATGCATATGAAAGTAATAATATTGGTGTGAGCATATAAAACTGGTAACATCATGAAAGTGGTAGTAGTAGTATGTACTTAAGCTTGAACAACAACATCCAACACCAATACCAAAAAATTTAAAGGTAATAAATACATTTATATAATTTTTCTTACCATTTGCTTCCGATTAAAATACATAGAGGGTCTTTTTATGCCAGCCATCGTATATATTACCTAGTCATTGTATTTTAAGAGTATATAGGTGTTTTTGTGTGTGCAGGTGGGGATGTGTGTGAAGGTGTCCCTTAAATTACGAATTTTCCAATTTTAATGCGAAATGGTACTTTTTAGAATTTAGAATTTTTAAAATTTGATTTGTTCTTCGTTTTTTAATATTTTGTTTCGTAAAGGGAGCAACACTAAAGAAAATCGTTCAATTAATGTACGTGGTACTTTCTTTGGAAATGTGGTGAAGGGCTTCAAATATAGCAACGCTGTAATTGCTCGAGGTGTTGAATCTTATGTGTAACAATACAACTCAACCATTACACAACAATGCTCCACGCATTAAGGATGATTCAAATTGATCAAATAAAACTTTTCGACTCAGTTAGATATCATTAACCCACTTTAAACTGGGTGTAAAAATGAGCCATAAATTTGACAAGAATGCAAAATCTGTTTTTTAATTTGTGTTTAAGAAACAACGTGAAACAATTATTATTCGTGTTTGATGTGTGGACCGATTCTTTTAAAGGAAAGTTCAGACAAATTTTTTATTTTGTGAAAAAATTAACAGCGTTTTGTTATTATCATTAAATTTTACAAAACTTTCGAAAAATATCGCTTCAGTTTAGCTCTAGGTATTAAAATTTTCTATATTTTTATTTAAAAATATCATTAGTTAACCATTAGCAACCTGAAGACAACAAATGTGTTTACTGTTACTGTGATTCAATAAAGATATATATTTGTTCCTTTTACTCCTGCAAGGAGCATAGGGCCGCAACAAGATTATCCCAATACGTTCGATCTGATGCACGGTGTTTGATTTCATTCCAACGAAGGTGTAAGTTGGATATTTCGGTTTCAATTTGCCGTTTCCAGGTGTGTGCTGGTCTTCCTATACGTCGACTGCCTTGCGGGTTCCAGTCTATAGCCTGTTTTGCAATATCATTGGGTTGTTTACGTAATGTATGTCCAATCCAATTCCATTTGCGTTTGCGGATTTCAATTTGGATAGGTTGTTGGCCAGTTTCTGACCAGAGTCGGCAATTTGAAATTGTTCTAGGCCAGAATATGTGTAGAATCTTCCTTAAGCATTTATTCACAAAAACTTGTATGGAATGTAAGTCGCGAGGTGCTGCATTCCACGTCTCGCATCCATACAACAGTGTGGATTTTATATTGGAGTTGAATATCCTTAGCTTCGTCCTTCTTGATATATGTGAAGAGTTCCACACTGACTTGAGTTGGCCGAAAGCTTGCCGGGCTTTGTTTATACGGTTAGATATATCGGCTTTGGATCCGCCACTTTTGTCCAATATGCTTCCCAGGTAACAGAATGATTCTACTTCATCAAGCGATTGATTCTGAACGGTTAATGTTTGCTCGTTATTTACATTTCAATAAAGAAAATTAACAAAATTTTGACTTATACCATAAGGATTATATTCAATAAATTTTACCAAAATCCGCCAACGTCTCTCGTTTCCCACCGAGGTTAAACGTCAAATTTTTAGATATTTTATAACTGCAGATAATTTTATCGAAATATAATTGTATTCGTAATGGAATTTCATGAAACTTTACCTGATTAGTCTCCGAAGTCCAAAATTGATATTTTTAAGGAAACAAAATCGATATGAATCATTATATGCATTTGGGGTCAAAATGGCCCAAAATTTTTCGAACGTTTAAATATCGTACACTGTTAGTTGAAATTATTGGCATAGCAAACTCAAAAACATTTTAATAATGGATTTTTGAGGAGAAAATATTGGTATTATCTCTTAAGTGCACCACTTGAAGTCAAATGGCCTCTATTGTATAAAATATTTAAATAAACCCTTTGTTTAACAAATATGATTTTCAAGAAGAAAACTTTTATTGATAAATATGAGATATTCATCATTTAAAGTTATTTTTTATTTTTAACTGTAATTTATTTCGCAATTCAATTGTAGGTCATCAATAAAATCTTGAGTTTTTAACGAATTTCTTTTATTAGTTAATAAAAATTAATTCTTTTATTTATTTTTTTAATAGGTTTTAGCAACTCTGACAGCTAGATTCTAATTTGGAACCATTGTGGGGTGTCAGCATTGAAGTTCGACAAATCGTGATTTTATGGACTACCTAGTCTATATGTATGTATTTTGGAAAGTCCCTTTGTGCGTTTTTATACAAATGTTTTTATATACCCTTAAATCCCTTAAAATCCCCCATCAAAAATACTATAGACGATTTTTAGTTTTGCATACATATTATGCTCTTAGGTTTAAACCATCACACTATGGGCTGGGATTTATTTTATTGTTATTTTCATTATTTTATTTTTAATTTTTATTATTATTGTTATTATTACTATTTTTATTTTGGTATTATATAGAAGCCTATTACATTTGTTTAAACACAGAAGAAAAGCAGGAGAACATTACCTAAATAAGTGAAATTTTACAACTACATAAGTGAAGTTAGTTTTACAATTTTCTAGTAAAATATATTTATTATCTTAGCTATTTTTAATAGACATGTATATTAGAGCGACTCACCTTATATGGACAGAAAGAAAAGTTTTGGTATCCATATTGCCCTATTTAGAACATATTGTTTCCACCACATTGAATTTCTGATAAAACGCGAAATATCGCGAATTTCAAAAAAAATCTGAAACACGTGTTCACTTAAATCGTCTGTATATTATGATATGTAAGTTTGAGATTTCAATCACAAATATCTCTGTACAAAAGAGTCAAAAATATGTTGTTTTTTATAGAGTATTCTTGAAAATAGGACATGTCAGGATATGCTTGAACATATTATATATACCGCTGGACGGCCTCTAAAAAACCTTTCATATGATACTATATTGAGTATCTTTTCTTCAGCTAAGATGCAAATTTCTTACAAAAACTAAAAAAAATACCTTTTTTAAAAATGGTCCAGCTCGTAAGATCTCATTCCTACACCCGAGATATTTTGGGAATCATCATGAAACAAACCAAGGTTTATTTTGAGGGGGGAAATTTTTTTACTTTTTTTCGTGATTCGGTCTAATGTATATATATTAGAATGTCCCTTAAAATAGCGATTTGTCGATTTTCGTTCACTACAACCCCCAGTTTTATTGAAAATGGTCCCAAATGGAAGAAATCGATTTTTTTTTCGAAGACGTTAACCCGTGCCGAAAGTTGGAAATGGCCCATTTTGGGAAAACAAGTGTATTCCTATTAAAAATTCCCAAAATTCGAAATTTCGAAAAAAAAATAATTTTTTTGAATGGGGGAATATTTAGTTGATCTCTTATTTTTAAGTAAAGTTCTTTTTAATTTGACACTAGATCATAAATTAATATCACTTTCTGTTTAAATTATTTTCAAATCGTTGATGTTAGTCTAAGTTGAGTTGTTGGTACGAAATTAGATTTTCTTTCAGCGGTCACATAAGTAATCAATCATTAAAATATTAGCCCACACAAGACGAAATACACTGATGATGGCTTTGTAGCGAAAGACGAAAATACGTATTCTGTATTGCTGGTCTTATCGAATTCTTTCAAATATATTTTTATTATTTGTAATTTACTTGTAAAAATTGTATCATCTTTCTTTGATTTGAAAATAATTTAAACAGAAAGTGATATTAATTTATGATCTAGAGTCAAACTAGAAAGAACATTCATAATTTTTTATTCCATTTATTCATTTAATATAGTCAGAATGATTCAGACATGGAATTTTGACTTCATCGGATATTTTTAACCCACTTTAGCCTGGAATCCGGATATCATTAACCCACTTTAGCCTGGAAAAAAAATAATATAATGGAAAAAAAAAATTATATTATTTAATTTATTTTATTTTATTTATAATATTTATATTATTTATAGTTAAATTGTTAATTTTGTTTTTCTCTATTTTCAATGTTTTCTCTATTTTTCTCTATTTTTTAATGTTTTTATTTTTATTTATAATTAAATTTGTTTTGTTCATATATCTATTGTAATTAATTTTAAAATTATTATGTACAAAATTTGTTATGACAATATGCAGACCCATACTATAAATTAAAAGATTTAAATCTTGTTGTATGGGTGGAACAAATAAATGTTAAATCTAAATCTAAAATCTAAATCTAAATCCAAAATGACCCACGAATTTGATAAAAATGCAAAAACGTGTTTTTTTTAAAATTAATTTTAACGATTTTTTAAAATGCCTAATTTGGAGATGTCGATTGCTATTTGTACCACATTATAGTTGATATTAAAGAAAAAAACGAAAAAAAAAATTGGAAAAATGATAATTCGAGTTTGTGCTTGGAGCGACTGCTTTCCAGGACATTTTACAAAAATTGCTCATTTTGTCAAAAATTTAACAAAATTTTAATGTTTTCATCAAAGTTTATATAGTTTTCGGAAAACTATCACTTGAATTTGGTAAGACTATAATTATCTTTACATTTGTTTAAAAAATCGTTAGCGCTTAGTGGCCTATGGTCAGAAAAGTCACATGAAACTTAATATTAATTATGACTACGAGATTGTAAAGCCATTAAATTTGACAAAAAAAATCCCAACTGGATAAAAAGAATTATTTTATGTAACAAGATCAATATAGGGTTAATTTGTATACTTTTGGCCAAAAACAGCCCACTAGGAAATTTACAGAATAACACCTTTCATAATTTTCGAAAAAAAATGAATACAAATGGATCAAAGAAATCTTTTTTCCACTTGATAAAAATTATTATTTTGTGTAACTTGCTCCATATAGGGTTAATGTTTTTACTTTTAGGCAAAAAATAAACACTTGGAAATTTACAGAATGATGGATACACAGATTGTAGCCAATCTCATGGTTCGGTTGTGGTAGCCGAATTTTTCAGTTGTGGCAACAGAAAACCAATTGAGACAGCACTAATTTTACTGGCGCAACGGCATTTCAGTTGTACCAAGTACAATTCGGTAGTCACAACCAAAAAATTAATTTGCTACAACTGAACCATTCGATTGGCAGCAAATGGGGTAGTCAGCACCGAATCTGTTTTCTGGGTGTAGGTTAGACCGTACCTTAAAAAAAAAAGTTCGCCGTACACCCTCTAATATGAAGTATTTTTGGAAGGCGATTTCAAAAAAATTTTTTTTTTTTTTGCCGAACGTATGGTCGGTCGCTTTTATTAATTTTTTGTTATAGCTTTGGCATTAAAAATCGGATTTTAAAATGTGATATATCGATTTTTTTGCCTCGAGGAGACCAGTGTTTTGCTATATAGTAAAAATCCAATTAAAAAAAATTTAAAAAGACGACCCTACGTTCGGCAACCAATATATGAAAAAAATTTCTACTGGGTTTAGCGAAAAACTTGCTTAGCAAAAGTTTAATCATTTTTTGCGAGCTTTAATTTTCTGACATTAGGGTTGTACATTAGGGTGGTAGCAACTGAGATCTGTTGGGTAACTACTAGAATGGGATACTTGAGCTCAAAATGCCCTTAGAGCAAAACACTGGTCTCCTCGAGGGAAAAACATCGATGTATCATACTTTGAGATCCGACACTAAATGCCAAAGATATAACGATTTTTTTTTAAACCTCCTTGCAAAAATACTTAATATTAGAGGGTGTACGGCGCACTTTTTTTTTTTGCCTGTAAGGTGGTACGCTCTAGTGTTTCATGAACTTATTATTTTTTTTTAATTCACTGAATGTAATTTTATATTTTTTTAATTCACTGAATGAAAATGAAATTGAATGAATTCAGTGGTGAATTAATTCAGTAAGGAATTAATTCACTTTTTTTCCATTCGATTTATAAAATTGAACGCGTTCATTTGATTTAATAAAAAGTACTATTGCAATTGAATTAATTCTTTGAATTTGTTGTTTGATGAACGCATTCAGTTGAATGAATTCAGTGAATTACTTAAGAAAAGGAATTCATTCAATTCTAGAGAAAATTGAATTCGATTGGTAGTGAATTCATTCAAAAAGGAATTAATTCTTCAAAGCTCTGTTTAGCGCACAAGGACAGGCCAATTGGTTCATCATTATTCAGAATCAGAAAAAATGCGACGAAATATAAAAGTAAAACATTTGTAAAATATTAATATATGCATTTAAATAAAATATAATGAAATAAGACCATTTAAACATTAGAAAAAGCTAAAATAAGCTAGTATGTACAAACGTAACCCGGGTGTGTGTTCTCGTAGAAAAAGTTGGGTATGCATCGTAGTGTTATTATAATCCATTCTGAATAAATTCCATCCCATAGTGCAACATAAGTGTTATATCTCTTTGTGTGATTGTATAGAATTTGTATGAATTTCATTTATTTGTTATTAAAGTTATTTTTTACATATCTGCAGTATTTTTGTGGACACAACACACGTGTTACTTTATATAAACTGTTTTTTTATTCTTATTATTGTACCTTTATTTTTTATTGAAATGTCATTCTTTTTTTGTGTTTTTCGTTTGGTGTAACTTCTTACACACCTATACCTTTCATACTATACATTCATACCACTTTGAATTCCCTTGTTGTTCACCTTTTATTGTTTGTTGCTGTTGTGCTCTACTCTTGGGTTTCATCCACGTCTTCCTTTCCTGCTAAATATTTATGTATTTATTGTATTCCAATGTGTTTGTTGTTTACAACACCGTGGAAACATATTGTTCATGAATACATTTTAATAAATAATGAAGAGTATATATTTCATGAATATTTCAAATATTCAAAAATTCTACTCTTTTTGTTTGCTAAAAACATAAAATACAAAGGGAATTAATGTCATAAGTGATATAAACTAAAGGGGTTTTAAGCCCTGTTCTTTTTTTTCATCTGTAATATTTCAAGTAAAACATCTATGTATGTATGTGATGCTGTATCGCTTTAAGTTAATTGAATATTTTTGCAAAAAATATTATGCGTAGTTCATTTTAATATAAATTTTTTTTGGAAACTAAGGTGCCTCTTCTCATTTGTGATTCGTTGTGACGGTCATAAGAATATTTTAAAGACTGAAAGTCACAAATTTTCATATATATTTGTTCCTTTTACTCCTGCAAGGAGCATACAAAACAACAATGAAATTCCAAACATTCAAATTTTTTTTGTCAATGTTATGATTGTGACGGTATTTGGTCTAAATTTTTGAAATTTTTAAACAAAAGTTTGAAAATATAGTAGTATAATCTATTGTTAATTTGTAACAACAACCACAAGTGGAATAGGGTAGGGGGAACCTTCGCCATTTTTCTCCGATATTAATGGAGATAAAAAAAATTGGGGACAAATTTGAGATCTAATTAGATCTGATCAGATCTAGGCATATCTGGCGCAATTGTCCAGATCACTTTAGATTTGAACAGATTTGGCACTAGATCTGATCAGATCTTGCCATAAGGTATTATCACATATGCCATATCTGATCATATTTGATAAGATCTGGTACAGGATCTAATTAGATTCAAACATATCTATTTAGATCCAAAAAGATCTGATCAGATCTAAACTTTTTTACACGGGATGACGGAAAAATTTAAAATAACAGCGGAATGCGAAAAAGGTCTTTATGGTGCAGAAAATGATTTAAATAGCGAATCAGCGATTGACATTTTGCAAACAAATTGATGCATAAATTTTCTTTTTGCTTAATTTTTTTCGTATTTCTGTTTTTGCAACCTAACCAGCAAACTTTGGTTTAAGATATGGGATTATGAAACAACCCAGCAAAATATTGGTAATGACACCTCATTACTATCTGCATTACCAAAAATGATATATCATTACATTTTGCATTATTTTATAATATAAAATAATGACTTCCTAATAACGACCTATTGTATTCATTGTTTCTAAATATAAAATAATGACTTACTCGTAATAGTTTAAATAAGTTCTTTTTACACAGTTAAATTTTATACATTTTTATTTATTATATGTAAATATGTTTTATCCCGGTGAAAAATGTCCATATATGAACATTTATGGTTCAACCATATATGTATGGATCCGAAAAATGAGGTAACACCTAAGTATATGTTCATATATGGGCATATATGAACATATACATTTATTAAATATATGCGAATACATGCGAACGTTGCTGTCCTTTCCCGGTGAAAAATGTCCATATATGAACATTTATGGTTCAACCATATATGTATGGATCCGAAAAATGACGTAACACCTAAGTATATGTTCATATATGGACATATATGAACATATACATTTATTAAATATATGCGAATACATGCGAACGTTGCTGTCCTTTATTATAAGGTTGTACGATAGATATAAATTTATGTATGACATTCAAATTAGGCGCTACATATGTTCCTTTTTTTATTCATGGCATTAAATATAATTCCATATTTATCGAAATATGATTTCCTTTTACATATATGGAAAAATGTATTCTTCGAAATATGTTCATATACAAGTCCCTTTTGCATAAATTGAATAACATATACTTTCATATTTGTCCATATATGAGTGCCATTTCCATATATGAAATAACAGATGCTTCCATATATGTCTGTATATGAAATTTTTTCCATATATGGAATCACATATACTTACATATATGTTCATATAAAATCCATATATGTTCATAAAAAATCCATATTTGTTCATATGTGTCCATACATAAACCATATATGAACATGTTTGAGCGTATATGAACATTTTTCACCGGGATGTTTAAATGTTTATGACGAGTGCTAAAATTACACACTAGAGAAAACTTAAATTTTTCTGAATGTATTTCCTTAAGCTAATAGTATTTGCTTAACTCCTTATTTTTAAGAATCAAGTAAGCAATCGGATAACCACTTCAACTTTTTGTAAGCATGTGTGTAACCACTTATTATTCAAAATCTCATAGCTACTTATTTCTCATTTTTTCGTAAGCGAGCGGGTAAGCGTGACTACTTATAAAAACGACCACGCCAAACAAAAATAAGAGTTTAGATGCCAAAAAATAAGTTGTGCGGAGCTATGAATTTCTATTATATAACCACTTATTTGGTAATGAAAGATTTTGCTGGGAAAATATACCGCAATTAAAAAATTCCACAATAATGCCGGAGTGGGAAAAAAGAATTTGTGCCGCAGAAAATTATTTAAGAAACTTAATCAAACTTCTCTGCAAACGAATATAATGATGCAAAATTTTTCGGTTATGGAAATTTTTTTCCGAATTTTTTTATTTTCAAACTAACCATTAATTTTTTTATAAGATATGGGTGTTATACACTCTAAAAATTTTTTGTAAATTTACTACTATAAAATGGGTAAAATTTTACGACAATTCGGTAAATATAAACAAAAAATGTGTAAACTTTATTCCTACACACTTCCATACACAATATTACACACACAAAGTATTTTTAGACATTATGTGTTTATAAATAAACACATTGTGCCTAAAATTACTGTTGTTTTGTTAAATAAAATTTTTACGCACAAAGTTGGTAAATATACTATCCTATAATAGTAATAAATACTCTGACATTTCAAATTGGAAAATATTTAAAAAAAATTATAAATAATAAAAAGAAAAAGCGAAAACGGATTATTTTTTGTGAATTACAACATTTCCACAAACACATTAGAGTCTGGAAATTCCAACATAAGCATGAAATTGTTTTTGGTAATTCTTGTTAACGCATGTGGTAGTCTAAACCTCATTTCAAAATTGAAAACGCCGTAAGAGAGATACGGCCTACGCAGGAACAGCTGGGTGCAATGACTCCTGCTCAACAAAATGCCTTCTTTGCAAGGTAGGCAGTCAACCAACAACCGTCAACAATAACGGGAGAAAACGCCGTAAGAGAGATACGGCCTAGGCAAAACAACTGGGTGCAATGACTCCTGCTCAACAAAGTCAGTATTCATTGAGTACAGCCTAACTTGCAAAGAAAGCATTTTGTTGAGCAGGAGTCATTGCACTCAGTTGTTCCTGCTTAGACCATATCTCTCTTAAGACGTTTTCTCCCGTTATTGTTGACGGTTACTGCCTGCCTTTCAAAGAAGACATTTTGTTGAGCAGGAGTCATTGCACCCATTCAATAGTTATAACAAAATTTTATATGAATTTTATACAAATGCCTTAAGATCCCAAAACGACTAATTGGGACATAAATGATTATGAGAGAAGGACTCGGATATTATTATTAATAAAATACGTACCAAAAATTAATTTGCTATTTTATTTTAAAAAAATTTTTGGGTGGTGCTTAAAGTTAGCACAACTGTTGTAAATGTACGCATTTTATTGGATTTTTGCGCATTTTTTGTGGATTTTTACGCATTTTATGTGTACATTTACACGTGAAACGTGCTTTTTTACACACAAATTTAGTAAATTAACACACTAATTTCAAAATTTCATTTAAGTTTTACGCACTTTCAATGTAAAATTACAAATTTAACAGAATGTGCTTATTTTTTTCAATTACGCACATGGAGTAAATTTAACCAATTTATAGTAGTTCAGTTTCCAACTATAAGTTGGGTAAATTTAAACAGAATTTAATTAGAGTGTAGTTCTTGGATTATGAATTTGAAAAAACCAAACGAGCGAGCCTTTTCCATCCCTGATTAATAAGTCTGTGTTCGTTCCTGTTTGAAGGCACATAAGATTTTGTTTCACAAAAAGTATTGAGCGATTTGCAGGGCCATTCCCATTACAAGTTGGTAAATTTATGAAATTAGTGCGTAAAATTTAAATTTATCAACACAACAAACAAAAAAATATGCACAATAGACCGTACCACAAAAAAAAATTCGCCGTACACCATCGAATCTAAATTATTTTCGTCGAACGTTCGGGCCTTTTTAAATTGTTTTCATTGGGTTTATCCTTTCCCAGCAAACCAAACGATATCGTTTCGAATTCGTAACGATATCATTTCGATGATAAGTTTGTCCGAGAATGCTATCATTAACGATTCATAAGTGATAGGTACTGTGAAAAAAATGCTCAATCGTTAATGATATCGTTTCCTCATAGAATAACGATATCGTTATGATATCGAAAATATCAGGCAGCGCAATAATGGGTCATATGAATAAAACTTAGCAATTATTTCGAAGTAATTATTTTTGGCTTAGGAATGACTTTTAATACCAAATTTATCCATAGACTTTTAGAACGGCATGAAATATAAACGAAAATTGAATAATAAAATTTTTAGTCTACTCGCAAGTACCCTAGTAAAAATGATTTTTATATATTCATATATGATTTTTATACAATCATTTATGATTTTATATAATTATAACTTGTCGAGTATTGTGATACATATATTTTTATATGATTATATCAAAAGATATTTAATTATATAAAATTATATTAACCAGATCCACCATTTTTCGGATCAGATAATATATTTTTTATATAATTATATTAACCCATACATGATTTGATCCGGAAAATGGTGGATCTGGTTAATATAATTTTATATAATTAAATATCTTTTGATATAATCATATAAAAATATATGTTTCACAATAGTCGACAAGTTATAATTGCATAAAATCATAAATGATTATATAAAAATCATATCTGATTATATAAAAGTCATTTTTACTAGGGTAGACTTAAATTGTGAAGTAATTATTTTTTTATTAATACAATATTTTCGTCAAATTCAATAATTTGTTGTCGTTATTTTATCACTATTCCATAAAAATATGATATCATTAACGATATCGAAATAAGCAAATATATATGATATTTTTAACTATTAAATTGGAAAAAAAACAAATGACTTTTTCAGGAACTTTATCGTTATTTTGAAAAATTATGATATCATTACGAGTTCATATTTTTGTATCATAAACGATAGCAATTATGAGACTTAATATGTAATCGTTAATGATACTGTTTCGTTTTATGGTTTATTGGATTATAGCAATACATTGGTCTCCTACATTGGGCAAAACAAACTAATTTTTTTTGCGAAATTGCCTTGCAAAAATACTTTATATTCGAAGGTGTAGCTCCCACTTTTTTGTTTTTTGCCGAATTATTTTTGAAAGTAAAATGAATATATATATTTTTGCAAAAACTAAGTATGAAAATGTAGGTTAAAATGTTTTATAAATTCAAAAATTTGTTCGAAATATCAAATTTCCAAAATTTTTAATTCCATGGGATTTTAAAATCCACTCTAATTAAAAAGTTTCAGAAGTCAGAATTACCCGTGTTCTGTGTTCAATCATATATGAAAGTGTGTACAAAATAATTTTATGTATTTTATGTTCATATTTACTCACTATGCGTTATAAATATTATATGAAAATTTACCCATTTTAGAGTACTTTTTAGAGTGTATATCAAATTTAAAAAAAAAAATCGTTTTGGCAAATTATTTCAATATATAACTGAAATTACGGAGCTGATTAAAAAGCAATTTAACAAAAAATGCATTGAAACCAGTTAATTTTATTTTAAGCCAGAAAACAGAAATACTTTTTTTTAATTTAACAAATCTATCTGAGTGTTGGTAAAAAGGTCGGGAGTTAAACTTTTTTTACAAGATTTTTAATGATTTTTCTAAACCAATTGTTGCTAATTAGTATAAAATGTTTTTGTGTAACAATGTTTTTTTTTGTAGAACAAACAGTTGTTCAAATTAGAAAAATTTTCTTAATTGCCAAGTTTTGGATTCAAAAAGTTCCCAAATCAATGCTTCTATTTATTAAATTTTGTTTAAATAAAGGGCCTCAAAAAGTTATGTTTCTTATTATTAAACTTTAGTATCATTTATAAAATCTAATTTTCCTTTAAGTTTAACATCAGTAAACTATTCAAAAAAAAAAAAAATGCTCGAAAAACTCAAATTATTAAATAAGCTTTTTTCAACTAATTCTTTCAAAGAATATTTTTGCAAAAAAAATAAATTATCAAATGTCTTTCTATCTATACTATTTTACACCATCTTATTGCTAATTTTCTTAAAATTTATTTAACTATTTCTTGTCATGTTTTCCTTATATATTTTTTAATGCATAAACTAAAACATTAGTAACCCAAACAATATATATACTCGTACTAACAAACATATAAACAAATTATATATGCAACACAAGACAAAAATTTCGAAAAGCTATAAAGTCCGTTTGTCACATTCTGCCATAACACCCCAAGTGAATTGCAGTTTCCTATTTGGGAACATAAATAGTTTAGTTAGAAATTTACATGTACTTATGTTCCACAACATAACAAATACAAATTGTATAGCAGAGGGAATAATCATGGATGTCCAACAAAATGCTTACGTGTCCCTTGATAATTGCGTGTAACGAAGAAATATTTTTCACTTAACTTTATAGCAATATTGTAAAGGCAAATTTTTAATGGAATTAGTAGTAGTAAGGTTATTTATTAGAACTAACAGGGTATGAATTAAAAAAAAAAAGTGCAACAAATTTTAAATAAATAGTGACAGTTACTTCCTTTGGGATGATTGTTGTTAGGAGATTAAATAATTTAATAATTCAAAAAACTATAGTTTTGTGTTTTTTTAAAATAAATTTCAGGAGTCACATTGCAGTTAATGTAAGACCTGCTATATCATTAGACAAGACGTTGCAATTGCAATAATTTTAAGCAAAAAACGTTTGGTGCAAAAAAAAATTCTATAGGCTTTCATAAAGCAGAACGATTTGCTTGATAATCCCTAAGATATTCCGGCTCTAGCATAGACATTCGTCGCCTTTGCGGACTCCTTTATAAAATATTAACTAGCAAAATTTTCTAAAAAATTTCGATTTACCTTTTCGGGTTTTAGCTTTCAAAACTTTCTCTATATAAATTTTCAGTTTTAATGTCCTTTTCTTTCTGCATTTTCCTTTCTTTACCTAATTCGATAGTTAGCATGCAGTTTGAAAATTTGTATCAGAGGTGTGTAAATAATTTAACAGCACGGAAAGGAAAGTAAGTACGTTTAAATAGTTTCCGTATTATTCTCCAACAATTTCGTTTTTCTTCTATTTAGTACTATTGTTAATTTTCATTGTTCACTAAACAATATACAAAATACTTTACTATTTTTACATTATAACTATTCTTTCGTTGACTCAGTTTTCCCTCCATTTTATTCAATTAGTATAAATAATTTATTACTGTTTAACTTGAAGAATACTAGAGTAGAAAACTGGAACAAACTGCAAAACAGGAGAAACAAATACACAGCAAAAAAATATATGCGGTGCTACAAAATCAAATAAATGAAAACTATATTTCAAATTATGTGCCAAAGGATGTACACTAAAAAAAATGTCAGTAAAAACAGCGAAAATATTTATTGTTTTAGGTAATTTTAAGCTAGGAGAGCCTTTGGAAAAAAATTATATATATATGTATATGTAAAGGGTGGTTAAATTTTAAGGGCCGATGTTGATTTTGAATAAAACGCAAATTATTTAGGAAATTATTATCATTTCTTTTTATATGATAATATTGGTATGGTTCAATTACGTATGGAACAAAATATCGGCCAAATGGCCGCCGCGACCTCGTTGGCACACCTCCATCCGATGGTCCAAATTTTCGATGACGCTGAGGCATAATTGAGGTTCTATTATCGAATTATTTCATCCTTTAGCTCTTAAATTGATGCTGGCTTATCGACATACACCTTTTCTTTCAAATAACCCCCAAAGAAAGAAGTCCAACGGTGTCAAATCACATGATCTTGGCGGCAAATTGACATCGCAACTACGTGAGATAACACGGCCATTGAATTTCTCGCGCAAAAGAGCCATTGTTTCGTTGGCTGTGTGGCAAGTGGCACCATCCTGTTGAAACCACATATCGTTCAGGTCCACATTCTCAATTTCTGGCCACAAGAAGTCCGTTATAGCGAACACCATTCACGGTAACTGCTAGGCAACCTCATTTTCGAAGAAGTACGGCCCGATGACGCCGCCAGCCCATAAACCGCACCAAACACAAAAAACAGGCGTTTTCACATTTCCTACAGACCCAATTTGCTGAAATTTGTGCACAATTCTCCCGATTGTGGAAACATTTGGTCGATTATGTTGACCAAAGAAATCACGAAGTGCACGAAATGCATTTTGATTTGAACGCCCATTTTCATAATAAGCCTGAATAACTTTAACGCGTTGCTCGATTGTGTATCTTTCCATGGTTCAACTTGAGTTAGTCTGAAGTTGAAAAATGTCAAATGAAATGCAGAAAAAACTTGACGTTTAGGTATGGTTCACATTCAACATCGGCCCTTAAAATTTAACCACCCTTTATATATATAAAATTCTCGTGTTACGGTGTTGGCGTTCGTATTCCTCCGAAACGACTCGACCGGTTTTTATGAAAGTTTTTATGTGTGTTTGGTAGGTATGAGAGTAGGTCGTAAAGTATATTTCATACCGCTAGGGGATTAGGGCGTCCCCACATATAAAATTTGCGTGTTGCTATGACAACCAGGCAGCACTTATAGCATTAACCTAATCTAATCTCATCCTATCTCATCTCAATTTTTTTTTTTTTGGAAACATTTTTTTTTTGTGGAGACATTTTTTTTTTTTTGTAGAAACTTCTTTTTTTTGTGAAAACACTTATTTTTTTGTTGAAACACTTTTTTTTGTGGTAACACTTTTTTTTTGGGAAGGGAAACATATTTCTTTTGTTGAAACACATTTTTTTCAGAAACATTTTTTTTTTTGGGAAAATTTTTTTTTTGTGAAAACACTTCTTTTTTTGTGGAAACACTTTTTTTGCGTGGAAACACTTTTATTTTGTTTTTTGTGGAAACACTTTTTTTTGTGGAAACATTTTTTTTGTGGAAACTTTTTTTTGTGCAAACATTTTTTTTGTGGAAACATTTTTTTTTGTGGAAACTTTTTTTGGTGCAAACATTTTTTTTGTAGAAACACTTTTTTTTGTGGAAACACTTTTTTTTTGTGGAAACACTTTTTTTTTTTGTGGAAACCCTTTTTTTGTATGGAAACACTTTTTTTGTGGAAAATTTTTTTTTTTTTTTGTGGAAACACTTTTTCCGAATTTCGTTAAGATCGGAAATTATCACATGTATTAGTTTAGTAACTGAACATACATTATTCGTAGGTTTACTAATTTCTAACAAAAAATATTGTTAGTTTTTTCAAATTTTAACACAAAGTATTTAAATATTTCTGTTAAATTACAGGCGCATTACTTCAAGTGTAGTTTATTATAATATGAAAAATAATTGCTCCTATAATTGTTCCGAAATACAATAATTTACGTTAGTTGTTTTTTTTTCATAACTGCCATAATAGTTGTTTTGTAGTTTTGGATAGAAAAACAACTGTAACTACATTTAAAAACAATAACTACTATGACTGACAAACAACTGCCATGTACAACCTACACTATGTTTCTTTCCAAGTATATTTTCACTGTAGCAGCGTTTTATTATACTCTACACTACTTCGTGGAGAGGGTATTATAAGATTGTGCTGATGTTTGTAACACCAAAAAATATTGTAACTAGACCCACCTTATAGTATACCGTTCGACTTAGGATCACTTTTTATTTCGATTTAACGATGTCCGTCTGTCCGTCCGTCCGTCTGTCTGTCTGTCCATGCATTCTTGTGCGCACTCTACAGGTCGCAAATATTAAGATATTTTGATGAAACTTGGTACACCGACTTATGTCGGCCCAAGGACGACGTCTGTTGATTTTGGTTAAAATCGGTTTAGACTTAGTGCCCATATAAGGGTCCTACCAACATTATATTTTTTATACGCTGCAGGTCGCAAATATTAAGATATTTTGATGAAATTTAGTACACCGACCTATTTCAGCCCAAAGATGTAGCCTATTGATTTTGGTTAACACCGGTCCATGGTTAGACCTAGTGCCCATATAAGGGTCCCCCCAAAATTATATTGTTTATACGCTGCAGGTCGCAAATATTAAGATATTTTGATGAAATTTAGTACACAGACCTATCTTGGCCCAAGAACGAAGCCTATTGATTTTGGTGAACATCAGTCCATGGTTAGACCTAGTGCCCATATAAGGGTCCCCCCAAAATAGGCTTGGTTACACACTGCAGGTCGCAAATATTAAGATATTTTAATGAAATTTGGTGCGCTGACTCCCTTATAGAAAATTTTGACACAAGCCTCATTTTAACCCATTAGAATTTCGGATCAAAATATTAGTTGGCTTTTAACCAGACTGGTGTAAGGTATTGTATAGTCGGCATCCCCGACTTTAACCTTTTTACTCGTTTTTATTAAAAATTTTTATGGAATTTGACAAGTAAATACTTTTTACAAGCTACTACTTTTAAATGTTGTATAAAACTAGGTGTAAGTTACTTTTTAAACATATACAAAATTAATACTTCTGAGTTCTGTGAATGGAGCAATTTAAGTTTTTTTAAAAACAGAGGATTTTAAGATTTTGGTACACTCAAAATAATACGCCTGTTGGCTGGACAGAAAAATTTGTTATTTTAAAAAAATTTATTCCTGTTTTTTGGCTTAAAATAAAATTTTATGATTTTAACAAATTCTTTTGTTAAATTTAACAAATCTTAATTTAAGTAAAAAAACTTGTAAAACTACAGTTTTATTTGTAATTATACTAAGTCATTATACTAAGTTAGGGGTAGTCGAAATTTTCGTAAATTTTGCTATATTTCTCTTAGTTTTCGAGACATGAGCCATTGTAAAAAATCGGGAGGGAAAGAAATAGCGACATGTTTAAAACTTCGGATACACTGATGGCGCCATCTACCGGGTAATAGCAGAAACATGAAAATATTATTTAGTAGGTTTGTGGTTAAGAAGAAGTATAAACATTTGCTTCAAAAGTAATAAACACATTAAATTTGCAAATCCGACTAGCTCCAGTTTCTGCCTTTTTCTATGGACAGGCTTCATCAGTGATTTTCCATTAAATTGTACTATAGTTTATACTTTAATGAACAATAAAAAATAATTTTATTTGAAGGTTACTTGAAATTTTATGAAACACTTCTCGGTTTCCAACCGTGAAAATGTGTTTGTTGTTAATTTCAAATACACCGCCTATAGCTTGGGTTATCAGTTAGAGAGTTAAAGTGATCATAGGCAAATATTACCCATATTGGTAGGTGTTGGACAAGATATTGCTGACTTTTTGAAAATTTTCAAATATGGGTGAGAAAGCTCTTTGAAAAACCTACCGAATATCGCAAAAAGCCGAGATACCCCTTGGCTTAAATCAAATACACACAGAAATTATTAACCTAAAATATGGAACTGTTTAAAATAAAATTTTCTTCGAAACAAATATTTAATTAAATCGGTTAAAGATTTTAATTTTAAATTGTTTTAATTAATCCTACACAATTTTTAGTAATTAATATTATTATTTGCGTGATAGGTGCAACTTCAAATAAAATAATAATTGATATTATCAATTTCGTAATTGAAACTCGTTTTTACCTTTTTATGTGTAGCGAATAAAATATAGAAATTTATTGGCAGGGCTTTAATATAATTTCCAATTGGTTTTATTTGTATTTTAACTATAACTAAATAAATCGATTAAATTGTTACAAATTGATTTAATTGATACTGCAATTTAATATGTTCCAAATTCATTTCAATTTTTAATTGAATATACAAATTAACTGAAACCCGTTTTTTTTCTCTGTGTATAGTGGTAGTTGCTAAACTAAACGTACAAATTGTTATTATAAGAAAAACAAACTGTTTGTCTTGGGAAAATGCAATGGAATCTTTGAAAATATTATATATTCGTTGCAGTAAATATATTATTATAGTGTGAAACAATTTTAAAACAATTTTTTATGATTTGATAAAGACAAAAAAAAAACACAAGAAAATAAAAATTAAATATTTTATAAAGTTTTTTATTAGATACAGCAATTATTGTTGAATGAAGATGATAAATTTCAGCAAACGTGACAGAAGAATTCAATCTTTTTATAAAGAAATGACATTTTTGTAAAAAGAAAAATAAATTCTGTGGCATTGTGTCTTGACTAATGCCTATTAATATATTTCAAATTTATGTAAGACTGATTTATAAATTGTGTCATAACTGACCTTGCCGGATTCAATGTAATTAATTTTTAGAGATTTGACATTCCTGACCCCAAATCTGTTTTTTTTTTTAATTTTGCCTCCATGAACTGTTGTTGAGAAATCCGCAATTGAAACTTCAGAATAGCGATAAATATTAGATGACTTTTTGAAACTACATTATTTATCACTTTGGACATAACTGTTAAGGCACTTTAAACTCCGAGAAAAACCTGCTAGGGACAGAGACATATTCCTATATAGAATAATCTTAGCTATTTAGAGGTAGTTTTGCTATATCAATAACATAATTGGATCAGTTGTTTATCAGTTTATATCTAAGTGTATCAGTTCAGATCTTAGTTGATTAGATTATATATTAAGCAGATAAAATTTTATCTGATTTTTGACCTGATCAAATTTTATGGGTTTATATCGCATTTTAGATCCAAATAAATACATTTGTACACAAATTTATATACGAATTTTGACCTGATACAACTATATCAGTTTGAAGCTTCGATGCAATTGTACATTACAATATGCGACAGTCAAAATCGGGATGGGATGAAACCAACGGGAAATGTTATATCGGTCAAAGACAAGTTATACGTGTCCCGGCGTTTCGCTGGGTCACTTCTAGGAATCGAGATATATCTTTTTTTTGACATAACTCGAGAACCACTAGTCCGATTTTGCTCAAACAATTTTAAAGAAATTAAAAATTACAATCCCTTTAATCTGTTCATATAAAATTTTTCTATATACTCAACAGTTTTGCCGGTAAAAATAAATTGTTTGATCAAAATCGGACTAGTGGTTCTCGAGTTATGTCAAAAAAAAGACCACCAAAGGTCAAATCGATATATCGCGATTCCCAGCGAAACGCCGGGACACGTATAACTTCTTTTTTACCGATATAACTTTCCCCGGTAGTTTGAACCCTTCCCGATCACTGATCCCTACCATTTGTCTCACAGTGTTATAAATGTGAGATACAATTATATATGATTTATATAAAACTACGATCTAAATTACAACATAAACTGAAAACTATTACATATGAACCGAAAAAATTTTATCAGGTTAAAAATCGGTTATAATTCCACCTGATTAATATATAATTTAACCAGCTAAGATCTAAACTTATATACTTATAAACATAGATAAAAACTGATAGACAACTGATAAAATTATATCAGGACATTTTTCAGATGAAACTATATATTTATACAGATATAAATTAATCAACATAAATATAGCTCTTTTTACTAGGGTAAATATTCGGTCTGACATTTTTCGGTTCAATTTAGATCTTCCCGATTAAAAACGAGTATATATAACATATATTTTTTAATATTAAAATATATGATAATATAAAATATTTTGTGCGACCTTATATGTTTTTATATGGTGATATATTAGAAATTTTTTTAGAAATTTTCTCATATGTAATCATATTAATTCATATATCAGTATTTGCTTTATTGCAAATTGTATATATAGGAATATATTATTGATAAAACCGTTCAAAATTTTATATATAAATAGATCCGAAAAATATTTTTAATTTTATTTTTTATATAACAATATCGTCGGCTTGCCTGCAAGTAGTGTTATGTGTTCTTTAAGAGGTTTTAAGGAGGGCGAAAAAACTGGTTTATATTATCCTTTTAATATATTTCATTGACATCATATGCCTTAATAATGATTGTAATAAATAAGGCCATGAATCATTTGGGCATATGATGTCAATAAAATATCTTAAAAGGATAATATAAATCAGTTTTTTCGCTCTCCTGAAAACCTGTTAAAACCAAAAACATAGCACTTCTTGCAGGCAAGCCGACGATATATTAGTTAATATCAGACCCAAGTTCGAGATTAACTAATATATTTGATATTAATGTATTATTTGATCAAAAACAATTTTTTATATGCTTTACTCAATTTTTTCATTAAATTAATATTTTCTGAGCTTTTTTACTTCTAAAAGTTTTTTTTTTAATTTAAAAAATCCAATTTAAAAAAATTAACATTTAAAACCACGGCCCGGCTCGTAATGGGTTAATAAGTCTAGGCATGTTGCATATCATTGGAAAGGTATTTCAAGTACCTCTCCAACGATATATATATTTTGTTCTGGTCCGATAAGTTTTGAGTGGTATTTCTCCACTCAAAGTCCAAAGAAAATTCCCATATTTGATAAAAAATTATCCAGCCTTTAAAGAATAATATATTTATACATTAACGTCTTTAATAGTTACTCATTATCAACAGTAGCCCTCGGCTGACAGTCAGGCATGTGATGAATATCGAAAACGAAAACGATCTGATTTTCAATGTTAAATATTTTAGGATCAGTACAATACCAATTTATATTTTATTTCCTAATTTAGATGTCCGGCGTAAAAAAAAACGATAAATAATAATTTGAAGCGAATTTTATTTTCGCGAAACAAATTATTCTAGATTGAAAAACTGTTCGTTTTCGATTTTCATCACACCCTGAGTATGTAGAATCCGAAAACCTGCTGCCCTCCAATTCAAAGTTTTTTTTTATCATTTAAATTTAATCATATCGTATTGGATTAACTTATATCCAATATGATCGGGACAAAATTCGGATATAAGTTTATCATTTGATATAACTTTGTATCCTTGTAAATACAATTGTATCCAATATGATACAATTTAATATAACCATTTTTCGGATGAAATTATATCCAGTTACATATTGCAAATATATCCATTCACATATAATTTTATATACACTTTTTTACTCGGGATGTCACAAGACAAATCCTAGGACAGGTTACAGAAATTTCATAAAAAACAAAGTTCAGGGACCTGTCCTGGGATTTGTCTTGTGGCATGTCACAAGGAGTCAATTTCACCCTGCTATGACAACGCCATGTAAAAGTGACCACTCTATTTCATATAAAGGGGCCAGTTCAGTGACAGTTTGTTAAAATTTCCCGTAGGGATAATAGAGCCCCAAATATATTCCTGGATCTAATTTGATATTAAATTTTTTTGGATCAATTTAGATCTTACTAAATCCCTAAATATTCTGCTGGTTATAATCAGATATCAATTTAGATATAGGCTTACCCCAGAGCATATGGTTCCATATATTGAACCATATATTGTTCAATATTTGGTCCCACATTAAAAAGTACCATCACAGGTGAAAGTGGGATCGATTGCCCCCTCATTTACAGACAATTGGCAACGCAACGCAATTTAAAAAACTAATATATGACTATTATAAATAACATTTCAATTAAATTTTGACCAGATTTTTAGAATTTTAACAACATAATTTTTTTTTTCTACTTTCTTTTATTTTATTATTATTATTATTATTTTATTTTTTCTTCGTCTTTTATTATTTTTTCTTAGCTTAATAGTTTTATAAATTAATTTTGTTAGTAAATGCTTTATAAAGTTATAGAAGGTATACAAAACAATTTTTTCATACAAAATTTGTTTCATAAGCCTCCCTGAAAGCATTTGAAAGATATCTTCCAAGAAGATATTAAAGCGATATCTTCTATTTTTCATTTGAATGGAAATAATCAAGTACTATTTTGAAATAGTCTTCCTTTTATCGTTTGGAAGATAATTCGGCGAAATTTGGAAAAAATTATTCAAAAATCGAATTTTTTGTCACAATTTTTTATGATAATATTGTGGCAATATTACCTTTTTATCATCCGCAAGATAAAGAAAATTTGTTTGAAATTTTTTGCCATTTTGGCAAAAATTAAAACAAAATTTGTACAAAAACAACTAACAGATTAATGCGCGGAAAAAATCAGCTACGATGAAATCAAGATAATTAATGTGTTCTTCAGTGGATTATGTATGCAGATATTCTTTTTCAGGCTTAAATCTAATAATTAAAAAAATAAATTGTTTATTTTATACCGGGGAGTTTATTTGGCAATATCACGTTTTTATCTTCCAGGTGATAAATTAGCAATATCGCCGATTTATCTTCCTGGGGTATTGTTTTCGTATTGCCTGGAAGAATTGCTTTCGGGTAACAGTTGTTCCCGATGGAGGAAATTTCTGCAATACGAAATTGATATTGCCAGTAATAAATGTTTTCTTCCTAGTAATATGATCGGGGAATCTTCTTCGTATTGCCATGCTTGCTGGGATCCTATAATTTAATAAAGCATTTATGAATTCACACATATATGTATATCAGACTGTCCATTAAAATAGCGATTTGTCGATTTTCGTTCATTACACCCCCAGTTTTATTGGTAAAGGTCCCAAATGGAAGAAATTAATTTTTAATTTTTTTTTTTGGAAAACGCTAACCCATGCCGAAAGTTGGACGAAAATTGCCCATTTTGGAAAAACGTGTATTAATATTAAAAATTCCCAAAATTCTAAATTTCGAAAAAAAATTATTTTTTATTCCATTTATTCATTTAATATAGTCAAGATGATTCAGACATGGAATTTTGACTTCATCGAATATTATTAACCCACTTTAGCCTGTAATCCAAAATGACCCACAAATGAGATAAAAATGCAAAAACGTTTTTTTTTTAAATTAATTTTAAAGATTTTTTAAAATGCCTAATTTGGAGATGTCTATTGCTATTTGCACCACATAATAGTTGATATTAAAGAAAAAAATTAAATTGGAAAAATGATAATTCGAGTTTGTGTTTGAAGCGACTCCTTTCCAGGACATTTTACAAAAATTGCTCATTTTGTCAAAAATTTAAAAAAAAATTAATGTTTTCATCAACGTTTACATAGTTTTCGGAAAAGTATCACTTAAATTTGTTAAGACTATAATTACATTACATTTGTTTAAAAAATGGGGAACCCTTATTGGCCTGGGGTCAGGAAATACCCATGAAACTTAATATTAATTATGACTACAAGATTGTAAAGCCTTTAAATTTGACAAAAAAAAAATCTCAACTGGATAAAAATAATTATTTTATGTAACATGATCCATGTGGGGTTAATTTTTATACTTTTGGCCAAAAACGACCCACTAGGAAATTTACAGAATAACACCTTTCATAATTTTCGAAAAAGTATCTCTAGTAGTAGTAGTAATTCTTTATTTTCAAAAAATTTTATAATTACAATAAAATTATTAATTAATTATCTAAGAATATTACATATGGCTTTGACATAGTCGTTGGCCGGGAGTAGTAGTAGTAATTCTTTATTTTCAAAAATTTTTATAATTACAATAAAATTATTAATTAATTATCTAAGAATATTATATAATTATCTAAGAATATTACATAAAAGTATCTCTACAAATGGATAAAAAAAAATTTGTTCCACTTGATAAAAATTATTATTTTGTGTAACTTGATCCATATAGGGTTAATGTTTTCACTTGTCGGCAAAAAATACCCACTTGGAAATTTACAGGGTTAACTCAGTAGAAAATTTGGTAATGCTGATAATTAGTTAACTTAATTAAGCATCAACTTTTACTTTCAGTGAGTATTTTCACATCTGTCATTACTTTCTTCAAGTCTTCTTTTCAAATTCCGTTGAGATTATTAATTTCCAAAACAACTATTTTGACACGCATAAATACTTAAATTTGCATAAAATACGTATAATAAATCACTTAATGAAAATAAATTAACCATTTTATATAAACACATTGAAATTTACACACATACACTTTTATTTAAAAAAAAAAGGATCAACAACTCGTAATTATAGTGTACTTTTTGAAATTAACATAAAATGATTTTAATTCGTCAAGATATGATTTAGCAAAAAAAAAAAAAGTCACACTAGATGGTAGCAGCGATGTCATTACAAATGTAAAAATAATATTAGAAACAACAAGACGAACAACCAACCACCATTAAATGTCGAAAGCAATTCAATGGAAGATAAACCCTTCACAAATAACATAGGAATTATATTTCCGTTTATGGGCGGTGTTGCTTTTTTTTTTACTTTTTCATATGACAACAGCTTTAATACTCCGCACATAGATGAATACAACGTTGATCCAGTGTGCTTGTATGTGGACTAGAGTTGAAAGTGTACAGAATTCTTGATATACAATGTAATTTGTTGTCATGCTGAGAACCAGATATATGTAAAATCCACAGTGATGCAAATAGAAATGAAATTCCTACAACTTCTTAAAATGAACTTATTTTTGCAAAGGCAATAGAAATCAAGTTAGCTTCTTAAGGCACATCTACACGGGATAGAAATCTCGTAGATTTTGTTGTTATTAATTTTTATCGCAAAAGTGTCATCTCTAGTTGTCAAGTATTTGTTTTTATTAAAATTGTTGTATTTTAAAGAATATTTTTTTCTCCAAATAACAAAAGGTGCATTTAATAACCCAGTGTAGAAACGGTAATGACATATCATTATTTTTTGGACTACCAGTAATAACACCCACTTACCTTCTGCATTATTTTAAAACATATAATAATGAGTTACTGGTAATGACTTATTTTTATCATTATTTCAAATAGAAAATAATTTTCTTGATTTTTTTGAAAATTTTTTGGAATCACTTTTTAGACTCAATATTTTTTAAACACTGGTAAGGATATATGTAACCACATATTTTTTGATTTTTTGTATGTTGGCGAGTAAGCTTACTTGTGTGCAGCAGGTCAATTATATTTTTATCTATTAAATATTACATGTCGATATAGCTCAGATGGTAGAGCTATTGACTGACCCAGGTTCGATTTCCGCAACAGCAAATTTTATTTTAAAAAATGCAATAAAAAATATTTTTTTTATATAATTTATTTTTTTGAAAATCTATTTTTAGACTCATTCTTTTAGTCAGTACTGGTAAGCACATAGGTAACAATATATTTTTTGATTTTTCGTATGCTGGTGTGTAACCATAACTCATTATTTTTCGCGACATCGCCATATATAGGTAATAAGAAATATAATAACAAAAGTAACTAGTTACCATTACCAAGTATGTAGTTACATAACCACATATCTGGTAATGATTTTCTACACTGGGAAACAGAAATGTTCAGTAATATTACAAGGCATCTTAAAAATTGTTACTAATTAAAGAAATTATGTATGACAGTAATTGTCAATGGCCTAGAAATTAAATTTCGTAGACTTATACAGAGCTCCATTTACATAAAGTCTAGCGAATTTTCTATCCCGTGTAAATGTGCCTTTAGGATAGGTCTCATACTGAAAGTTTAACTTAGCTAATAAACAACCGAAAATGTCAAAAAAAATGATATATAAAATGTCAAGAAATTTTTGGGTTAATTTCGGTAATTTAAATTATCGTATCATTTCCGCATCTTTTTGGTTCCCCAAAGTTCACGGCGTTTCAACTTCAGATAAGAAACTTTCAGTTTTTATATACGATTTTTGGGCTGGTTTGCTCGGTTGCATAGACTTTTCTCTACATGCTCAGAAAATGTCAACAAAAAATTTTAAGAAATAAAATTTCCATATGCTTTTTGGTAAAATATATTTTAGTTTCAAAGTAATATGCCAGTATAGAATCGGTAATTATGTATATACCACTATTTTTTTGACTACCAGTAATGAAAACGACTTACTTTCCGCTTTTTAAAACGTCTTTTGAGACTCAATATTTGTTCAACACTGGTACGGCTATATATATTTTTAAAATTTTTGTATGTATACTTGAGCGCAACTGTTCAAATATGTTCTTATCTATTAACTCTCTAATGCCCAAGGCCGCCAAAAGCCGGTCTTCAGATTTTATATAGTTTTTGGCTAAATAACAATATTTTATTAAACAAGTTGTATTATATCCATATAAAACTTAATTACCTACTTTTTTGTATAAGGAACGGTTTTCAAGCCAGAAGCATGTAAACTGAAAATTTAGTAAATTTGAAAAAATTTACTTTTTAAAAAAGAAAAAAATATTTGAAAATCGCCAAAAATATATTTACGATCTGACGTACATTATCGATAATAAAAAAGCTAGTTTTGAGTCTCTACTTGTAAAATAAATTAAAAATTTTTCTCCAGAACTCACAGGATAATCGCAGCATACGTCTTACGAATATCTCTCTAACTCGAAAACTAGCCACCGGATTTTTTTGAAATTAAACGGAGAGCATATACTCAGAGGTAGCAGAACTAATTAAGTCAAAATCTATGGATGTTTTGTGCCAGATTCGCCAAATTTCGAAATTTTCATAAAGCGACAATCGCCATAACATAATCAGAAGAAAGAGCATTAAAGGGTTAAATAAAATATGTCCATATAGCTCCGATCGAACTATAGCCTGGGAATCTCTAATCCCAGGTTCGATTTTTATAGAATAAAAAAATATATTTTTTTTTATAAACTTTTGTTTCATTTATTTTTAGTCAGAGCTGTAAATGAATTAATTCGCGAATCATTCATGCATTGAATTAGCAAAATTTTGAATTAATTCTTTTCACAAAATTCACGAATTAAATGAAATTTTCATCTATTCACATGAATTTGGCAAAAATGAATTACAATTCGTTTTCAATTCAAATGAATTTGGAAAAATGAATTGGAATTCATTTCCAATTCATTTGAATTGAATTGATTTTGAATTAATTCAAATTAATTAGAAAAATTCAAAATGAATTGCAATGAAATTATTAATTGATTCTTGAATATTAAATATGTTTTTGTCGTTCAGCGTATATCAAAACCAAAATAAGCAATACTTGAAGAAATAAACTCCAAACACCATGTTTACTTTGATTGATTGCAATTAATTTTTAATTCATTTGAATTAATTCAAAATTAATTCAATTCACTTGAATGGGAAATGAATTGCTATTTATTTTGCTAAATTGATTTGAATTGGAATTGAATTGCAATTCATTTTGCCAATTCATTTGAATTGGAAAAGAATTACAATTAATTGGAATTGATTCAAATTTCAGTTAATTTTTTTTTTTTTTTTTTTTTTTTTTGAAAAGATTTAATTCAAAATCTAGCTAATTCGTAATGAATTGAAATCAAAAAACTCCTAATTATTTTTGTCAATACTGGTATGCATATAGACATATTTTTTTTTATTTTTAGTATGTTGATGTATAATAGAGGGCTGAATGAATGTTTTACGAAAGATTCTCTTGCATGCGCTGATGAGAGATTTGACGATTTTTAATACTAAATATAAAAAAATTTACCATTTTACTTATTTGTAGTTATTTACAAGATATTAAAATTTAGATCATTACAAAAAAAAAAAATAAATAAAACAGAAAACAAAAAAATATATTTTGGTGTTGTATAAGAAAATGTTTTGTGAATGTTTTGCGAAACATTCATACTGGCCTCTAGTGTGTAAGCATAACTTATTATTTTGCGCGACATTGCCATACAAAAGTAATAAGAAATGTAATAAGAAACTAACTGCCCAGTGTAGAAACGGTAATGACATATCATTAGTTTTTGGACTACCAGTAATGACACCCACTTACCTTCTGAATTATTTTAAAACATATAATAATGAGTAACTGATAATGACTTATTTTTATCATTATTTCAAATAGAAAATAATTTTCTAGATTTTTTTTTAAATTTTTTGAAATCTATTTTTGGACTCAATATTTTTAAACACTGGTAAGGATATATGTAACCACATATTTTTTGATTTTTTGTATGTTGGCGAGTAAGCTTACTTGTGCAGCAGGTCAATTATGTTTTTATCTATTAAATATTACATGTCGATATAGCTCAGATGGTAGAGCTATTGACTGGCAATCTGTAGACCCAGGTTCGATTCCCGCACCAGCAAATTTTATTAAAAAAAAAAAATCCAATAAAAAATATTTTTTTTTATATAATTTATTTTTTTGAAAATCTATTTTTAGACTCATTATTTTTGTCAGTACTGGTAAGCACATAGGTAACGATATATTTTTTGATTTTTCGTATGCTGGTGTGTAACGACAACTCATTATTTTTCGCGACATCGCCATATAAAGGTAATAAGAAATGTAATAACAAAAGTAACTAGTTACCATTACCAAGTATGTAGTTACATAACCACATATCTGGTAATGATTTTCTACACTGGGTGGTTACCATTACCAGGTATGGTAATGGTAAGTAGTGCTGCGGGTAAGTAGACTGGTAATTAGTTGTGACTATGTTTGTGCTGGGATTCTTATAAATTATTTAGGTGACATGTGACAAAGTTTCTAAAATGCGTGCCAGGCCCTTTTCGTTAGTTGAGTGACATGTTATTTTGGAGTAGTTCGATATCTGTTTATTTTATGTTAGTTGGGTGACATGTCACCAAATGTATAAAATGTGACTCATTCCGTGTCATTTACTTTTGGATTAGTTCGGTGACATGTCCTTTTGGGTAAGTCCTGTGATATGGCAATTGGTTCCATCAAATGACAACTCCATGTTAAAGTGTCATTTCCCTTTCAAATAAAAAGCCCGATCAAAGATCGGTCCCTGTCACCGCGGTACCTATCTGGCATGTCGTCTTGTACCAAAAGCCAAAAGAAAAAGCCGGTGGTAAATTCGAACCACTATGCCCACCTATGTATATACTAATATAAATATATTTATTTATATGCTTCTTTTTTGGAAAATACGAAAAAAAACAGTTAATCAGAGTATAAACGTGGCATGACTTTTATTGTATGTCTGTTCTATTTGGAATTTTTTTAGGCAAATTTTTATTTTTTTTTTTCTTTTCTACCATAAAACAGACTATACGTATCAGACTTGTCTATGTTTATGGTGCTGAGATGACTCCAAGCATGGTAAGCAACAAGCGTCAAATGACTAAATGTAGTATAACGTCAGTTAAACACATACATAATACAATACAAAATACACCCTCAGTAGGTACTACAAGTGCATATGGATGTATAAAAGCATTTAATTTAACAACATATTATTTGAGTGTATGGGTGAAGGATAACGGTCTGTTGTATGTGTTTATGTCACAGTACAATGGTTCAGAAGGTGATTCAGGACGTAACTCGGATATATGGTGATTTAAGAAGGATCTTAGGTGAACATCTCTGCTATTCAGAGGGTAGAAAATATGGTATCTAATTCATTCTTTGGTACATTTTTATTCAGCAGCATGTGGAAAAAATGCATAGTTAATTTAGTTTGATTGAAAAAAAAATTTAAAGAAATTACAGAAACGAACAAACTATTAATTTCTGGCAACGTTGTGTTCTCCTAACCACCGTGGGCGTTGGGTTCTAATCATTCTTATGAAAAAAGTCAATAAAAGATAAGGATTTTGTGGACTTATGAGATAGCAAACTTACAACGTTTTGACTTAATTTCCTAATGAAATGTTTTGCTAATTTTCTTTACATAATGATTTTCAGATTCTCTTCTAGTATATTGAAAGAAGTCAATTCTATATTTGTTTAAACTCTTTTCCATAGTGCAGTGTTTGCATATTATATGCGTATTTTTATAGTCATTTCGTACATAAAAAATTTATATGTTTTTGTTTTATTTTTCATGTTTTACAAACAAACATTAAATACACACACATACATATGTATTAAAATAAACGTCAAAAAAAACACAAGAAAATGTGACATCAAAATGACAGCCAACTTAATCTCCGGTTTGTTTATATATTTTTTTATTCCTACTAATCATGGGTTTGTCATTAGTATTTGATGTTTTTTGCCAACACATTCAGCATTTCCACAGACATTTGGTATTTTATGTATTTAAAAATGCGCATACATATAAATATCTCAATTTATTTTTTTTTTTCTGCAACTGTTGGCCAATATTTTGTTAATGCACATCTAGACGAGGGAGAAAATTGCTAGATATAGAGCAAAAAACACCTCTAAATAGCTTAAATCGTTCACAATACGGCTAAAAACACCTCTAAATAGCTTAAATCATTCACAATAGAGCTAATTAGAGCTGTTTTTTGCTCTATCTCTAGCAGTTTTCTCTCTCGTGTAGATGTGCCTTTATAAATGTCTAGTAATATTTGCTTCCCATCAGTTGAGTTAAGATTAGTTTTACATAACGTAACATAACGAATCAGCTGTTTCTATCTAAGGCAATGAGGAAAAGAGAATTAAACTGTTCTCTTTAACTCATTAGATTTGCCTTAAGGAGATATTTTACGATACGTCTAACTCTGTCTAAAGGTCTCGTTACTAGAACGTAAATGTAACGAGAACGAGTCGAAACGTGGTATTTTATTTTCGCTAAGTTGCTCAAATTATGTCACGTGCTATTAAGGACTGATAAATTTGATTTTATGAATAGTACCAACCAGGTTAAGAATAGTTTCATTTTCGACCCCTATAGTACCAAAACTTAAATTTTTTTAAATAACAAGCAAGAACTTTCATAGAAATTCATTGTCGATTATATTTTATCCCTAAAAATCGAATTCAATTTGATTTTAAATCGAAAATAATTTGTAGTCAATTTAGCTTATTTGATTCATTCAATAAGTAACTACCTAATTTCGTAAAACACTTGGGTGAAGTGAAGGGAACTTTCAATGTAATTTCTATAGAAATAACGCAACACTTCACCGAAGTGTTTTAGAAAATTACCCCCTAAATTAGTTTAATTTATTTGTGAATTCAATCGACTTTTATTTACTTAATTTATTTACTTTTCAAATATAATATTTTATGTGTGCGTTTTAAACACAAGTTTTTGTATGAAAATTAAAAAAAAATTTAATTGTTTTTGCCAATAAAAGTCTTTTTTAAAGAAGAATTTTTTCTATAGAATTTTTGGAAATAACCAAAATGTACCAGTGTATTCATCAAACTTTGATGATACAATTGTGCCACAAATCCCATCACTGATATGCAACTAAAAACAGCTGTTTGCCACTCTCACGTAAAAACGGAGAAAAAATGCTGTTTTCAACAGAAATGTCCGGCACGTTACGACTCGTTTACGTCTAGTACTCAGCACTGTGTGTTTCTCATTAAGCAGGTTGAATCAGCTGACTCCTCACGTTACATTTACGTTCAAGTAATTTGGGCTTAAGAGGTTAATCAGAACTGGGTGGATAACATCCGCGACAATTTCTTTTTCATATAGTTACTTTGTATGGGAAGTAAAATGACTCCATGTTGTCCGGCGATTTGTCGCCGTAATATAATCAATTCTATTTTCATGGCGACACACTAACACGCACTCAAAATATTTATCAAGCTTTTGCCAAATTTCTGCCTAAATAAGGATTGCCTATCAGAACAGAGTTGCAGAAATAGATATCATAGTTGCAAAAAATCGTACCTTGTTTACAAAAAAAATATCTTTTTTGATAGAAAAAAATAACTGGAATTAAAAATATGTAATTTTCTGCAAAAAAGCAAACTTAAATACAGTAAAATAAAAAACAACAAGAATTAATGCGAAACAAATTAAACTGGTGAAAAATTATGCCAAAGCAAATTTTTATTTTGCTTTCCTTTTTTCTAAATATGGAATATAGTCGACAATTGACCCAGTTGTGATTAAATTCTAATGGAGCCTTTAGAGTCAGCCCAGAATAAGAATGAGGAGGCTATTTGCTGCCGCGCTCAGAAAAAAGTACCCAAAATAATGACGTACGACGACAACGTCCGAAATTAAGGCACAATATTAAAAAAAAAAAAAAGTACAAACACGCTGCAAAATTGTAGGCCCAGAATAAGAGCGGGGACTTTTTTCATTACGATTTGAAATTCAGAAACCGCCGCGTTATACCATCTGAAATAGAATCTATTTTATTTTAAAGACAATTTTTTTACTCTCAAATTATGCTTCTTATTTTTTTCATGAGTAATCTCACTTTTTACAGAAATTTTTATAAATTTTTAAAAGTTTATTTTGAGAAGAATTATAGAAAACAGTTCGAATAAATGAGCAATCTGGGTTACTAATTAAAACTTTTATTTAGAAAGAATTCAACAATTTAATGATCTTTTTTTATGAAAACCTTAAAAAAATTCTAATATACAAATTTACATCAACAATGAATTCTCAAATATATTTTAAGAATTATTAATTGTATTTAAGAAAATATTTAGATTGTTCACAAGTGCGTCTTATCTGTTGTATCATTGTGTCTTCGTAACAAAACACAGAGTTGTTAAATTTTTTATTTTACTTTAACAATGATTTCCTATTGGGTTTTCTCTCTCTTAGCACAATTAGCCATACGACACTAACATATGCACATGAACCGTGCTATTTCAAATGTTGTATTTTTTCGATTTAGATTTTACAACTCTGTTTTTTGTTAGGACGATACAACTATAAAATAAATAGTGCACCCCTTGTGAACAACCTTATTATTTATTTTTTAGAAACAATTAATTGTATTTCGGAAATTATTAATTATAGGATAATCGGATATCGGGAAGGCGTGCCGGAACACGGATTACAAGGGGTATATATGACTTTTTGTGTATTTTATTAAAAAAGTTTATATTTTAAAACTAATTCGAATTAAAATCATTAAAAAATCGTGATTTGGAATGAATTAACTTTGTAATAAAGCAATAAAAACTTAAATCGGTTTAAAACACAGCCGAGTTATTACAAATTCCCCCGGCAACTGTTGTCTCGCAGACCATTTAATCAAGAAATTTGGGCCAAATTTTAAAATTTATTGAAATAATCTACTGCAGAAACACATTTTTACTCTATAAAGTCCTAAAAAAAAGTCAGATAAGAAGTGATTATTTATATTGCGTATTGCTAACTCGTTTAAAATTAGTACCAAAAAGGTCAGAATTTTAAAACACTGATTTTAAATGGAAAAATCAAAGTTTAGGTCATTTTAAATTTTTTTTAACATATAAACTAACAGATAGTCCTAAGTGGATATTAACGAAAGTTCTTAATATTATTTTTCTCTGTCTAAAAATAATATTCTTAACTTAATTTTAGAAAATTAACCCTTATGTGCTGTTGGCGCAATTTTGACCCTATAATGAAAAAAGAATAATATTTTTCAGTGGGGCATATAGGCTCCAACAGCACCTAAAGGTTAACTTTCTGAAATTAAATTGCCCTAATTTTCAGATCAAAGTTTTTTAATCTTGTGTTGCTATATTCATCATGTGGAATTAAAAGAAAAAAAGAAAAACTTGCATAAAAGTTAAATAAATGCCAAAAAGTCGCTGTTTTCTCGAAATCCGCTGAAATAAAATCTCCGCGCTAGCCAGATGGAATAAGGAATTCCTACAATTTTTCTCCTTTTCAATCTCTAATATGTGCTTAACAACACCATATTGTCCAATAGGTTGATATTTTTAAATATCTTTAATTTAATTTAAATTTTAAATTGTAGATTTGAAAGCAGTGTTTAAAAGCTCTGACCTTTTTGGCACTAATTTTAAACGAGTTAGCAAAACTCAGTATTAAAAATTACTTCTTATCTGAGTTTCTTGGAACTTACAGAATACCAAAATCTTTCTGTAGTAGATTATTTCAATAAATTTTAAAAGTTGCAACTGAATTTTTGATTAAGTGGCTGCGATGCATCAGTTTCCGGGGGAAATTGTAATAACTCGGCTATGTTTTAACAGTTTTAAATTTGTATTCCTTTATTACAAAGACTCCAAATCACGATTCTTTAATATTCTCAATTCGAATTAGTTTTAAAATATAAATTTTTTTAAGAAAATACACAAAAAGTCATATTTCCCCCTTGTAATTCGTGTTCTAAATTTCAGGGCCGATGCGGCTCTCCTTCCCTATAACCGATTATCCTAATTTTTTGGGGGACGTAGTGTTACACCTAAATAAATATTTCCAGGGGGTAGCCCAGTTAATAACTTAAAATTTATTTTAATTCATACAAGCTTGGATCACCCTAGCGGCTATAATCCAAACTGGATATAGCGGTCAGATTTTTTTTTTTCTTTCTTGTCAACGACCAAAAATTATTTGGCCATAATCCAAATTCGGATATGGTGAAAAATCACATGGGGGTTGTGATATGTCACCAAGGAGTGCGATTAATTAAAATCCAAACTTAAATTCAATTATTTTAAAATATGCTCCACCCTATTTTTTTGCAATATTTTTGTATGTCTAGATTGATTCCCAAAACATCCTTGACTTTTTCCCTGTTTTTCCGGTTTTAGCTTTTAAAACACATAAATATTTCAATTTTGAATTTATTTATGCACATTGTACGCGTTAGGGTATGCTTGTGTGTTTCTGTGTTCATTTCCAAAAAAACAAAAATTATTTAACAAAGGGGAAGTTTTATAGACATTATCGTCATTTATGCGACATTTGTGGACTGTATATTTATAAACCGTATGGGGTTCCTTTGTGTGACGCCTCTTAATTTAAATTCGTTTACGCCCTCTTGTTCATTGGTATTAATCTAGTTGTTGAAGTGTGCATTATGTATTTTTAATAAACCTTTTTTTATAGTGTATGTGTAACATCATTTGTTGACTGTTAAACGAATTTTACTAAATATTATGTTGTTGCATTGGGAATAATGAAATGGAGAGTTGCGAAAGTTACTATATACCCAGTTTAGAAAAACACAACCTATTGATGGGTTAAGAAAACCATTATGAAGAAATGGTAGCTAGTTGCTTTTCTTAATATTTATCTAGAGGAATGTAGCTCAAAATAATGGATAGTTACCTATATATTTTTGAGAGTGAAGAAATAATATGTTCGTGATGGAAATCGAACCTGGAAATCCAGATTGCCGGTCGACAACTCCACAAACTGAGCTCTTTCGATAAGTAATAATTAAAAGTTATAAACTTACTTTTCGATACGCTCTCTCAGATTAAGTGTAAATTTGTTGCGATTTTTTTTTATTAATGAAAAAATTATAAAAAATATTAAGTTTGTTTTTTCGCATTTTGTATAAATAGTCCATACAATTTTAAGCATTTATAAAATTTTTAAGTAGATATAAATTTAGCTTTTTAAAAATTCTTTTTTTTTTTTGTATTTTTTATTTTACAAAATATTAAAAACAACAAGCAGGGCACACAGGATAATTGCTCCATTTCGAGTTCCGACAAAGTCTTCGTACGAAAACAGGCGACCCCAAATGTTTCAATTTTATTTGTTTACAAAAAATAAAAGAAAAATCAGGTAAGTACGTATAGTCGTTTTTTTACAAGTAGTTATAGATATGGATGAAATCAAAAAATGTGATAAGTTTTTGGGCCAAATTTGTGAGTAGCAAAAAGTGTTAATATTTCGGTTTTTTCTTAATGGAATCAGTAAGTTTACTCATTATAAACCTAATTGCAAAAAATCTCTTCTACAAGTTGTTTTTGCACAATTTTAATTTTTTTGTGATAACGGAGTTTACATTTTGGCAAGCAAAAAATATAACAAAAAAAATTGCGTACGAATTTTCTTCAATTTATTAGTTTTTCGTATTTGGGTTTTCAACATGCTTTCCAATAATATACAATTTGTGTTTATCAAATTGGCGGTTTCGCGAATAAAAACTTAATTCATTCCGCGAAAAAAATGTTTATTTTTTTTTAATTTCGTATTTTTGGTCCTTTCAAATGCTTTTCAAAAATGTAAAATTTTTTAAAATCCAATCAGCGGTTGCGAAGTTATATATTAAAAACATAACTTTTCGCGATCAAAAAATTCTTAAATTGTGTGAAACAAATTTAATTTTTCAAACTAATGTCAGTAATGGCTCGTAATATCGATTCCAAACCAATGAAATGCGAAATCAATCGTTTTTCGCTCCAGCAGTTTAGGGTAAAAAACCGATAACTTTTTTTGATTTGACGCAAAATTATCATCTTTTGACGCATAAATATTAGTTGAATCACCTCTGTTTATGGTTATTTTAAAATATTTTAAACATTTACCTACATTTTTTTTAATGCAATCTGATGGTAACAACTTTGGTTACGGAGTTTACAGTAACGGAGTTTACATTTGGTTACTTTTTTCGTTTCATTTCAGAAACGCTTTGTAAGAATTTTCTTTCCGAAACAAAATCGTATGATGCCTACAAGGTGAATTCAAATGTGCCATTGTTTTTCTTACTCATTAAATGGTTTGCTGTAAAAATTAGGAACGGAGTTTACAACATTTTTTCATCTCGAGAATGTTACATACTGCTGAAAAACTTCAAGTCTGTTATACTAGATGATTATTTACAGTGCTAGACTCAAAAAAAAAAGTCAGGAAAGTCAGCAAAAAATGTTGCTGTGTCAGCAAATTTTTAGTCAGGAGCGTGCTTGCAAAAAAGTTGGTAATTTCAGCAAAAGGTTTGCTGAAAAACAGCGAGCTGATTTTTACCAAAAAAAATAATAATCTTCAGCACAAGTTTTGCTAACATTTAGTCGACTGCAAATTAAAAAAACCCTACTAAAATCACTAAACTTTTTGCTGAATATTAGTAGACTGAAAAAAACTCAAAAAACTTGTAGCGAAATTTACTGTAATTAATTTATTTGCTGAAAATTTAAATATAGAATATGTGTAGAGTTGTTTTTCTTTTTTGTCATTTCCGTTTCCAGGCAAGCTGCGACATCTACATATTGTCCATCTGGTTGTCGTCCACGCTATGCATGCGATAATCAGCACAATTTTTGTAGGAAAATAAATTAGTAAAACATTAGTTCAAAATTAGTTTAGTGCTAAAAAAATATAACTAAATTTTTTGCTGAAAACGGAATTTCAGCAAAAAAATTGCTGAAAACTAGTACACTTGATATACAAGACGTTTTATTAATTTTTCTACTAACTTATTTTTTTGAGTGTACGATCATTTGTGGATAAATAACATTATACTTTTCCCAATATAATTAATAAATAATTCCAAAATTCTGGTGTATGCATTTTTATAAAAAATTATGGCGAAAAATCGTTACAAAGTTGAGGTCGTGTTAGCAAAGATATATGAAACACTTTATAAAATGTATTAATTTTTATTAAAAACGTCAGTTTTCCTCTTCATAAAAATTCTTACAGTTAGTGTTTAGCTTCATTGATTATTAAAATATAAGCTATTAAAATTAAAAAACCTTATGAGTTACTGGTTACGGATTTTACATTTGGCCTATAAAATTGGTCACAAATTTTATGTATTACCCAAAAATTGGTCAGATTTTTATAATTTTGTAAAACAGATGACAATACGCTGATATATATCGAAATATATAACACAAATGTAATCCGTGCATTAGAAATTAGCTGGTTACATGGTTTTTATCACATTCTTTGATATCACCCAAATATGTGACCTTCTCCGAGAAAAGGGACCTAGTGTGTCAAAAAACCTAGTGTGTGAAAACCTTGGGAAAATCGATAAAAAATGAGAAAATATCGATTTTCCCAAGTTTTTGACACACTAGGTTTTTTGACACACTAGGTCCCTTTTCTCGGAGAAGGTCACATATATAACAAAAAATAAATTGGTAGTACAGAAAATGATGATACACCATTAGAATATCTACACTAGGTATTTTAAATACAAATTGCATTTCAGAAGACAAAGTAAATGTAATTTAAGTCTTCAAAAGAAATTTCTTTAAAATTTTGTAAAGACAAATTTAAATGATTTTGAAATATTTATTTGTTATTGTAAAAAAGGTCTGTAATGGCTACAGAAAATGTTGCTGTTATTACGGGATTGTAGCCTTGCGGTATTTTTTTTTTTAATTTCAGCAACGCATGTCTACGAATTTGTAGTAAAAAAAAGTTAACCCATTCGGAAGCAATAGTCCATTAGATTTATAGCTTTAGTTCCATATTTCGGGGATACTGGGCATAGCAAAGTGCCAAAAATAACATAAAATAACAAAAATAACAACAAAAAGTTTCATTGGAAAATCTACAGCGGTTCAAGTTTGGACAAGCAAAACGTTTTATTGGATTAGGCTCAAGTGGCTTATTAATTATTAAAACAGATTTTGAAAACTAAATACATTTTAATTATTTGGAGCCTCAATGCGGTATAAATGCTGCTATACTTAACTGTATGCAATATTATTTTCAACTTAAACTGGAGCAATATCAGATCGTATCATGCCTTATTGCTATTGCTTTTAGAAAAATATTTTCTTATTATTGATAAGTAACAATAATAAGAAAGTATTTTTCTAAAAGCAAAGAATCAAAAAACTTTTATCCAAATGAATTAAGTTGCTTTATTATTGTTGACGGAAATGCTAAATTGTGGGCAGACATTGTTAAAGTTTTATTTTTTCATATTTTATTAGTTTTTTTTTTTTCCAAGTGTCTGTGTTAAAATTTATAATACAATGTTTATGCAAGTTAGAGTGGTCCTTATATTGTCAAATTTCGAAATTTTGACCGTAACACCCCCAGGAAAGTTTCAGTTGCTTTTAGAAACATAGATGGCAAAAAATAGGAAGATCGCATATCGAGAATGCGAAACATATCCACCCTAGAGTTAGAAAAATAGATCATATGAGAAAAAGGCCGATTTTCGAGAACTTTTCTTTCTTTATGCAGAATTCGCCAAGCCTTACCGGTATGCGATCTTCCTAATTTTTTACACACTATGTTTTTGTAACCAAAGGAACACTTCTGGGGAAGTTATGATCAAAATTCGAAACGTAACAAAATAGCAACCTCTCTAATGCATATATATTGTCAACACCATACCAATACTCCAACAAATAATCTATACACTTGCAAATTATGTATATACGAGTACGAGTACTTTTTATAATATGTTTGTGTGTATTAAATCAACAGGCTAGACTGGTAACTGAATTGTGCAAATATACTCGAACTAACAACAATAAAAACCAGTCCATACACATACAAATTTGTATATGTGTGAGTTGTGTTTGTGTGTATGTATTTAATGTGTAACTAACAAGATCTAACATTGACACAAGACACACGACCATAATAATAATTAACGTCTTTAAAAACATTTATTTTCCATTTTTAAGGGTAGTTTATGCTTATGTCTGTTTTCTAACTCTAAAGCCTGGTTGGTTTGTTGTTTCATTTCAGTTACTTCTTATATATTATTCATGCTGTTAGTTATTTTTTTTTTTTTCATTTTGCCATTCGTGTGGCACGGCAAGAATATTATGTTGCAATATAACTAAAATTATATATAAAAAAGAAAAAAAAAAGAAATATTGCAAATATTTTATTGTTTAGCCTGGGTATGAAGTCCGTCATTAAATTGTTTCCTGCTACACAAGTGATGACGATAAAGTCAATGATGACAATAATGTTACTGTCGTATAAAATTTAATATTTGTTAAACAATTACACTATGAAAATAAGTTATAGAAGTGACGTCAACACTATTGTTATTATTCAAATAGAAAACAAAATCACAAAATTTTGTCATGCGGGATGAGATTGTGTCTATAAAATTTTTTTATTGTCATTATGTTTTCCGTTTTAATAAGTAATTGGAATAATATGGAAATCACAAATATTTAAGGGGAATAAATTTATGTACTAAGCCTGTAATATAAATATCAAAAACTACTCACAAAAAAATAAAAACTCATTTCAATTTTATTTTTGAAACTCCTCTATTAACGAAAATTATTTTTTAATTATCAAATTTTTCAATAAAATATTAACACATTTGAGAGATTTTCATATAAGTAATTTTTTAAAAAAAAATATTCTTTTCTTTTTTTTGTAAATTTTTTTTTAATAAAACTTACTAGTGCCTGGAATCGAACTTGAAACTCCAGATTATCAGTCGATATCTCTACCATTTGAGCTATCTCGATATGGTATATTTGATAGATAATAAATAGGGATGTGCGATTAATCGATTATTCAAACAGTATTATTAATCAGAAATCTGATTAATCAGTTAATTGATTGTTTGAAAATTTGATTAATCAGAATTATGATTAATCGAATAATTTGAATTTTGATTAATCAAAACTTGAATAATTTTAATTAATATTAAAAAATATTTAAAAATAAAAAAATTACGACACTTTTATCTTTCTTTTGTGGCCTTATATAAATCCAAATAAAGAAAATCAGACAGAATGTTTGCTCGCTGGTCAAGCTTGACCAATGCCCATCCTTAAGTTTCATGTTTCTATATTGAACTGGTGTTAACAGGCGTCTTTAACTGAGAAAAACAAAATAGTATTCAATTATTGATAAGCTTGATTAATCAAAGGCATTATTAATCAATTAATTAGTCGATTAATCATATTTTTGTTTAATCAAAATTGTTGATTAATCGATTAATTGATTAATCAAAATTTTGATTAAGCAGGAAGTTTCATTAATCGATAAATCGCACATCCCTAATAATAATGATCAAAAATTCTTTAGGAAGGAGTTTAGGCGTCTTGAGGAAAGAGAGAAAGAAGAAAATGAAAAATATTACTTTGAATCTGAAAGATTTTAAAAATTTTTTCGGAATCAGATTTTTTATTTTTTTTATAAAATAATCAGAGATATTTTTCTATAGAATTCTTAGAATCTGATGAAGTTTTCTTCAAAAAAGTCCTTTGAATGATAGGGTCTTTCTATATAAAAGATTTCTTAGAACATGATGGTTTGTGTTAAACAAAAAACCCAGATTCTGACTACTTTTTTTTCTTCGTAGAAAAATCTTCTGCTTTTTATGTAGGAGAAGTCTTCATAATCTGATAGTTTTTGTGTACAATATAGTCCTTTAAGTTGAATCTTAGGGTTTTTTTTCAGAAAAGGTCATAAGAACCTGAGTGTCTTTCTCATATTTCAAAGGTTTGTCTGTAGAAGAAATCCGTAGATTAGGAGGATTTTTCTATAAAAAATGTCATTGTAATGATAGGGTTGTAACGGCGTTTTATTCATGAGCAGAGGTAGCTTAGTCTACCCTTAAAACCTTAAGAGAGTAATAAGAAGATTGATTAACCCTTTCTGAGAAAATATTAATCTTACGATTTATTTAACTTTGCTTCTACAATTACTGATTTGCTTATTAGATATGTAAATAACACTCATCGAACAGCAATCCTCTTTCTTCACTGAGTAAGGAACGGGCTATTTGCTTGATGACACACTCGTAATGACAAACTGGCTATGTACGTGATGACACACGGGTATTTACAAACTGACGGTGGGTCTCATACTACAGGTTTAAACTTAGCTTAATAGTTAACCCAAAAATTTGTTGTTGTTTTGTGTAAATTTTTTTGACATTTTATTTTGTTTTTAGTTAAGTTAAAGTTAAACCTACAGTATGAGACCCACCGTGAATGTATACGTGATGACAATCGGGTTGTGACAACACACGGGCTGTGTAGGTGATGACACACGAGTAATATCAAACTGGCTCTGTATGCGATGAAACACGGGTTGTGATAACATACGAGCTGTGCAGCAATCAGCCGCTGCGGGAAACAACCGAAGTCACTGCGGAACAATTAACAGTGATCGCCTTGAACGGGCAACCACAGCTACTGTGGATCAATCAGTCCGCTGCGGAGCAAATTAACGAATTCGCTGCGGGACAATCAACTGTGATCACTTTGAGCGTGCAACCACTGCAGAGCAAACAACCAAAGTCACTGTGGAACAATCAACAGTGATTGCCTTGAACGGGCAACTATTGTCAGCCGAAGCCGAAGAAAAATTCCTTAGAATACGATAGTTTCTTATACTGAGAAATGCTTAAAGTGTTAAGTTTTTTCTATAAAAAAAAATTGTCTTCTTAGGCAGAATACCTCAGAATCTGAGGGTTCTTTAATATTAAAAAGGCCTATAAGAAAAAGTTCAATAAATCTTAAAGTTCATTAATATGGAAAGAGTATTACGAATCTCAAGTTGTTGCTGAAAATAGTGCTTATATACTGTGATTTTTTCTACAGGAAGCAGTATTCGAAAGGGCTTTTGAACACTAAAAATGTCAGCATAAATAAATTTCTAAGGTTAACAAGACTTTTTCCTTTAAAAACACTTAAGGTTCTGTGATCTTCTTATCATATAAAAACTTTCAGATTTCAACCCCTCATATTCTTACGAAGTTTTCCAGTAGAAAAACAATTAAATTTTAATGCCTTTTCCAAATATAAAAATCCACCGATTTTCCAAACTTTCTCTACCTAACACCTCCTAAATTTTGAGGATATTTTAGGGAATTTTGGATACAGAAAGCACTCCGGCCTTTTCCAATTTGAAAAATCTTCATATTTTGAGGACTTCTCACTATACAAAAACCCTCAGATTCAGAGGACTTTTTACTTAAGATAACCTCGGATCCTGAACCCTCCTTCATGGAGGATTCTGCGGATTTGTTTTTATATGAAATCTTTCAAATTCTGAGTATTTTTTTCTTTTGATAAACTTACAGAATGTGAAGACGTTTCTTATAGTAAAACCCTCACACTCTGCTTCCATTTTCTTCAGAAAAACGCCCACATTCTGGAGATAGAAAAATCCTCGGATTCTGAAGACTTTCTATTGAAATCATTTTAAATACTGAGAACTTTTTCCGGAAGAAAAACCAATAGATTTTGAGGGCTTAATCTTATAGAAAAATCGTAAGACTGAAAACTTTCACATTAAAAAAAAGCTGCGGAATCCTGTATTAAAATTCTCAGTTTCTGATTAATTTATCTTTTAGGAAATCCCCAGATTTCGAGGAAGTTTTTCCATTGAAACTGACACTTTTACGAAAGAAAAATCTTCAGATACTGGGAACTTTATCTCACTTAAATCCATTAAGATACTGAAGACTTTGCGGTAAAAAACCCCTCAGAATCTAAAATTATTCCCGGTAGAAAAACACTCAGATTCTGAGTACTTTTTTTCTTTAGAAAACCCCCACCAATTCTGAAGACTTTTCTTATAACAAAACCTTTGACTCTGAAAATCTAAAATAAAAAATACTTTAACCATTCGATTCTAAGATATTTTTGATATGGAGAAGGCCTTTAACCTATAGGAAATTTTTATGTTCATAAAGTTTTTGTCTGTGAATATTTTTATAATTTCCTAAGGCTGAGGAAGTTTTCCAAAAATGCGATGAATTAATAAGGCTTTTATTTAAAAACTCATTCGACTCATTTTAAAACACATTTGAATATCTTTTCCTTCCCTTCCTTTTCATTTAAATACCTTTATACATCAGAAGCTGTCAAATTTGGAGAACATTTGTAGTTGATTATCATGGAGGACAATTTTGAAATATTAGGAATATATACTGTTACGAAATTGGAAATATATTGTTAGTATGGGAGACGGGATTTACTACACCATTCAAACTGGCAGCACTGAATTGAAGTATAATATTATATGTTAAGTAGTTGGGCTCTGTTACGAATAACATAAGTGTTATAATTTTAGAAACACTAGAATTTTCTACTATGTTCTGCATTCACGACCCTTAAACTATAAAAGACCGAACGTTACGAAGGAAGGGGAAGTTAGGCATTAAGATTTGTTAAGTGAATTTGTACTTTTAAATTTGTGCTGTTAAGAAGCGGTGTATTAGAGTTGCTATAGTTAACTGCACTTTAGACTGCGTATAGTGAGTGAGTTGCGCATAGAGTTTGTGCGTGTATTATACGGTTTTGTGTATAAAGCAGTGGTGCGCGTTTCAAAGCACAATTGTGAATTTACTACCTCACACATATTCTTATGCTCTTTAATTTAGTCGTCACTGAGACAGCGACGAGCGCACATGATTAGCGGGTGTTTTGATATTTTTTTCAAGTGCACTAAAAACAATTATTTATGATATTCAGAAAATATATGATGAAAAACGTTTTTGATATTATGCAATGCCTTTTACGTTATAAAACATTTAAGGAATCTAGGGACTATGTTATAAAAAGACATTATAATTATTTTCATAGTAATATCTTTCATAGTAGATCTTTAATAGAAATAAAAAAAAACAAAATATAAACAAATTGCCATAAAAGTATTAATATAGAAGATTTTGTTTAAAATCTATAAAAATATGTTGCAGAGAATTTCATTAAGATTGTACAGAAATATGGAGATTGATAAATATTTAAAAAGACATATTTTTTAATTCGTCCAATTTTTTCCCCAGTGCAGTTCTCTCTCTTGCTCACTAATACAATTGCAAATCAATTTTGCGCATCACTGGTATAAAGTAAATAGAGTGTTAAATAAATAACTGTATAACCTAAAGCAAACTAAAGAGAGTCTGTTATTTTTATTTACAAAGAGCACCAAACCGGTTTATCTACAGGAGATAAACATACGTTTTAGAAGGTAAACGTAAAATTTGTGTCAACATTGGCATTAGTTATTTTGATTGCAATAGAAAATAATCGCAACAGAAATGCGAAAACGTAAAAATACATTTACTTAGTTGTAATTAAAATTTTTTTATCCAAAGTAAACTAATTTTTTAGTACTATAAATATTGTTTAGTTTTAGCCAAAACTGTGTTGCACTTGCGAAATCATTCGCCCTTACTATCTAAATTTTTCAAATATATATTTTAGATAAAATATTGGGTGCCAGTATGCTATCACTGGGTTTATTTTTGAAGCATTCTGATTGGTTAATTTATATATTTTCAACCAATCAAAATGTTTGAAAATATAAATATTTTTGTAGGTTTTTCATACACAAAATGAACAATACCGTATGATTAAAAATATAGACGACTTTATTTTTATTTATTTTTATTTATTTATTTAATTGATTCCATTTCCTGTACAACAAGACTGAGTCTTATATTTATAGTACAGGAGCGTATTACGTTACAAAAAAAATATTTTCATATTATTAATTAATTATAAATTATTAACATAACAAACTTATTACAAATATAACAATATTGATAATCATAAAGAGAAAAAAATAAAAATTATTTGAAAAAATTAAATAAAAATGTTTAACTATTAGCATTGCTATTTACTTGTTGACTTAGTGGAAGATTATTTCAAAGACGAGCGGCATGTATATAAAATTGCCATTCAGACATTAGGAATTGATGTCGAGGTATTACAATATTTCGGTTTCGTGGCGATTGGAAAAAACGTATTTTGTCAAATAAATACCTGGGGGTTTGACTGTTTATTAATTTATGCAAGACCATCAGGGTGCGAATTTTTAGCAGATTTTCGAAAGAGACTCCGTAAAGGTTATTTGAAACAGAGGAAACATGATCAAACCTTTTCAATCCATACACATATCTAATAATATTGTTAAATAAGACATTTAGTTTTCTATAGCTAACTGAATCACAGCTTCCAAATAATTCACAACCATACATCAGGGAGGGAATCAAGTACGTCTTGGCAAGTAATGCCCTAATTCTTAACGGGGTGAAATATTGTGTTGACCAGACAGCTCGTAGCTTTACATAGGTTTGACCAACCAGTGAATTGACATGATCAGTCTATGTCAAATTGCTATTGAAAATTATCCCAAGATTCTTCGCTGTGTTAACAATTTCAATCTTCTCACCATTTAAAACAATATCCTAAGAAATCGAGGGAATTAAATTTAAAATACTCTTTTATAGTAAGGGCCATTGTAATTCTAACAATTTTCCAACTGATATTTTCCCTGTGTGCAGTGTTGAAAAAATATTGAATCTAAAAATAGACTTGAAAAACATTTACAAAGAAACAAATGTAGAACATTAATTTGTATTTGAAAAAATTGTAAAAATAAGTCATTAGTGGTAACGCCTTATTTTTTGTTTTGAAATAATGAAAAAAGTAACTAGTCATTATTTTATGTTTAAAATATGGGAGAAAGTAAGTTGGTGTCATTACTGATAGTTCCACCGTGTTCCGTGTACAAACAGACGGAAGAATAGCCAAATCGCCGCAGAAAGAGGTTCTGAAAAAAAACTTACACAATTTTTTTTTACAATTCTTCGTTCAATAGTAGCGTTCACAAAAATAAATTTTGGATTTTTCTTTAATACACACTCAAGAAACAAAAGAATAGATGCAGCGATTTTTCTCAAAAATACCAACCTTTGGGGCCCGGTAGCGACCCCTAAAGCTTAATAAAAAAATTTAAAAATAATCATGTGTTAATTTTTCACGGTGCTTAATATATATTCGGGCTGACCCAGACCAAAATCCAACTTTTTTTTATGAACCAGCCTACTGGGCACTTATTTGATAACACTATGCGACAGTCAAAATCGGGATGGGATGAAACCAACGGGAAATGTTATATCGGTCAAAAACAAGTTATACGTGTCCCGGCGTTTCGCTGGGTCACCCCTAGGAATCGAGATATATCTTTTTTTTTACATAACTTTTTTGACACTAGTCCGATTTTGCTCAAACAATTTTAAAAAAATTAAAAATTACAATTCCTTTAATCTGTTCATATAACGTTTTTCTATATACTCAACAGTTTTGCCGGTAAAAATAAATGTTTGTTATCGCTACCATAAAAATCAATAACCTTTTGTTTATTACTTTTTTTTAGGCAAAAAATAGTTTTTTCTTCATACATTTATTTTTACCGGCAAAACTGTTGAGTATATAGAAAAACGTTATATGAACAGATTAAAGGAATTGTAATTTTTAATTTTTTTTAAATTGTTTGAGCAAAATCGGACTAGTGGTTCTCGAGTTATGTCAAAAAAAAGACCACCAAAGGTCAAATCGATATATCTCGATTCCTAGGGGTGACCCAGCGAAACGCCGGGACACGTATAACTTCTTTTTTACCGATATAACTTTCCCCGGTAGTTCGAACCCTTCCCGATCACTGACCCCTACCATTTGTCTCACAGTGTAATGAAAGTTTTTGCTGTGTATATTTGACACCACATGAATCAGTTTACGAAATTGTTTTGAATTCCATTGTCTATTTTTACAGTTAATAAATATCACAATTATTAAATATTTTAATCCACATTAAAATCACCTTTTTATTTGTAATAATCTTTAATACCATCATCTGATTGTTATATACTAAAAACTTTTAAATATTTAATTTCGTCAACAAAAAATACACAAATCACACGCTTTTATTAACATTGATTTAATCATTGCATGATTTAACACTATTTATTGAAATTTAATTTTTTGCAGCAAAATGTTTTTTTAAAATTCTACAATATTTGGTTATTTTATCAATATAAATTTTGTTTATATTTCATCTCAATTTATTAAATAAAAAGCAGCTGTCTTTATTAATTTAAAATTTATTTTAGTTGTTGTTAATAAAACAAATATTAAAAAAAAAATAAAAAGTAGATAGTAATTGATAACTGAAAACAAAATATTTTGTGACATAAAAAGCACTATAAACTATGTAGATTTTGATGCTATTCCGGTTAAAAAAAAATTTATTTTGTTTATAAAAAAGAATGCATATTTTTTGTTTTATTATTTAAAGTTATTTTTTATTTTTGTTTAGCTTAATGTAATAATAGACAGCAATATATATCAACCGAGCTTGGGAACATTTAGGGCAAAGAAGGTGCATTAGGTATTATAAAAATTTTCAAAACTTTTTTTGATCCATAGGAATTACCTGTTTTAAAATCATCAGTTACAATTAATAACATTTTTGTAAATATATAGCTGTCGACCGTAACTCCTTGAATCGTCTGAGCCTTTTGATGTATACCAATATATAAAAAATCAAATGTTTTTAAAAAATTATTTCCTAATTTATTTAGTCACGATATGCCATACCAAAGAGTATATATTTTAAAAAGAGATTTCAGGATGCTCTATCACTTAGAGAGCTTTAATTCTATCATGTGTCTTCAAACAGAAATATATTCAAACCAATACCAATGTACTCATATAAACCAAATATTTATATCAAACATCATTATTTGATCTATTTGTATGACTCAAACATCAATGTAACCTGGGATGGAAAAGAAGCTCGAGCGAGCCATCCAAAATGATTTAGTTATTATAAAAATCAAGAATGGAACCTTTATTACACTATATCAAACAGTATTAAAGCCCTAGATTACGAATTTTAAAAACCACAAGTACAAAATTGAAAAATAATGGCGGAATGCGAATAAAGGCTTTGTGGTTAGAAAAATTATTTAAAAGATCTAATTAGCGATTTACATTCTGCAAACGAATAAACTGATGCCAAAATTTTCTGTTTTGCAAAGATTTTTTTGCAACTAACCATTACCCTAGATTATAAATTAAAAAAAAACGCACTTAAAAAATTGCAAAATAATAGCGGAACGCGAAAAAGACTTTATAATTAAAAAACTAAATCAGCGATTAGCATTCTGCAAACAAAAATAATGAATATAAAATTGTCAAATATGACCAGCACTTTACAAAATATTCTTCACTTTTCGTATGTTCGCCCTGAGGACATTACGTGCACACACCAATATATTGTACAATGTTCCAACATGATATACACACTGCCAGTTTTTCGCTCCATATACTATTTAGGGAATTGGGTATTGATGAAATTTAAATTTCTCAACGTAATATTTTAATAGCATGTAAGTAATTATTTAACAAATCGTAGCTTTTCGAAAAAAATTTAATAAATAGCTTTTGCGAAATTTCAATTCTATTGCAACTGGTTGAGCTTTCCTGATTTTTGTTATTATATTGATGATAAAATTGTATAACTAAATGCATAAAAAATTTTAAATTTATATATGTACACTATAAATTATGGCTTTGGCTATCAAAATGACAATTTAGTTACCGGTGGGGTTTTATGGTTAAGCGAAAAATACAATAAAAATGAAAATTGCCAAAGGTACACTCAAAAAAAAAAATGTCAGTAAAGTCAGCAAAAAACGTTGCTGTGTCAGCAAATTTTTAGTCAGGAGCGTGCTTGCAAAAAAGTTGGTAATTTCATCAAAAGTGTTTGATGAAAATCAGCGAGCTAATTTTTACCACAAAAAATAGTAATCTTAGCAAAAGTTTTGCTAACACTTAGTCGATTGCAAATGAAAAAAACCCTTGCTAAAATCACTAAACTTTTAGCTGAATATTAGTAGACTGAAAAAAACTTAAAAAATTTGTAGAGAAATTTTACGTTAGTTAATTTATTTGCTGAAAATTTAAATATAGAAATTGTGTGGAATTGTTTTTGTAACTATCATTTGCGTTGGCTGTACTACATCCAGACAAGCTGCGACATATACATACATTTTGTCTATCTGGTTGTATGTCGTCCACGCTATAATTGCGGTTATAGCAAAATAAATTAGTAAAATAAAATTAGTTCAAAATTAGTTTAGTGCTAAAAAAATATGACTAAAACTTTTGCTGAAAACGGAATTTCAGCAAAAAAATTGCTGAAAACTAGTAAACTTGATATATAAGAATTTTTACTAATTTTTCTACTAACTTATTTTTTTGAGTGTATACAATATAAAGTAGTGTTCTATTAAGACTGCCTAACAAACCTAATTCCTATAGAAAATCTAGGAAAATATTTGCAGTCTTTTTTTATTAAAAAAGTGTCCAACAAAATAATACAAATTCTGAGTCTAAATGCGTTTTAAATATTGTCAACAATATTTTTATCTTCCCAAGTAAAAAAAATGATATGGAGCCATATGAAGTTATATTTAATTATATATAATCTTTTAAATAATTAGATATAATTATATCCGAAAAATGAGAACATCTTATTGTATCTTATTGTATCGAAATGTATACAATTGTATACAATTTGGTACAATTTGATACAATTTTATGCTATTCGATACAATTGTATCCGAATTTTGTCCTCATCCACTTACATCAAATTATACCTTTTTATATAAAATTATATAAAATGTTATAAAAGTGGACATAGTTTGATACAATTATATCTAAAAATTGACCTTATACTTTAGATCATATTATATATGACCACATCTAACAATATACAAAAATTATTTTTTTAAATAAAAAAGATATGCAATATCTGGAGATCAGACCTGGGGGATTTAAATTACAATTGCAAATAAATGTAATTGAAATTAAAAAAAAACTCAATTACATTTCATGTAACTGTAATTGAACATTTTCAATTACAAGTAATTGAAAGTGATTTCAATTACAAATTTCAATTACATTTAGAACTAAAGTGTTTTTTGTTAAAATTTTGTAGAAAAAACTGACTGGGATAGGTTGGATAGGCGTGGATAAGTATAAAAAGAATACGTCATGTTGGGCTGACCCCTCACTTGCGCTTTTTCTCATTATTTCTTTTCCGAAAAAATGTAATTGTAATTTACATTTTTTCAATTACAATTATATGAAATGTATAATTGAAAATTTTCAATTACAAATTACTTGTAATTTAATTACAATTACATGTAATTGTGTAATTGATTTCCAAATATAATGATTAACCCAAAGGTCTGCTGGAGATCCTATAATTTCGATAAATCTTCCATTACTTTTATCCAGATTTACCATGACAATGCATTAAACATGAACAAAATTTTCTTAATTTTTAGTAATTTTAAAATAAAGTTAACAAGACTGAAATTTTAAAGTTAATAGGATTATGTTATACAACCAAGATATAAGAAAAATAGTAAAAAAGTAGTAAAATATTACAAAATAGTAAAAATGACTAAAAATATATGATGCAAAAAACAAACTCACACACGAATATTGCACGAGTTATATATTCTTATTCCCGCTCATAACAGTGGGAGTTTTAAAGAACACTGTGCAACAAATTGAGAGACATTGCCAAAGAAATAAACTTATAAAAATGGCAGGAAGCACATTTTCTAAACCCAGAATTTATTGACAATGCAATTAGATATGGCGGTGAATATTGTTATATTGAAATTATATGTTTAGTAGTGAAAATCTAATTACTTGAAAGACTTTTCTAATTCCGTAATATATTCCTTATAAATAAAACTACGTTCCACAAAATTTTACTTGAAGCTAAATTTGTTTTCGGTTTTTCCGGTAATGAACGAAGTTACTCAGATTCACTACTTAACTACTTTTAATTTTCTTTGTCATACTTTCTGTTTAAACATTTACCGTGGATCTCATACTGTAGGTTTAGCTTTAGCTTAAACAAAAGAAAATGTCAAAATATTATATACAAAATATTAACAAATTTTTGGGTTAACTCTTAAACCTTGAGTGTGAGACCCGTTAAAAATTTTATGTAAATAACTTTTTTTTTTATTGTTAGAAAAATTTTATTCAAGGTTGCATTTTTTCAAAAATCATAAGAAAATATGAAATATCCTTTATTGATATGTTGATTAGAAAGAACGAAATTTTATTTCCATGCTAAAAAGTAGTTCGCCAAATTTATAAAATTTATAAAAATCTGACCAATCGGGAATTTTTAAAATGTATAAAATCGAAAGTTTGCTAAACTTTATTGCGTTTCCATCCAAAACATAAATAATGGCTAATTTGTATTGAAAATCGTCTTACATTTATAAAATTTTTGATGTCAGGGTTATTAGGATTTCATATTTTTCCAAAAAAAAAAAAAATTGATGTCCCAAAAAAGTACACAATTTTTATATGTATACTTAAATAAATATTTGTCCGTAAAAAAATACAAAATTAAAATTTTTTAAATATTTTTAACCGTCTCAGTGCCATTAACAATAAACAAAGAACCTAAAGTTAACACAAACTGTAAATAAAAAAATTCAAATTTGTATGGAATTTGACATCTGTAACTCTAAGTTAGCTCAAAATTTAGGTTAATTTGTTTATTGTTAATGGCCCTAAGATTCATTTCCTACGAAAATTTTAACATTGGTTACAAATATTTTAACTAGAAGCAAACACAATTGCAAAAATTTCGTAAATAAACTGACCTATATATCTACAGAGTATGGTTGCAAACTGTACGACCAAACTTTGCGGATCGATGACGTGACCTAAATGAGTTAAGGTTTATTGGAAATGCCAATAATTGAGTTCCTTTTCCGTCTTTATTAATCGATTATTAATTTAAAATAAAATTTCGTTATAAGAAATAAATTGTACCTAATGGTTTCCATTGAATTCCAACCAATATTTTCCTTGTGTGTACTAAAACAAGTTAGAAGTTTTCTTGCTGATATCAGCAGATTTTTTGAAAAACATTAGTAAGATGGTAACAATAGAAATAAAAATGTTAATTAAACATAATTTTAGTTATATTTTAGTTAAATTTTCGTTAATTTAAAATGACAACTTATCCTGTTAAAATTACACAAGTGCAAAAAGTATAAAAGTACATATCAGTTATTGATTTACTAGAATGTTGTCAATTTCTTAAGCTTTTCTGTGTTTCTGCCATTTTTGTTGTATTTGGAACGATTTTTAACAATCGTTTCATCAAGACTACATTCAAATTAAAATCAGGAAAAATTTTTGCCAAATATTTATAGACAAAAAACATCAAAAAATTAGTTATAATTATAAATAATCCGATTTTAGTTGATTAAAAATAAGAGACTATTTTTTTTAAAACCAACAGAAAAATTTGCTAAACAGCAGTAGGATGTTAATTTCAGAAGAATCAATTTTTATGCACATTAAAAAAATTCAAAAAAATTGGAAATGTTTTGTGGCTTAAGGCCTGATTACTGAATGTCTAGTTAGCTACTAACTGGGACTTTAACTGACACATTTGTCTTGTTGTTTTGCATATAAAATTTGATATTAACTGTCGGCTAAATTTTAACTGAACATTCATAAATCGGGCCTTAGTCTACTATATATGAGGATTTTAAAAATTTCGAAAATTTTGAGAAAAATATTTAAAAAAAAATAAGACAGAGTGACGTTTCTAGTTTGTTTAAACTGATGTTTAAGCATGTTAAAACTGTCCGCATTAATTTTTGGTTCACGGCACAGAAGCTATGGCCGCTTTAAATTCAAAATTAAAACGAGTAAAAAGTTTAAAGTCGGGCATGCCGACTATATAATACCCTATACCAGTCTGACTTAAAGCCAACTAATGTTTAAATCCGAAATTTTAATGGGTTAAAACGGACTTGTATCAAAATTATCCATAAAATCATAAAAGAAGAGTAAATCGAAAATATAGCCCATATGGGCCATAGGACCGATCCTATCTAGAATTAATAGGCTTTTTCAGCGAACCAAATTTCATTGAAATATCTTCGTATTTGCGACCTGCAGCGTGTAACCAAGCCAATTTTGGGGGGACCCTTATGTGAGCACTAGGTCTAAACATGGACCGATTTTAACCAAAATCAATAGGCTTGGGCCGATATAGGTCTGAGTACCAAATTTCATTGAAATATCTTCAAATTTGCGACTTACAGCGTGTAAAAAAGACAATTTTGGGGGGTACCCTTATATGGGCACTAGGTCTAAACATGGACCGATTTCAACCAAAATCAAATTTCGTCAAAATATCTTGATATTTGCGACCTGTAGAGTCCGCACAAGAATGCATGGACAGACAGACATACCGACGGACGGAAAATCGAAAGAAAAAATATTCTGAGCCGATCGGTATACTATAACGTGGGTCTAGGACCAATATTTTTTGGTGTTACAAACATCAGCACAAACCTATAATATCCTCTCCACGTAGTTGTGTAGGATATAATTACTTTGATCAATTGGCACATAAACTAACCACTGACGATTTTTTGGGTAAGGCGAAATTGCGGCAGTCTGGTGACTCCCTTGTGTCTGTTTAAATTTTCAATAAAAATGCCTTTGTCTTCTTCCTAAACATCAGCTTTAGAAAAAATTCTTTAGTAATTAATTCTAATATTAATTACGATTGTCCTATGCGACGGTTACAAACACTTAACTAAAAATAAAATTTGCTGATTTTAAAACATTTTTGTGTTAAATTTAAGTAAAAAATTAGTAAAGCTACAGTTTTGTTTGTTATTATACTGACAATGAGGGTGGTTGCTTTGGAAATAATAAAGGTCGAACCATAATGCACGATGTTAATTGTGAATCAAACCTTAACTTAGCGTCTTGACGAGACATCGATTTGTTCAACCAACGAACAATTTCTTGTTCACCCATGAATTTGTCTCGTGTGGACCACTCTTGTTCATGTTTTGTTCTTGTTCACCACAATTGTTCTCACAACTATGTGCAACATCAGCCACGATGCCAGATCTAATTTTTACTTAGTGGCATTACTACAAACAAAAGAAAATATTAGAAAATTAATAAAATGCTAAGAAAATAAATAATTTGTATTATTATTAAATTTAAAGCAATTTACTTTTTATTATCACTAAAAAAATTAGTGGAAAAAGCATTGAAAACATGAAAATAAATGACTTACTCCCACAAAAAAAAAAAAATCTGAATTGTCTGACATTAGGTATTCTCCACCCAAAACAAATGTACAAATTTTTTCCAGTTATTCTGCCGACGATTAGTTTTTAGGCAAACAAATCAATATCTCGTCAAAACTCAGAGCAACGTCAAGTTTTTTGCTCAACTTAATTTGACATTTCTTTTATTCAGTGTTTCACACATTCAACCATAGAGAGCAACACAATTGAGCAGCGCGTTAAGATTGTTGAAGCCTTTTACGAAAGTGGGCGTTCAAATCAAAATGCATTTCGTGCACTTCTTTGGTCAACATATCGACCAAATGTGTCAAAAATCGGGAGAATTGTGAACAAATTTCAGAGGGTATAAAATGTGAAAACACCTGTGCATGCTCACCCAGTTCGTTCTGCGCAAAACATTGGCATTGTTCGTGATAGTGTGAATGGTATTTGCTATCGCGAGATGATAACGGACTTCTTGTGGCCAGAAATTGAGGATATGGACCTGGACGATATGTGCTTCCAACAGGATGGTGCCGCTTGCCACACAGCCAACGAAACAATGGCTCTTTTGCGCGAGAAATTCAATGGCCGTGTTATCTCACGTCGTGGCGATGTTAATTGGCCGCCACGATCATGTGATTTGGCACCGTTGGACTTCTTTCTTTGGGCATATTTAAAAGAAAATGTGTACGTCAATAAGCCAAGAATAATTCAAGAGTTAAAGGATGAAATAATTCGGTTCATTAACGACATTGAACCTCAATTATGTCTCAAAATCATTGAAAATATGGACCATCGGATAGAGGTGTGCCACCGAATTTGTGGTGAGCATTCGGCCGATATTTTATTTCACACATAATTGTCATAGATCTATTCTATTTCAATAAAAAATATTAACATAATTCTCGAAAAACTTTTTGTTTTATTTACAATTAACATCGTGCGTTTTGGTTGGACCACCCTTTATAAAAAACTAAAAACAAATAAACATCCTATTTGCTCCGCCATTTTTACTCGATTGGAAAAATACAAATCGAATATTATAACATCTCTAAATTTTAATCGGAATTCCCACTTTGAAGTGTTTTCTTTTTTGCAAGCATTCCCTATATTAAAACAATTTTATTTATGTAGTGTTAAAAATTGCCAACTATTTTATAAGAAAATTCTTGAAAATGTCAACACGCAATTTTGCCATCAAGTCATAGAATATTTTTAGATATTGAGGTTTTGATACAATTTATAAATTACTACGAGGGCCGTTCGAAATGTTCTTTGCCTTACAATGAAAAACAAGAGCTGGACTTTAAAAATTATTTTATTATACCCTACACCACTATGTGGTCAGGGTATTATAAGTTTGTGCTGATGTTTGTAACACCCAAAAATATTGGTCGTAGACCCACCTTATAGTATACCGATCGGTTCAGAATTTTTTTTATTTCGATTTAACGATGTCCGTCCGTCCGTCTGTCTGTCTGTCCATGCAATCTTGTGCGCACTCTACAGGTCGCAAATATTAAGATATTTTAATGAAATTTGGTACGCAGACCTATGTTGGCCCAAGGACGAACAAGTTTGATTTTGGTGAACATCGGTCCATGTTTAGAGCTAGTACCCATATAAGGGCCTACCAAAATTATACTGTTTATACGCTGCAGGTCGTAAATATTAAGATATTTTGATGAAATTTGGTACACAGACCTATATTGGCCCAATAACGCAGCCTATTGATTTTGGTGAACATTGGTCCATGTTTAGACCTAGTGCCCATATAAGGGTCCCCCCAAAATTATATTGTTTATAAGCTGCAGGTCGCAAATATTAAGATATTTTGATGAAATTTGGTACATAGACCTATGTTGGCCCAAGGACGAAGTCTATTGATTTTGGTGAACATCGGTCCATGTTTAGACCTAGTGCCCATATAAGGGTCCCCCCAAAATTGGCTTGGTTACAAACTGATTTAGTGCGCTGACTCACATTATAGAAAATTTTGACACGAGCCCCATTTTAACCCATTCGAATTTCAGATCCAAACATTAGTTGGCTTTTACCCAGACTGGTGTAGGGTATTGTATATTCGGCATGCCCGACTTTAACCTTTTTACTCGTTTTTCAATATAATCTCCTGAGACTTCAATACACTTAGTCCAACGTTTTTCTAGCAATCCTATCCCTTGATTAGAATAATTTTCATGAAGCTCCTCATAATAGTCGTTTACAGCTGCCATTGCATCTTTATTCAAGGTAAAATGTTTGCCAGCAAGGATTTTTTTTAGATTTGGGAATAGGTAGAAGTCAGAGGGAGCTTAATAAGGAGAATAAGGTAGTTGATCAAGCAATTCGTACTTCAATTCGTTGAATTTTGAAATTTTCGTTCGATTGCATTTTTGGTCAACTGTTAAAGCTTTTTCATCTGTAATTCTTGATGCAAAATGTAATGTACTCGATCATTTGAGATGCCTATGGCATTACATATTTCATGCACTTTCACTCGTCGATCGTCTAATATCATATTATGGACTTTAACTATGATTCCTGGTGTTGTTGCAGTTTTTGGACGTCCACTTCGTGGTTCCTCTTCAAGGCTTGTACGACCACGTTTAAATTCAGCAACCCAATTTTTTACTGTTGCATATGAAGGAGCACTTTCACCTAATACATTCACCATATCATTATGAATTTCTTATCCTGATAAACCTTTCTTATGTAAATATTTAATCACACCATGAATTTCTAATTTTTCCACTATAAAAAAAATCACTGAAGCTCCTTTTTTGAAAACCTGTTTATACCTGAATGAGTTGACAGGTCGAAACGAAATTTAACACGTGTTCATAACACGGATGGAAGTTTCCATTATACAAATCTTTCTGCTGTTTCTACCGCCATCTCTATGTCAGGCTAAGAACATTTCGTACTGCCCTCGTAGTAACAATTTCTCCAATAACCACTAACAATTAAGTCAAAGAAAGACAATATTTTTAAATGCATGTTTTCATATTGCTGCAGGTAAAAGTATTTACAAATAACTTTAAAAAGTTTTTAATTTTTTTGCATCATTAGGTAATTTTTATCAGTACACTCAAAATAAAATATGTATTAAATAAAAACAAATACTCGTATATGGCGACCAAATATGTGGTCTTGAGAGGTAATAATAATATTATTAAAGGAAACAAAAAATATTATTTTATAGTAAAGTGTTGTTTTTTCAAACGCATCATATGGACCAAATGCAATTAATATTGTAATTAGTATGCATTTTTTTTTATTAATTTTTAATTAAGTAGGTTTGAGGTTCAGGAGAAGAATAAACATTTTCTTCTCCAAAGTTATAAACACATTTTTTTAATCTGCAAATCAGATTAGATCTAGTTTCTGCCTTTTTCTTATGGACAGGCTTCATCAGTGATTTTCCATTAAATTGTATTATTGTTTATATTTTTATTGTCAGATGGTCTCTATATGATAATTTTTTTTTCAACAACCTGTCGGCTGTAGGAATCGAACCCATGCACTCCCACATTACAAACGTAACTATACTAGAGTTCGACAGCTTAGCCCGCACTTGTACGTAGAAACCATACGTCTGTGTGGCAACATTTGTGAAAAGGTGACAAAAGAGGAGATAAGAAGATAAACAGAAAATCTAAAGTAGAATGTTTGTATGTCTATTTGATCACTTCTGAAAGGAAAAAACAATAACAGAAAGCTAACTAGGAAAGAAAAATTATGAATTAGCCACACTATGAGCAAGGCCTTACGTGGGTGAGATGGCTAAGCTGTCGAACTCTAGTATAGTTACGTTTGTAATGTGGGAGTGCATGGGTTCGATTCCTACAACCGACAGGTTGTTGAAAAAAAATTATCATATAGAGACAATCTGACAATAAAAATATAAACAATAATACAATTTAATGGAAAATCACTGATGAAGCCTGTCCATAAGAAAAAGGCAGAAACTACATCTAGTCTGATTTGCAGATTAAAAAAATGTGTTTATAACTTTGGAGAAAAAAATGTTTATTCTTCTTCTTAACCTCAAACCTAAATATTATTTTATTTATGAAAATAAAAGTAAATCATTAACATCCCAGTATAGAAAATTATTACCAGATATGTGGTTATGTAACTACATATCCATTCCATTTTATACTACTTTTGTATGGCGAAGTCGCGCAAAGTAATGGGTTATAGTGACACGTCAAAAAAACGACAAATCAAAAACATACCGTATTAACGAAATAATGAGGCACAATATATATAAAAAAATAAATTAATTTTTTTATTGTAAAAATTTTTTTAACCTTTAAATGCATGATCTCTTCATTTTCAACAATTTTTTATATTTGATTTCTAAAGGTGTGAACATTTCAAGAGATATACCAAAAAAAAATTATTTAAAAAAGGTGTTTTTTTTTTATTAAAAAGTATGGTTTTTTGCCAAATAGCTAGATTGTGATTATTTTTACGCGTATGAAAAAAATATAAAGTATACAGTTATTCTCATCAAAATGAATTCTATTGCGAGAATACTGCCTTAAATATTTAAACAAACAATTCTGAATATTTAAAAAACGCGTGTCTTAGATTTTTCACAAATATACGAAGCCAAACCATGCATTTAAGGGCTAAATAAAATTGCTTCTGCCGGAAATCGAACTTAGGACCCCAGATTGCCAGTCAATAGCTCTAACATCTGAGCTATTTCGAAATGTCATATTTGATAGATACACTCACAATATTTTATCGTTAAAAACAACATAAAATACTTATTCAGTCAATTCAAAACACAATTAAAAAAAGGACTACTGATTTTTCATTATATTCAAACCATTATGCTATTTATTTTGAAACATTGTTTAAAGAATCCGTAAAAATAATAAAAATAATTGAAAAGTCTGTTAAAACAATCTTCAACTTTTAACTGACAAAAAGTTGGAAAAAAACGATTTTGTGGTTTGTTTTTTCATATTTGAAAATTTTTTTGTTTGAATTTTCAAAACACTACACATACAACACACACGTTCATATTTTTATTGGCTTTGTTTGTGTGTATGAGTAAAGAATTTTTTGTAATTTGAACTGAAATAATTTTGTATATAAACAAACTATTTTAACAAAAAGAAAACCGAAAATATTTGAATTTTTTGTTTTAAAACAGAAAACAACAAAATTATTTAAATTATTTTTTGTAAAAATAAAAAAATAAAAATAGAATATTTGACTGAAAATATCAACTCCTACAGACGATACGTATTTTTTGTAGTTTGTTTTTTATTGACTTATAAAAAAAGTTAAACAATATGTTTCCATGTATTTTAATTGATTCTTTAATTGAAAACAAACTTTTCTTATTACTTTTCAAAAGAACCTTAATCGGTAATGGAAAATATATTGTGAGTGTAGAACCATAATTGAGGTGCTGCTCGTAAGTATGCTTACTCGCCAACATACAGAAAACCAAAAAATAAGTGGTTACATATATCCTTACCAGTGTTGAAAAGGTATTGAGTCTAAAAATATATTTGAAAAAAATTTACAAAAAATCTTGAAAATAATGGTTACATTAAATAATGATGACATTAAATAATGATGACATTAACTAATGATAAAAGTTTGTCATTGTTGGTAATGCATTATTTTTTGTTTTTAATTAACGAAAAAGTATCTAGTTATTAGTAACTCATACATATTTTAAAATAATGCGTAAAGTAAGTCGGGGTTATTACTTGTAGTCCAAAAAATAATGATGTGTCATTACCTTTTCTACAATGGAAAGAAAAAACTAAATGAAGTTTTTCATAATCAAGTTCTATATTTTTATTAATACTTATTTTAATAAAATTTGAATTTGTATTTGTAATATTTGATCTTAAACCGAACAAAAATGACACTTATTGTAACAATATTCAGATCAACTAAAAATCTACAATAAAATAAAATTAATTTTATTAAATAATTATATTTTTAAGGGCTCTATAGCGCGCTATTCTGGTCTTCATTTTTTATTTCTTTTTATTTAATTGAAACATTTTCCATGAGTGCTTCAAAAACTAAATTTCCATATGTTTAAACTAAATTGCACGAAAAAAATATTCTAGAAAAATAGTTAAAATCTCAATTGTTGTATAATCCATGAACAGTTTTCCAAATGGCTATAAGAAATGAAAATAGTTGGTGTGTGTAATACGAGGCAATTCAATTTGCATTTTTTAAACCATTGAAGCATAATGCAGACAAACAACTTTTAGATTGCGTTACACTTAAATGGTTAATAAAGCTAACAAAATAGATTAGCTATACACGGAAAAATTTTAAATTTCACATAAATGTGAAAGATATATAAAAGTGATTTTATTAGAGATACAGAAAATCACTACGAAACTCCATCACGGATTGGCTTTACCATAGATTACATAGATCTCTTACTCTTCGCCTTGTCCTTACAACAAACACAATTTTTCACATACATATTCAGACATTTTTTATCTGGGTATGTCCAACACATTCTCATGAATTACGTCCACTGATATTGTAGACATAATCTTGTTTAATGAAGATTATGGTTGATTATAGCAATATTCTTGTAAAATTTTCGAGATTACCTATTCAAAATAAATTTAATAATCCTGCAGATTATTTATGGGATAATCTCCAATGTTAGCAACAGTTTTTGCAATGTGGCGAATTACCAATAATTTAAAACCGCATTTTTAAAACAAAACCCGCTAAATTGCTTTCATTAGCGTCAACTTAATCTTTGCAAGCAGTTACTATCTGCATAAACATCACAATAGACTGCATAAACGATCATCAAAAAGATTAAAACCATAATTTGTGAAAGTATAAACTCAATATTTATTATAGATTTATGTAATCTATAAACTGAACTACATATTTTGTTCAGTGTTTTAAAGTTAATTGTTTGTGTGATTTTACTAATAGTTTTCAATTTAATTGATTTTTTTTTTAATTTACCTTAGCTATGCAAAAAAAAAAAAAATTAGATTACTTCAACAAACAGTTCGTATCTTTATTATCTTTATTTTAACTAGATGTACGAAAATATAAAACCTTTAGCACTTACCCAGCCGGAAATTGCCAGTGGTACAAAAATGCATGCACTGGCATAAAACTGGATAACCGCACAGAGAGAATTTTGCAGGACGAGTTTTAATGACATTTTTCAGTAATGTAATGAAGTTTTCTTCACAAAGTAAATGAAAAGTGTCTTAAATTTGATGAAAAAGCTTCATATATTTTACGAATCTAGTTTTAATGAAACTTTTTCACTAAGTATATGAAACTTTTAACAAATAAAATTAATTTTATCAAAACATTCTATGAAAAATTCTACTAATTCAATGAAAAGTTTTAATGGACGAGCTCAAGTGAAACTTTATTAGTTTTATGGAAATTTCCGTTAATATCATGCAAAAAATTTTCTCAGTGCGTGTAATTTAAAATAAATTACTGGCAGAACACATTTTGCTAGTGTTTGCAAAAGCGTTTTGGCATTATGCGTTTTAAGAAAAGCTTAGAAACCTTTTTAAAAATCAAAAAAAAGACCCTAAGCTTTAGCATACCTTGTTTTAGCAACTCGAAGCAAGTCAACATTGCACTAGGGATACACTTTATGTGCTTTAAGAGATTCTATACTTTTTTTTTAATGTTTTTTTTTTAAATCTATTTCTAAACTCAATATTTTTTCAACAATGGTAAGGATTTATGTAGCCACATATTTTTTGACATACATATAGGGTTAATGTTTTCCATTTTCATCAAAAAAAAAAAAAAATACCCACTAGGAAATTTACAGGATAACTTCTATCAGATTTTTATTAAATTGAGATATGTGATAGAGGGTACAAAACTAACGAACCAGCGAATTCTTTACAGTCCCTATCTTATTTTGTAGGGTTAAAAAGGTGCGGTCAAAAGTGTCCGTATATTAATTGCAATTTTAGTTGTGTAATCGTATTAGATTCTAATTAAAAGCTTTGCTTACTATGCATTTATTTGGAAAGACGTTATTCTGTAAATTTTCAATTTGGGTATTTTTTGCTGAAAAGTAAAAACATTAACCCTATATGGATCAAGTTACACAAAAAAACAATTTTTATCAAGCGGAAAATTAATTTTTTTTATCCATTTGAAGTGATATTTTTGCGAAAATTATGAAAGGTATTATTCTGTAGATTTCCTAGTGGGTCGTTGAAAATTGAAAATAACAAATTGTATTGTAAAATCTGCAGAAAACTTTAAATATTAGTAGACTAAAAATACAAAAATATACTGTTATATTCTAAAAATTTTTGCTATTTTTAATCTTAATTTAGTTGAATGCAAATAGCAGTCCATTCTGTTAAAATCAGCGGAAGTATTTGCTAAAAAATTGTAAACTGCTGTTTTCAAAAGGCTCGCTTTTTATTTGCATTTAAAAAAATTCGAAAAAAAACTTCGAACATTTTTAATTTTTTGCTGATTTTAACAGGTTAATTTGTTATTTTTCATTTACAAAAATTGGTTCATTTATATCTCCTATTTGTTTGTGCTAGCGATATGCCTTCTATGGTAATTATCGTATCGCCAATTGAAAACAATTCTTGTCAGCCCTTGCGCCAACTGTTAAAGTACCTTGTCATTATTGTGCCTTTTGTGTTTTTCTAACTGGGTATGTATGATATGATCATTTTATTAATTTTCTTAAAGCTTTTGTTAAATTGCACTCTATACATTTTAATTTCTTTGTAACCTAATACTAACCAAAAAAAAAAAAAAAAAAGCTAAAATAAACTTTAACAAACAAAGGCTCATCTACTAAACCCTGATACTTGTTTCATCACTAGGAAACTCTGCTCCATACGGATAACAAACAAAAAAAAAAAAAACATGGTGTCGATTATGCAAAAAATATTTTTGCAGTAATGCTACGACAGCTTTGAGTAATAGAAAAGATGTGAAAGAGTACCCAATCTGTTTTTGGAATCCATTATATATGCTATTAAAGTAGATTTTTATAGCATCTTAAATGTGCACTGATATTATAGAGGCATACAAGTGCTTGTAAATATTAAAGACAGCAAGTAACAGCAACTAGTGGTGCTAGTCCTAATGTTGTTATTGATTCTTTAGTATATTTTCGATGCATGCATTTTCATGTTTTTTTCGTATGTACTTATACAAAATGGTTTTAGCGATAACGAACCCTTTGTTTTTCAATTTTTGCAAAAACTGATTCAGTGAATTTTTTAAGAAGAAATAACTTGAAAGTACATATAAAATAGCTAGAAATATAACTAGAAAGGCAATAACTATAAAAAAATTCAAAATTTTCAAAAACTAACTACATATTGGCAAAATGAACTAAAAAAATATTCAAAATGACCAACACAAAATCACTGCATTTATTGTAAAGACAAATAAAAATGTTGTAAATATTTCAAACGGAAACCTACTACAAAGCTATTAGAATGACAAACAAATAAATACTAATAACTAAAATAGTTTTATTTATATTTTATTTAAATTCACAACAGAAAAATTTTGATACAGAGTGAATAAAATCAATAATCGAGAATTTTTGTGAGAAACCTTTTAATTCATAGTGCCAGTGTTACGTTAGCTACTAACTAAGACGTTAACTGCAAAGTTTCTTTTTTATAACAAATTTCAATTTGACTGTTGGCCATATTTAAACTGTATTTATATTATTATAAAAGTAATGTGATCTTGAGCTGCCTACTAAAGCTTGAAATCTTAGCTGAACGTTAATTAATTTTACCAATACATTTCATCTTTCACTAAATCTGTTTGTCGTCTTGATAAGTACTTATTTTTAAGTTACTAATTACTTTAATAAGCAAGAGTAGGAGTTGCACAATGGACAATTTATGGTCTGATTGCCATGGACTTACCTCTGTGCCTATCCAACCAACCCTAACTCAAAGAGTATGAGAAGTATTGTTAACAAGTTTGTAATCACTTATTTTTTAACTATTTCTTAGCTTACGAATGACTAACTATTTTTGTAGCTCCCCAATGTAGAAAATCATTACCAGATATGTGGTTATGTAACTACATACTTGGTAATGGTAACTAGTTACTTCTGTTATTACATTTCTTATTACCTTTATATGGCGATGTCGCGAAAAATAATGAGATAAAAATAGATTTTCAAAAAAATAAATTATATAAAAAAAATATTTTTTATTGTATTTTTTTTTTAATAAAATTTGCTGGTGCGGGAATCGAACCTGGGTCTACAGATTGCCAGTCAACAGCTCTACCATCTGAGATATATCGACATGTAATATTTAATTGATAAAAACACAATTGACCTACTGCACACACTTAAGCTTACTCGCCAACATACAAAAAATTAAAAAATATGTGGTTACATATATCCTTACCAGTGTTTAAAAATTATTAAGTCTAAAAATAGATTTCAAAAAATTTTCAAAAAAATCTAAAAAATTATTTTCTATTTGAAATAATGATAAAAATAAGTCATTATCCGTAACTCATTATTATATGTTTTAAAATAATACAGAAGGTAAGTGAGTGTCATTACTGGTAGTCCAAAAAATAATGATATGTCATTACCGTTTCTACATGGGGTTTTGTATTGTAGCTGCTCACCCAAGTTCACAAATTTTGTGTGTTTTTTCATGCAGATGATATTTACAACTACCCTCTGCAGAAATGGTAATGACATATTTTTGGACTACCAGTAATGACACCCCCTTACTTTGTCAATTATTTCAAAATATATAATAATGAGTTACTAGTGTCTAGTTACTTTTTTCATTATTTCAAAACAACAAAAAAAGCGTTACCAATAATGGCTTATTTTTATCATTATTTTAAATAAAATATTTGAGTCTTAAAATAAATTTTTAGACTCAATATTGCTTCAAATCTGGTAAGCATATATGTAATAACCACATATTTTTGATTTTTGTACGCTGGTGCGTGGTATTTATTTATATGATATGTGGTTATATAATCACATATCTGGTAATGATTTTCTACACTGAGTACATACAAAAGTGATCTTGTCAAATAAAAGTATTGAGTTTTGTCAAAGAATTATATGCAATAGGCAATAATTCTACTGCTTTTTTTAGATATTAGTAATGAGCAACAATTACTGAAAATTTTCTGGGATAAAAAATTTGCATATAATTTTTCTCAGCTGAAATGCTTTTTCATAGTGCTTTATAAAAGAATACCTTTTAATGTTTTTAAAAACAAATTATTTCCTACCACTGCAAAGGTTACGTGGTGCATTTTCAGGGCCTTAAAAGACTTGTTTTTAATAATTATACTTCTAGAATCGAATGGTGAAATTTGATTCAGCTTTTATATATCGAAAGGCAAAGGAACATTGAGTAGGGAACAAAAAATATCAAAAAATTTTGTAAACACGAATATCAACAGGAACATTAACATACACAAATCAACATTCGTAAAAAAATGGTCATTTTTTAACGATTGCTCCTTAGTGTATTCCCCGCTTTAGGATCATATTAACCCAATGTGCGACTACGCAAATATTTTTTACTACATAACTTGTGGTGGTTTTATATTTTATTTGATTGCAATGGATTTTTATTGACACAACTTAAGCTCATACATTAAATTGAATGACATGATAGACCAAGCAAACTAACAACATACGACCAACAGAAAACAATCAAACATTTAAACCATGGTTGGCAACAGAAATGATTATCGGTAACAGTAACGCCGTTTTGAATTATTATCGAAAGGTCATTTTAATAGTAACGCTATTTTTAAAGTTCCTCTGAATAAAATTTTTGTTTTTTGAAATTTTATAGAAAAAGGTATTTAAAATTTTATAGGCCGTTTAAATTGTTTGTTGCTCTATTACTATCATCTGTTTATTATATCAGCAAAACCTTCTATTACCAGGTAAAGGGAAATGTAATAAGAATCCAAAAATTGTAACTACTTACACTTTGGTCGCATAACATATTTATTTAATATGGGGGTGTCATTGGGGGTAAATGGTTGCCTAAGTCGTACCGGTATAGCATAAAATAAGTGATTACGAAGGAAGCACTGAAATAAGTTGTTACTTGTAAGCTAAAATAAGTACATACTTCTATAGAGTGAAGTAAGTCATTACACAGTAGTACATATTTCATTGGTTACATATAGGGAATAAAACAAGACGTTACCAGTAATGACTTTGTTTAAAGGTACACCGATCCGAGCAATGTAATTAGATTCTAAATTTTTATTAAATCATACTTTCGCATAATAAGTAGTTATATTATGCAATACCAATAAATTATTATTTTTACCCTTAATAATAAGTTATTATAAAACACAATATCGGTAATATATTATTTTAAAGGCTCCGAATAATTAGTGATATATCTCCATATCGGTAACTCATTATTTCATACCTCCCACTTAAGTATTGATGTATTACAATATTAGTAACGTATTACTTTAGGTTTCTAAGTAAAACCAAGGGTAAAGGGGTACACATTGCCAGGCAATGCGTGAAAAAGGTCAAACCCATTACCAAGGTTTTGCTGGGATCATCTGAGCTATCGACTGATAGCTATTCTGACAAATTATGCTTTTAGCCTCCTAGGAAAATATTTTACAATCGGATGCTAACCACACCAATTTTGAAACTGGTTCCACAGAACCGATTCCATGGAAGTAGTTTAGAAACCGGTTCCACGGATCTGATATGTAAGGTATAGCTGATAGAGGATGAGTTCTGGAACTACTTCCAGAACGGATTTTTCATACAAAAATAATTTTAAAAGCGTCCCAGGAAAATTTTTTACAATCGGTTGCCAACCATGCCAGTTTTGAAACTGGTACCTCTGCAACCGATTCCATGGAACTGATACCCCTTTACCCTTGGTTTTACTTAGAAACCTAAAGTAATACGTTACTAATATTGTAATACATCAATACTTAAGTGGGAGGTATGAAATAATGAGTTACCGATATGGAGATATATCACTAATTATTCGGAGCCTTTAAAATAATATATTACCGATATTGTGTTTTATAATAACTTATTATTAAGGGTAAAAATAATAATTTATTGGACTGATTCTAGTTTACTGGAATACACGTGCCTGTAATATTTCAAAGAAATATTACACGCGCAAAAAAGCGCGTGTTGTATTTTTCTTTTTCTGTTAAGTTGCACTTTTATCCTTATACCTACTAAAAACTGTATTTAAATTATTATTAAAATTTTATAAAATTCATTTTCGCGAAAAAAGCGCATGCTGGACTTTTTTTTGTTAAGTTGCATTTTTATCTTACATCAACTAGATACTGAATTCAAATGAGATTGCAGTATCCGTTAGTGTATTTTTACTGCTTTTTTGAAGTAATTCTGACCAACTTCAAAAAATAACTTCTTTTATTGCCTGCAAAGTATCCGTTAGTATATTTGTACAGCTTTTTTAGAATTACTTCTGAACAACATCCTTAAATCACTTAAGTATTGCTTCTAAAGTATAATTGCCGTAAAAGTGATCCTAAAAAGTGATTTTGGTATCATTTGGCATTTCTAAACAGACGATCGCTTATTCGATTCCTGGAGGGACCAATATTTTTTTAATTTTTTTTCTTTTTTTTAATATTTATAATTAAGTTTTTTACCTTCAATATTTTTTTTAATTTTAAAATTTTTAAAAATACCTGTAATAAAAATGATAAGGAATTGCTTTTTATGCGCTTATGAAAATAGTACTGTAAACAATACTGAATGGCAGTGCATCTTTTGCATTTGTTTAAAAAGTAGACTAGAGGGGCGATCCTTCGCCAGTGGGGCACATACACTTATCCAATTTTTCGCCGATATTAAGGGAGATAAAAAATTGTAAAAAATATATTCTGTGCATTTTTCAATTACCTTTCGTTGACATCCACTTTTTGTGTTTTTTGGGGTACCAAAAAATTATTGAAAGCAACTACATTTTGCAATAACTTCCTCAAATCTTGTGATAAAAAAATAACTTTTCTTTTTCGCAATTTGTTAAATACGTTTGGGATTTTAGCATTTTTAATTCTTTTAATGCAATTAATGTATATCCCAAAAAAATAAAATTACAAAAAAAAAATCACTTTTCATTATATTAGACCTATAATCCTAAGCTTTCAAATAATAATAATTTAATTTTAAGAAATGCTTAAGAAGTGGGAAAATATATTAATATTATGTTAGTGCCTGTCTTTGGGGCACAATCACCAGATGGCCCCTGGAGCTACAAAGAATTGGTGCATCTCTGAGTAAAATGCTTTATAAGACTTTTCTATATGTTTAAAATATGTTTAATAGTAAATTAAAATAGTCGCGTTCATTCTTAAATTTATATTAATTGGTCAGTTTTTAGAAATTTTGAAGAATCATTTTATTATAGTTTTAAATTATTATCTTTTTAATGTAGGGGAGATTAATTAATTAGAAAGAATCACATATCTTAAAGAACTTATTGTAAATTATTTATTTCAGTCATTAAAAGATTGACTTTGCCGTATTAACAAATTTTTTCTTTTTTTTTTCGTTTAAATTGTACCTAGCTGGCTTGGCGAATATTCCCCATGTTTGGGGCAGTTACACCGATTTGGGTTACTTCGAAATTCACTAAAAAAGTAATAGAAAATATTCAATTAATTAGAATAAAAATCATAGAAATTAAAGCCAAGATATGTAGATCTCCAATTCAAAAGTAATTTTTGAAAAATAAACAAGAAATGACAGTGCCTTGAAAAAAAGTAGCGAAGGATCCCCCCTCTACCCTACTTTTATTGAAGAATATAAAGCACAATATCTCCCAAAGACAAAGTGGTGTCTATATGCCAGTCAACTTTCATATCAAAGAATAGCTCAGCGATAGAGGGCCAGACTAGCACTAGATAGAGGGCTAGACTAGCAGGTGACAAGTTCGATACCCGGTGGCGCCAATAAAAATACTTTTGTAAAATAAAAACAAAATATAATAGTTTTTGCGAAGATTTGTTTTTTTTTTTTAATTTGTGAAAAGGCACTCGTTCGAAAAGTACTGAAAAAATGTTGAAGTGGGATATTCCTCTTCCATCACAACTCAATGCTAAAATCATTGGTGTTTATATTAGGAAGGAATTACATCTAGGTCATCAATTGTAGTGCTTTTTCTACTAATTCGGTATCTCGGTAGTGTAAAGTATTTCAACAAATTATGGTTGTAAAATATAACTGTATCTTATACAAAATATTGATCACTACTGTACGTTTTAGATATTTTTAGATAAAATTAGATTTTATTAAAACAAATCTGATGCATGCAATTAACCAGAGCAGAAAAATAAAAATAACGGTATTATTGTTTTAAGGATTTAACGGTATTTCATTGGTTTCAGTAACGGTATTTTTTTAACAATAACGGTATTTCGGTTATATGTATTGGAAACGGCATGTTAAATGTACACTCAAAAAAAAAAGTCAGTAAAGTCAGCACAAAATGTTGCTGTGTCAGCAAATTTTTAGTCAGGAGCGTGCTTGCAAAAAAGTTGGTAATTTCAGCAAAAGGTTTGCTGAAAATCAGCGAGCTGATTTTTACCATAAAAATAGTAATCTTCAGCAAAAGTTTTGCTAACACTTAGTCGATTGCAAATGAAAAAAATCCTTGCTAAAATCACTAAACCTTTTGCTGAATATTAGTAGACTGAAAAAAACTCAAAAAACTTTTAGCGAAATTTTGCTTTAGTTAATTTATTTGCTAAAAATTTAAATATAGAATATGTGTAGAGTTGTTTTTTTTTTTTGTCATTTCCGTTTCCAGACAAGCTGCGACATCTACATCTTTTCTATCTGGTTGTCGTCCACGCTATTAATGCGGTTATCAGCACAATTTTTGTAGCAAAATAAATTAGTAAAACATTAGTTCAAAATTAGATTAGTGCTAAAAAAATACAACTAAAATTTTTGCTGAAAACGGAATTTCAGCAAAAGAATTGCTGAAAACTAGTACACTTGATATACAAGACGTTTTACTAATTTTTCTACTAACTTATTTTTTTGAGTGTAGCTGATGTCAGTTGAAATGGCTCTAAAACGATAATGGTATTTAGCCGTATTACTTGCCAACCCTGATTTATATCATTTTCACACGTATAAGGATAATACAACTTTATGTTAGTAATAATACAAGTAGTGTTTAACTATGATTAGACTTTTACTTTTCCTTGTTTTGCCATACTTTTGTACCATTTTAATTTAAAAAGTATATTTAACTTTTTCTACCATATATTGTTTTATTTATTTGTTGGCCGACTATAAAAGTTTTGTAAAAGGAAGGTATGCCAAATATTATAAATGGAAATGGTTGACACATTTCATGATTTGAGTACATATTATGCTTTAATGGGTCTGCAATTAAGATAAATAAAAACCAGTTTTCATCATAATTCAAAAATGTATATTATTGTACTTGGTTTTACTAATGAACTCAACTACTATCTTAACAACGTTAACTATTTCTAGAAATACTCACTTTTCTGTTGGTTTGGTTTTTCTGGCTTGTCATTCCATTTATTATTGAAAGCCAACGATGATGACAATGATGTTATTGTTTGATGATGATGAGTTTTGTTTAACTAAAATAAATCGTAGTATTTTGTTGTTATTTTTGAGAGATCTAGAGGGATTTGCTTTTTGGAATTAGATTTTTCCGATTGTTTGATTTAATGTTGTTTATTATAAGAATTGGTTGTTGTTTTTTCCGTTTGTTCATTCATTCGTTGACTCGTTCGTTTTCTTTTATTTGAAAAACTAACATGATTTCTTTTTGTTCTTATAAGTCAAGTAATCTGGGTTAAATGTATATTCATACACTCAGAGAAAAATATATTTTTAAAATTGTATGATATTATAACTGAAAATTATTTACAAAAGGTTCCAGCAGAGAAAACGTCTGAATTGAGTTAGAATATGTTGACTAATAATAAATAAATTAAATTTATATTCATATTTTCAATGTAAACAACAACCGACTCTTTTGAAATCAGCAAATATTTTAACTAATCATTTCAATTGTGTTTTGCTTTTTTTAATGCTTAATATAATAAACTGTATAAGATTTTTTGTTTACTAATATGCAGCAACAATTTTTTTTTATAATAAAAGTACAATGGATTTTCTTTAACTGACATAACCAAAGCACTTAAGGGGGTTATATACTGTAACAACAGCATTTTAAAGGGCATATTTGAACGGTTGTCAGAAATTCAATTAACAATATTTTTAATATTTTATTTAAAAAAATCATGTTATTGTAGTATTTTCAAAAAATTTCAGTTTTATATTTCCCCAGCCAAAATCGCCAGAGTTGCCACTTCATTACTGACCTTTTTCAAAAAAGGCAAAATCGGCTGCCACTGTGCAGCCTTCATTAATTATCGGAAAATAAAAATGTAAAGTGATTCTTAATCCCAGATAAATTCTCTAGTCATTATCGTGGCCCGATTTTTATTTTTAAAATTTTCTTTTAACAAAGTTGCTACACGAACTTAAAAATTCCAAAAAAGGCAAGAAAAAACACATGTTTCGGGATATAAAATTTATTTGACCAAAATTCAAAAAATTTGTCTACGATATAGACAAGAGTTTTTTGTTGCCTATGAAAGAAAAAAACCTGGATTGAAATCGGTTGACCCGCCTTGGCTGTACAGTGGCAGCCGATTTTGAACTCAGGGTTATGGGAAAACGCGTTTAAAGTTTAAAATTAATTTTACGCTAAGAAAACTGCAAAATTTCAAAAAAACCGTGTTTGAACAAAATTTATATCTCGCAGTCTTCTACACATTCACCAAATTTGAGAAGAATCCCGTAAAGGGTGTTTTATATATTAACCTAAATATTCTTAAAAACGATGGTAGAGAATTTATTAAACATTTCATTTCGGTCAAAATCTTTTAATTCGCACATTTTTTTAATTTGTTTTGTATTTGTTTTTTTATTTTTTATATACATTAATTACTTTCAAGGCTTATAAAAAGCCATCAGTACCTGCTTCATACAACGTGCCTTCGCCCACCATCGAGGAATCCTCATTGGCTTTTCTTTAAAGACTGCGTGTAATTTTTGCATCTTTTGATGTAGTTTTTTTCCTTTTTGTTCTGCTGTATTATGCAAAATAAGATTTATAATAAAGACAATAATAAAAAACGCTCCCAAAAAATTTTGTGTAGAAATTTAATGCATACAATATTACTTTTTGGCTAAAATATATTTAAAAAAAAAAAACATCTGGAAATTTTATATCTTCGAATTTTTAATTGATATTTTTTAAGGGTATACTGAAGACTATTCAAATAAAATATAAAAAAAAATCGAAAACAAAATTTTTCCTAGAGTCGATACCCCCCTTAAGGCCACAGTATATGATCAATAAATGCTGCTAATTTCAGCAGGATATATTTCCAATTGCAATAAACAACAATTCGTTAACCCCTCTCCAAAATCGAAGAAAATCGTACGCCAATGCACAAAATTCTTATTTTTCACCTGTTATTTTTATCGAATTTGATACACGCCTAACGCCAACCTACTGATTTTGGTCGTAAGCTAAAATTTAAAAGTATTATTTTTGCTGTATTTATCTTATTAATATTTAGCAAATATATTCTGCTGTTTTCAGAAATATTTTATGCACAGCCCATTTAAACAAATTTTTAATGTCTTTTTCTGTAATTTGTACTGATTGATATTTGCAAGTGTAGCAAAAGATGAATGTTACAAACTAAATAAGCGTATATTGAAAACAAAGTAATTTTTAAATTGAATTTTTAAGTTACAAAAGAGAAAACTTTTTGTTATCAAAATAACAAAATTGAAATCACAAACAAATAAATTTTTGTTAACATTTTTCAGAAAAACAACTTTATTTCATAACAATTTACTTGTTAGGATAGAAAGTATTTAAATTTTTAAATTCATTATAAGACATGCAGTCATTTACGATATTTGAAACGAGGTACATGTTTGTATTCATAAATATTTTCACTAAAATGGTGGAATCTTTAGATTGGTCAGCGGATTATACTTGCAGTTCGAGGTAAATATATTGGTATTTCAAAAAACCAAAAGTTTAATGCTCGTAATATTTTTCACTTAAAATAGCGAATCTTCTTCTTGCTCGGCAAATTTCACTCTATTTACAACTGCGGCTGAAGATCAACGAAATGGTGGTAAACACGTTTTGGCGATTTCTGAAACATAAAGATTTTGGTGAAATTTTGTGGACGAGTTTTAATGAAACTTTTCAGTAAACAAATGAAGTTTTCTTGACAAAGTAAATGAAAATTTCTTAAATTTGATGAAAAATCTTCCCATATTTAATGAATCTACCCAGTCAGAAAAATACAAACGGGAAAGCGATGGCAAAGCACTTTAACAGGTGGTACAAGTACTGGCAAAAAGTGCTTTCCCATTCTCAAAATGATAACATCATTAGACCAAAGGACCGGCTGTTCAAAAAGCGACGGAAAAGCACTGGAGAAAAAGTTTTTTGAACGTTGGCAAAACGCTGGCAAAACCAATAAATAGGTGGTCTGGAAATATATTTTCCAAAATAAAATTTAAAAAAAGTTCATATGTATTTCTTTTGGTCCTGCCGTGATTTGAACCCAGGCCGTCAGATTGGCAGACGATTGCTCTATCCACTGAGCTAACGAGACATATGATATTTGATAGTTAAACACATAAATGAGTGATAATAGATGGACAACTAAAATTTACATTTTCGCAATATTTTATTTGTAGTTCTTTATCCAGAGAATTATTCGTCAACTCTATTTCTCCATTTTGTATTGATTTGGATTCGAATGAAAAAAACTTCTAAAAATTTCAAGAAATCTTTTTATTTTCCTACTAAAATCTATGAAGCAATTTCATTTATTATTATTTATTATAGTTGGTTGGTGTCATTGCTAAGCTGTAGTGGAGTGGTGTATTTAGAAAATGCAAAAGGCGTAATAAAATTATAGCATATTTTACGGACCCAGCAAAATCTTTCATTACCAAATAAGTGGTTATATATTGAAACTAAAATTTTTTACTACTTATAATTCGGCGTCAATACTAGTTATTTTTGTTAGGCGAAGCCGTTTTTATAAGCAGTCTAGCTTACGCGCGACTACTTATTTATTTATAAAGATAATGTGAATTTGGTAACTACTTATTTTTTAAACACTAGTAAGTATATAAGTAAGTCGTATTATTTAACAAATTATAACCACTTATTTTTTAACTGCGTATAAGCACAGGAATTACTACTAATTTTGGTAACTACTTATTTTATATACTTTTGTAATGCAGCGGGTAAGCGGGTGCACAAATTTTGTGCGTTTTTTCATGCAGCGAATATGGACAACTACTTACAAAAACGACCTTGTCGAACAAAAATAATGAGTTTTGACACCGAATTATAAGCAGTAGACCTGCTTATTATTTAGATATTAGTAATGAGCACCCATTACTGAGATTTTGCTGGGGATGTACAAAATATATCTGATGAAAGAATTCATTAAATTAAAAAGTTTCATAAAATGAATGAGGGAAATGTTTAGTTGATCTCTTATTTTGGTAAATGAATGTTCTTCAGTTTGACTCTAGATCATAAATTAATATCACTTTCTGTTTAAATTATTTTGAAATTAAAGAAAGATGATACAATTTTTATAAGTAAATTACAAAGAATAAAAATTTTTGAAAGAATTCGATAAGACCACCAAGACAGAATATGCATTTTCGGCTTTCGCTACAAAGCCATCATCAGTGCCTTTCGCCTTGAATGGGTTAATAATTAATAATCGTCTACTTATGTGACAGTTGAAAGCAAATCGAATTTGTTATCAACAACTCAACTTAGACTAATATCAACGAAATCTAACAATGCTATTTTTATCCTTTGTTATTATTACTCTTTTTTGCTTTGAACCTTAATTCTTAAGATATCTCAGCTGATTATATTCAACCGTTAAATTTAAATCTACATATGTTATTTAAATTATACTTTGCACCGTGTCAATGTGTTTTTAAGATGAATGAGGGCGAAACGCACTGATGATGGCTTTGAGATAGTGTGGAACTCATCTGAAGATCTTCCTTGTATGCAATTCGGAATTAAAATTTGAACATGTACTTTCAAGAATGATAAAAACACTGGTTACCATCGTGAGTTTCTCAATATTATGAAGTTATAAATAGAGTTTGAAAATTGATTTATAATCAGTAATCCGAAATCTGCACTAAATTGGAAACCACACTCAAAAATATAATGTCATTGTTTGCTTATATTTAAGAAATGAAATGAAATTTGAGTAGACAGACAAATTTTGTCACAATATTTTACTCAATATTTGATGTCAACTGAAAATATACAAAAATATAAAACGTTCTAAATGAAAACTACTCAGTGTTGCCAACACATTATAAGTTCTACAGTAAAAATCAAATATATTTTCATTCATTTCGTAATATTGCTCAACCTTCACTTACACACACTGTCAATATGTTTCAATAACTTGGAAAGTTGCGCCATAATATTGCAAATGTATTGACGTCTTTAGAATTCAAAGCAAAAAATTAAATATTTTACAACCCATGTTAATAAAGTCTCCCAATTTTTAATGAAATGTTAAATAAATGAAGACTATTTGTTGAATGATTATTCTCAATCAATTATTGGCTGATTTTTACTTTAAGATATCACATAATTGAAACGATTTATCAAGTGGAGATAAGAAGATAAAAGCTAACTACAGTTATACATGCAAATGCTCACAACATTATATTTATTTAACAAATATAAATTATAACAAAACATTTTTACAATAAGAAATGAGCCACTTAGATATGTACTGTCTGTCTGCTAAAATTCCTCAGATATTGAAAAGAACTAATTCATTAAGTAAACGTTCACTATAGGGACAACTTATAATCTTTAAAAATCGTAAATTATGGGTTTTCATGGTTTTCCCTAGGGAAAAATTGTTTTCAAAACTTTTGTTCTCGCAACTTTCTAAGGCTGAAATTTTAATGCAAAATCCGATGTGTTTGCAACAAAAAATCTTGTAAAAAGCAAAAGTAAAAAAATTGGAAAAAGAAGAGTTTTTGCAAAAAAAAAAGATTCAAAGTAAACAGAAACATATTTTTAATGAACAAAAAAGCTTTTTTGGGCATAATGTCTTAAAAAAGCAACTTAAAGCCCAAAAATCATTAGAAAAAGTTATTTTAAAGCTAAAAACCGAAAAATCCAAAGAATCATAAAAACCAAATTGGTCTTCTCTGATCACAAAAGTCGGTCGAATTATCTTCCTATTTTTTACTCTCGAATTTAAAAATTTTCTTTTTTGAATCATTTTTGAAAACAATTCCTTTCAAATCAATTCTTTTGAGTTCTGTATATTACTCCCATTTTGAATTAAAAAAAATTTATAAATTTATTTCTGAAGGAACTCGTGAATATACCCTGTCATGCGAAACTGGATCGAACTAAATAAATATAAAACTGGTACAAATCACATTTGCTTTCTAAATTCAATAACAAGTTTTTAATAAAAAAAAAACGAATAAATACCTTTTAGTTTCTTTTGTAGCACAGAAACTTTGAACTCTTATTTTTTGTATAAATGTGGTGCTAAAGCTTTAAACAAAATACAATATATACGGTACTTAAGCCCTCAAGTTCCTTGTCCAAAATAATATACACCTTTTTTGCTCTATGAAGTTAGTAGTTTCCTGGCTTGCCAGATTAGGGGATTTGTCGCAAAATTTGGGGATTTTTTGCTAGTCTTGGAGATACAATATTTTTAACAGTGTCAAAATTTTGGAATCATAATTGAAACATTGACCAAGAAGCATATATAACTTGGAGATACAATCGCTATAGGATCGCACATCTGACCGGACAGTGGACAGAAAATTATAACCTTGTCAGACAACGCCATAATGTTATCCGACAATTCTGATAACGCAATAATTTTCTGTCCGATATCGATTGTATCTCATAGTTACATATGCATTTTGCATTGACATTTATTAACAAGCCTCTTAAAAATGTTGTATCAAGACCTGGAAATTTTTAAAAGTTCTCTTAAAAATAAGTTACTTTTATAGATGCCACATTAACATATGATTTATAGTCGAGTTAAAAACAAATAGTGTCGAACCGAAAAGTTCGGCCAGAGTTGATATTTAGTGTTTTGAAGCATTAGCTTAAATATTTCCAGCAAAAACATGGTTTCAACTATATACTTATCAGCCTATTAATTACTTAATTACTAAAAATATTTTTACTCTGTTGTTCGAAATTCTGCGAAATTACGTTTTATCATAGGACTATTTGATGAACAGCGACAGTTGTTTTTTCAAAGGAGTTTTTGGGATGTGTTTTCATTTGGGAATAAGGAAATAAAGTAAATATATGGTAAGCCTGGTAATTTCTAACTTGTTGAATAATATACAGAACATGCAACATATAAAACAATTTTTCTATATATGTATGTATAGATGTTTTTGAAAGAGAACGAGCTTGTGCTTATACAGTGGGGAGCATTATTGAGTACATGTCAGCACTTGAGGAAACTTACAAATGCAGGCATAAAAATATCGGGCAAGGGGACTAAAGTATACTTTTCAGAAAGCAAAAGGTTCGCTTAATCTAAATCTGGCCTCAGAAATGACCTACCATATCAGACTTTCGAGCTATATAAATGGGAAAAACTTTACTTTTCTTCAAAATATTTCGAATCGTATGTTTCCTCGAAAAATATTTTTAACAAGATTTGTAACGGCATCTGAATATACTACTCTTCCTCTTTAAAATAGTTTTTGAATTCTTTTGATAACATATTTTTTTTACGGATATATCGTTTTTTGAAATTTGGGTCTTTTATTTTTTTTACAATTTTACTTTGAAATTGCGGTGAAGGCCCAAATTTCAATAAACGATATATCCGTAAAAAAATATATTATCAAAAGAATTCAAAAATCATTTTAAAGAGGAAGAGTAGTATATTCAGATGCCGTTACGAATCTTGTTAAAAATATTTTTCAAGGAAATATACGATTCGAAATATTTTGAAGAAAAGTTAAGTTTTTCCCATTTATATAGCTCTAAAGTCTGATAAGGAAGGTCATTTCTGAGGCCAGATTTAGATTAAGCGAACCTTTTGCTTTCAGAAAAGTATACTTTAGTCCCCTTGACTGATATTTTTATGTCTGCACTTGTAAGTTTCCTCAAATACTGACATGTACTCAATAACGCTCCCCACTGTAAGTATTACGGTGTTTAGTAATTACGGAAATGGTTTTTTAGTATTTTTGTCAATGTATTTCACCATTAAATCTCTGTTTCGATTGATTGTATTCATAAAATAATTCACGGTCAAATAGTAATATAACAGTACTAACACATGTACATTAGAGGAGTCCAAGATTATATGGCAATTTTTTGAAGGGCGAATTTGAAGAGTGTCGGGGTCCAATTTGTTTTCTTTCTATCTAAAACTAATAAATATGAAGTTTGGGGGCAATCGAATAAAGGAAAGTCGAGGCGGAAATCGATTGAAAATTTCAATAGTATTTATATGGGAAAAATATGACTTTTTTCAGTTTTTAGCAAAATTTCGTTCTGTAGTTTAATTTTTCAACCACTTGTGTCATGAATTGATTTTAGTATTAAATTATATTTTTAAAAAGTTGCATAACTTCAAAATCGGTTAAGAACTCGCCAAGAAATAGCAAATGCCCCAGACCAATTTTGTGCCAAAAAATACTAGGTCATGAAATTTGATGGCACTTTTTTAGACTTTAAGAAATTGATTAAACCCATAATTGTTTTTTGCTCTCTATACTTATAAATAATGAGATATTAAATATTGTTTAATTACCTGTCTGTTAACCTGTCGCGCAACAAGGAAAAAAAACGTATAAATTTTTTGCCATAATTTTCAAAACTCCATTTTAGATTTTTAAAAAATTTTTTAAACAAATTAAAAAAAAACGGATTTTGCACTTCAAGAGCTTCTTAAAAACACCCTGAGGTAAATCCCTCCACGGACCTGTCGGTGACAAGCTCTTATTTTTGTGGATTTCGAGAAAAGTGTAATTTTTATAAAAAAATTAGGTAAATTTACTCTTTTTAAGTACTTTGTATCAAAAAGGAATTAATTTTGTACTTTTAAATGTTATATTTTATCTTAATAGCTTAGCGGTTTGGAAAAAAATAATATTAACCTCATTAACCCTTTTGGACATGGGGTCACATATTACCCCAAGTTGATAAAGGACAATTTATTAAATAAACGCAAATATTTTGTAAATACTGTTGAATTTTTAGAGGTGATGCTTAAAATATAATAGACAAATATGCAGAGCTTCTATGCTAAAAATGTGGAATAAATCGAACAGCGTTAGACCATTCCTTGCCAGGGCCAAGCTTTGAATTTTTGCATATTTAAAAAAATTAATAAATAAATAAATAAAATGACTTATTCTAGATACAATTAAAAAAATCTGCTATATTTTTAGAAAATTAACCCTTTTGTGGCTCTGGGGTCAAATTGATCTATAGTGAATTATTCTATGGATGGAAACTCCTTAATTATTTAACTGCTAATAAAAGTTCTTTAACAGAAAATATTATAAAAATAAATCTATACATATTTTTGGTTTATTTTTACCATAGTATTTTACTAAAATTCTTTTTTAAAATGCATCATTTTGTCCCCAGGAACACATAAGGTTTAGTTTTCGAAAAATATTGCAGGATTTTATTATGGTTTCATATTGTTTACTAGAACAGTACAATATTTTTAGGTATTTATTCTTTTTAAAATATGTAAAAATTCAAAGCTTGGAAATCGAATTCAGAGCTTTAAAGAATTAATTCCTTTTCGGAATGAATTCCCAAAAATTTAATACAATTCTTTAATTCAAGGAATGAATTCATCAATAAGACATAAGCAGGAATTAATTCCTGTGAATGAATTCAAAGAATTCAAATTTATAGAATGAATTCCCTGACCAACGCGGAAAGAATTAAAATTAAATAATTCATTCACTAAAGAATTCATTCAACACTATTTAATTCAATTTGAAGTCAAGGAATTCATTCAATTCTAGTTAATTCAACTTTTGGCTAAGGAATTCATTCAACTGTGCACTTAATTCAACTTTTGATCAAGGAATTCATTCAATTCTAGTTAATTCAACTTTTAGTCAAGGAATTAAATTTATTTCGTTTAGTTCCCTAAGGAATTAAATTTTTTTCGTTTAATTCCCTAGGAATTAATTTTTTTTTCGTTTAATTCCCTGAATTAAGTTTCAATTCTTAGGGAATTAAACGAAATAAATTTAATTCCTTGACTAAAAGTTGAATTAACTAGAATTGAATGAATTCCTTGACTAAAAGTTGAATTAACTAGAATTGAATGAATTCCTTGACCAAAAGTTGAACTTGAATAAATTCCTTGACCAAAAGTTGATTTAATTAGAATTGAATGAATTCTTTGACCAAAAGTTGAATTAACTAGAATTGAATGAATTCCTTGATCAAAAGTTGAATTAAGTGCACAGTTGAATGAATTCTTTAGCCAAAAGTTGAATTAACTAAAATTTAATGAATTCCTTTACCAAAAGTTGAATTAACTAGAATTGAATGAATTCCTTGTTGAATGAATTCATAAAACTTTATGAAGGCATTAGAAAAAAATTAGTGAATTCCTTTAATTTAAATCGAATGAAAAAAAAAGGAATTCATTCAATTCCTTAAGTTTGGTCAGGGAATTCATTCCCAAAATATAAATTAAGTTCAAAAAAAGGGAATTAGGGAATTAATTCTTCGAAGCTCTGATCGAATTATAACACAAGTGGTTGAAAAAATTAAAGTATAGAACGAAATCTTCCTAAAAACTGAAAAAATTATGATTGGTTGATTTTAAAAACATTGATCAATAATATTGAACGTGTGTGTTTGCCTTAAGAATACGACAAAATCCTTTAAAAACAAAAATTAAACAAAATTTGATAAAAATTGTTATCTGAATTTTTGACAACTGTAACAGGTTTAAAATAACAAAATATTTTAATAACAAAATGAATAGCTATATTCTAATTTCGAATTACAGCTGCATTCTATTTAGATTATAGAATAGTCAATGAGGCTGATAATGACGTTCTGATTTACACAAATTTGGATAAACGGTAATTATATTGTCGAGCGTTTGGTGTACTCAAATTCTATCGTATTCCAAGGAAACCCTTATTTAATTTCATTATTAACGTAGAACTATTCGACCAACTGAAACCGAAAATCCAGTATGAAAGCATGTCGCATTTCTAAGTTGTTGAAACATAAATCATATAATTTCCCTTTTAATGTTCTTTAAAAATCATTAAACGCAAAATGATAGAAATAATATTGTGTAGCAATTTTATTACTACCCTTAGGTTATGGGATATAAAAAACTTTTTGATACATTATTAACATTATAATAGATTTTGCAAACAAATCAAATGGAAAACAATTGTCGTAACTTCTTTTTTGCAAAGTTTTTGACTATAGAATAAAATTTGAAATGCTTTTGTAGTTTTGGTTTTGTATGTTTGTAACTATTACTCGTAGCATAATTTAATTTCATAATAACAAGAATATAATAATAAAAATGTATACGATAAATAAAATATTTGACAACAATAAATGTCAAATTTGCACATGTTCAGTGTGTGGTATTTACATAAAACTAATGTTTTAAGTATTAGTGTATGTACAATAATGACAACAAACAACAACTTCATAAATATTTTTATTTATACAGTACTTGGATAGACCATTATGAGCGTTGATTCAATTTTTTTTTTTTTTTTTTCAAATATAAAAAATAAGTTTAATTCCCACATTTTAACATTAAAAAAAAGAGTGTGAAGTTAAACTCAAAAAATAAATTTAAGACATAAATTCAAGGGTTTAGTCACACGCATGTAATGGGCTGAGGTTGTAGATTTTAATTCTGAGCTCACTTTATTCAATTGTTGCTCAGGAAAGCAGCCATAAATTTTCAATAATGTGAAATTTTAATTTTTAAACATGTCAAATTCTGGTGGGCCTAGGTCCAATTTCGAACAGACCAAACCCCATTCAGGTCTATTCGAAATCGGCCCTAGGGCCTTCTGAACCTGACATGTATAAAAATTAAAATTTCACATTTTTGAAAATTTTTGGCTGCTTTCCTGAGCAACAATTTATTTTTTTAATTTATTTTTTTATGAGTTTAAATTCACGCCAATTTTTTGTTTAGGGTTAACCCAATAAAGGCAAACTTAAAATGTGAGAATTGAATTTAATTTTTAAATTTAACTTTACACTCTTTAAAAACTAACAAAACGTCATTTTCATACAAAATTTGTTCAATAAACCTCCTATAATTTTACAAAGCGTTTATGAATTTAGGGTTAAATAAATAAAAATGTCCAAAACAAACGCTTAAATTAAGTAAAAAAATCGAGAAATTTTAGGACTCAATGGAAATAAAAATCGATAGAATTAAAAAAGCCACCAAACTGAAAGCTATCGCTAAAATTAAAATCACCAGATATAAAAGAATCGTCAACATTAAAAAAGAAAATCGCTATAGTGGTGAACCATTACTAGGGCAAGGAATTTCATGCACTTAAAAATGGAAAATATGCGCCTAAAATATGCGGCTAAAAAAGAAAAATATGCATTAAAAATGTAAGAAATATGCACTAAAAACTATTATTTTGGCAAAAATAATGTAATTTAAAACTTTATAATTAAGTTAGTTATTTTGCAAACAGACACAGAACTCGAAGATTTTCGGTAGGTCAATAAGGTTTTTAAGAATAAAATTAAAAGTTGTAATTATTCGACCTTTTTAATTGTAAAAAAAACTTCAGACACTGACCTCGAGCTCAAATATCTGAAGTTTTATTGTTTTTAAGAATTAATAAACATTCGAAACAAAATATAAAAATTTGAATTTTTCATATATTTAGTTAGAATATTCTTCTACCTCAAGTCCAAATTCTAATATGATATTGTCATATTAGATTTTTATTTGTTGTTTCAAAAAGGGTTGATCATTTTCATGATAGACAATACAATTGTTTCGTAGACATCACTCTACTCTTCAGTTGTTCGCTAAGAAAATGATCATTTTCTTAGCGGACAACTGAAGAGTAGAGTGATGTCTACGAAACAATTGTATTGTCTATCATGAAAATGATCAACCCTTTTTGAAACAACAAATAAAAATCTAATATGACAATATCATATTAGAATTTGGACTTGAGGTAGAAGAATATTCTAACTAAATATATGAAAATATAGAAAGTCCGAAAAAACAATTTTTGTATTTTTTAATGCAAAAATTAAAATAATTGTTTGAATTTTTATATTTTTTTACAATATAAAAAATGCTTCATAAAATTAAAAATATTCACAAATAAGCATTAAAAAGCACAAAATATGCATTAAAAAGGCACCAAATATGCATTTAAAATCAAAATATGCAAAATCATGCATTTATGACAAAATATGCAAAAATATGCAACTACAAATCGATGCCATTTTGTTCTAAATTTGATGATTCGGATAAATATTTAGTCTATATTAGTTTTGGACTATCGACAAAAAAAATGCATTTGCATGAAATTCCTTGCCCTAACCATTAAAAATATTGAAAATATCCGCTAAAAATCAGAATATATACCCGTTAGAATTCAAAAATCTTATACTAAAAATTTTCTTAAATTGAAACAATTTAAAAAATATCACCAAAATAAAAAATCGTTAAATTCAAAAAAAGTTATATTTAAAAAAAATTGCTAACATTTCAAAAATCGTTAAAACTTTAAAAAGATCGGCAAAGTTTAAAAAATCGCCTCTAGAAATTTAAGAAATTAAAATAAAATTTTTTTAATTAAAAACAATCGTTAGAAATTGTCCATATCCCAAAAGCTAAATGAAAACGGACAACGATTTTTAAGGAACTTATAATGTGGCATCTGTGAAAAAATACAAAAATCACTTAAAGAAAATATCATACATCGATATCTCGTAATCTACAAGAGCTAAGGGAAATATATCTGCACTATATATCAAAATCCACCACCCGTTACACTGATTCCCAAAAAAAAATTTTTTCTTTGAAATTGCCTTGCAAAAATATTTCATATTGGAGGGTGTACGGCGAACTGTTTTTTTTAGGTACGTTCTAATGTACATATATAAAAAAGTTAAAATCGGTTATTTTTAGCAATTTTTCAATTTGTAGATTTAATATTTGCCTCTATTTTTAACAATTTTTTAATTGTAACAATTTTTTAATTTTAAGCAATTTTTTTTTTTTTAATTAGTAAAGGGATTTTTTTTATTAATTTTAGTGATTTTATTTTGTAATTTTCTGCAATTTTTTTGAATTTTGTCGAATTTTTTTAAATTTTGGCGCATTTTAAATTCTGGCGATTTTTTGTTAATTTTTTTGAACTGCAGTGATACTTTTAATTTTAAATTTTGTCATAGCAAATCATCCCCGGCCAATGTTTTAATAAAAATGTATTGAAATATTTTGTAAAATTTTACGAAATTTCTTGGATCAAATATTTTTAAGGAAAAGCATTGAATTTAATACTTAAATTCATTTGGGGTCAATGGGCTGGAAATTTTAAAACGATAAAATGCACCAGCAGTAAAAAAATGGAAACGTTAATAGTCACTTTTATGGTTTTTGGAAAATAATGATTACGCGGCTTTTGGGTTCTTTGTTTATTTTGCTTTTTCATAGGTTACGATTTTATTCAGATACACTTGCAAAATTATATTGATACGAAATCATTTAAACTCATATAGGAATAAAGTAATAAAAATCCTGTTTTAATTACAAAAGACAAAATTCAATTCTTATTAGCTAATTTAAAATAAATAAACGTAAACACTTACGATATTTGTAGCTGTAACGAATTTCAATTTGAAAAGTCGTTAAGTAACAGTTTTTGTATCATCTTCACTGACATTTTTGGTCCACTTTTAATTGTTTTTGTTAAAAAGAAATTATATTGGTAATAACTATTTGCTTAGAAACTGTTTAATTCAGAAATTAGTGTGTATGTGTAAATGTTACAGTAAATAATGATTATGCTCATAAATAGGAAATTTTTCATACCACCACTACTGCTAGTTTATTATTCTAATAACTTTGCAAACATTTTATAATAACGGAACAATTTTTTGTTGTAAACATACTCAAAAAATATTGCTTAGCTAAAAAAATTTACTGAAATAATACCCGACATATTTCAGCAGATATTGCTTTTAATTTTGAGCATAAAATAAAATCTATTCCAATCGCTACATCCCCTTATTTAATAGGAAAAAAATCTTAATCTTTTCTTTTTTGGATCTTGGTAAGAGCAATTTATGCCTAAATCTACTAACTTGTATGCACTTGTTGAGATTTACTCTACAACTGTTTTGGCCCATATCGCCTAAATTAGGCAACGAAATAACATTTTGTACAAAACATATGGTGTAAACAGATGGTATAAATTTCATTACAAAAAAGTGTAGTCTGGTTAGAGGGTTAAAATAACACACATTCCAGGTCATGTGTCAACTGAAATGTAGCATGAAGATTTTTTAAATATCTTCAGTCAACTATTGTCAATTTGCGAATTTTGATCTTCGCTTCTCCTAGAAATGTTTCGCTTTAGGTACACTCTGAATAATGTTTGTAAATTTACTACCATAAAATGGGTAAACTTTTCTTTAATTTTACGGGAAATCGGCAAATATAAACAAAAAATGCGTAAATTTTTGTTTACACACTTCCATACACAATAATACACACACACAAAGTATTTTCAGATATAACGTGTTTACAAATAAACACATTATGCCTAAAATTAGGAATCTTTTATTAAATAAAATTTTTATGTGCAAAGTTGGTAAATACCCAGGTAGAAAAATACAAACGGCAAAACGTTGGCAAATCACTGTATATGGTGGTACAAGCGCTGGCAGAGCGTCCGTTTTTCGAAAATTAAAGTACTGGGTCAACCTTGAAATGATAACGTCGATCTTCGGTTGGCCGTTTATCTTTCCGAACGTTGGCAAAGCGTTGGTAAAAATAGTAAAATAAGTGCTCTGCCAATCGGTATTTTGGATCAACTGTTTTTTATTCAATTCTTCATGAAAAAATCTGTAAAATCCCAATCCCGAAAAAAAGAGAAACGTAAATTTTAGTATAGCAGCACTGTATCTAATAAGCGAATGCATCTCTGCTTGAAACTACAAATTCAATAGATTTTCACACAAATTTTACCATAAGAACAATTTTCCAGTTTTATCAATAGACTTGATTTGGCAAATCGTTTTGAACCGATGTTTTGCCGATGTTTTTTTTTTCATAAACAGTGGTAAACTTTGTAAAACAAGTATTGGGAAAGCACTCTTTCCAAAGGTTGGCAAAGCGTTCTAAATTCGTGCGATTTTAATGCTTGTACTACCATTTTTAAGCAACGGTTTGCCAGCGCTTTGTTTTTTGTACCGTCGGCAATTTCTACCTGGGTATACTGACTTATAATAGTAATAAATACTCTGACATTTTATTTTGAAAAACTTGCAAAAAATTTTAAATTTAAAAAAAGCCAAAAAGGATTATTTTTTGCGAATTACTACATTTCTACAAACCCATCTTTATATGGAAATAACAACATAAGAATGACATTGATTTTGGTAATTATTTTTGATGCATATATTAATCTAAACCTCTTCTAAAAATTGATTTTAGTTTAACCCTAAAATGCATAGTGTAGCCATATGGTACCATACCAGTTTTTTAATAAAAAAAAAAAACCCACTTGATGCACAAAACTACATGTTTGGGCACTGAGACCCTTTGTGTACACAGTGTTCTTATAGTTGTGCGCAGATTTTTTAAACAGTTTTAGGAAAAATCTTGTTTTTGCTTCATATATTTGTAAAAAATCTAAAATACGCGTTTTTATACAAAAAGTGTAATATTCAAAAATGTTTGTTTAAACATCGGCACAACTTATATCATCTTACCTCACTGACCGCATTCAATCAGTATTTGTAAACGGCATTAAGTCCAATCCCATAACACTAACAAGAGGGCTACCTCAGGGATCTATTTTAGGACCACTACTTTTTTCTATTTATGCTAATGATTTACCACAACATTTATCTCACTGTAGAGTCCACATGTATGCAGATGATGTACAATTGTATCTCAGTAGTCCAGTTCAATCAATCAGACAAAACGTTAATAAACTTAATCACGATTTAAACAACATATATACACTGAAAATATTAGTACAGTAACTGACTGTAGTTTATTTAAAAAGTTATCCGTACATTTATTTTTAAATGATTATTCAGTTAAAATACAAAGAAATATATTTTTTAACTGTTTTTGTCGTTTATTTAAAAAATAAATTACATATAAATACGGTTTTTCTGTTACAGTTAATATTTTCATTTAAAATATTTTGTTAAAAAAAGAATTTCTTTCGTTTTTCTAGGTCAGCTAAAAAAACGAAATAAACTAAATATCATTTATTTTTACGGATTTTGTAGTTAATTTTTTGAAATTTAAAAAAACAAAATAAATAAAAAATCATTATTTTTTAAGGATTTTGTAGTTTATTTATTAACATTTAAAAATAAATGAAAAGTTCTTTTGATTTAACTGAAAAGTCATTAGACCGGTTTTCAAGTGATTTTTCATTTATTTTAAATTACATTTTCAGTTAATTTAAACTACAAACTATTTTGAGTGTAGTTGGGCATCTGCAAATGGCCTCTGTTTAAATCCACGAAAATCCAAATGTTTGATGATTCACAAAAAAACTGCAAATCCACTCATAGAAGATGATATCGTCATAAACCATGAGGAAATTGAAATCGTACGTACGGCAAAAAATTTGGGAATAGTATTTAACAGTAATTTAACTTGGTCAGATCACATCAATGCACTGGTTGCACAAATATATGTGAAACTAAGAACGTTGTGGTCTGTCCAGTACTTTACGCCACTGAAAGTAAGAATACTACTCGCAAAGGCCTATTTGGTGCCAAATCTTACTTACGGTTGCCAATTGTTTTCTAATTGCATTAGTAAGAAAAAACTCCAAGTTTTATATAACAATATTATACGGTATATTTACGGACTTAAAAGACGCGATCAAGTATCGTTTTATTCGAAAACTCTCTATAATGTATCATTTGAAAACCTCTGAAAGATAAAAACATTAATATTTTTACAAAAAATTATATTCATGAAAAACCCGAATTACCTATTTCAAAATATACGTTTTGCAAGATCGTCAAGAGGCAAAAAGATCATATTTCCCAAATTTCGATGTCTCGTTCTTAATAAATGCTACACGTCTTTGGAATGCTCTTCCACATAACCAACAAATAAATAGCAACGCAATAAATTTTAAAAATTTTCTTTTTGATCATTTTAATTGGTTATGATTTTTTTTCTCTCTTTTTGTTAAAAATTACTGTTCTTACTTATTTTTTATACTCCAGGTAATTTTTTATAATTTTAGGTTAAAACATGTCTATTAATTTAATATTTATTTGTATTGTTTTTATATTTATACACTGAAAATATTATTACAGTAACTGACTGTAGTTTATTTAAAAAGTTATCCGTACATTTATTTTTAAATGATTATACAGTTGAAATACAGAGAAATATATTTTTTAACTGTTTTTGTCGTTTATTTAAAAAATAAACTACATAAAAATACGGATTTTCTGTTACAGTTAATATTTTCATTTAAAATGTTTTGTTAAAAAAAGAATTCCTTTTCGATTTCTAGGTCAGTTAAAAAAACAAAATAAACTAAATATCATTTATTCTTATGGATTTTGTAGTTAATTTTTTGAAATTAAAAAAAACGAAATAAATGAAAAATCATTATTTTTTAAGGATTTTGTAGTTTATTTATTAACATTTAAAAATAAATGAAAAGTTCTTTTGATTTAAATGAAAAGTCAGTAGACCGGTTTTCAAGTGATTTTTCATTTATTTTAAATTACATTTTCAGTTAATTTAAACTACAAACTATTTTGAGTGTATTAGTCAATATTTTATTAAATCTGGCAAAGTATATTTGTACACTTTTAAAATCCTGTACTGTAGTTATAAGACTTAGTCTTGTTGTGCAGGAAATCAATAAATAAAAATAAATAAATAAAAATAAAAAAAAAATATTTAAAGTGTATTCTCGCAATAAAATTCATTTTGGCGACAATATACATATATATATATATATTTTTCGTACACCCCAAGTAAAAAAGTTTTGATATAGTCATATATTATCATATACAATTTTGTATAATTATATATTGGAACATATATACTAAGATATACTTATATACAATTTTACGAAATTATATCCTAAATATATAACTATATCTTGTTATATATTGCACAATATATAGCGCAACATATTACAATATCCAATTATATATAGACCTGTATATATTTACATATGCCTCATATAATTATGTATAATTGTATCGAATTATATACCATTACATCTAGTTGGATATGATTATATTATATTTGATACATTTGGATGAGGACAAAATCCGTATAAAATTGTATCAAACCATATCTTAGTCCATCAAATTAGATCTAATTGTGTCAAATTAGATATAATATGACCATAATATGATCTAAGTTGATACAATTATATGTTCTCATTTTTCGGATGTAATTATATATAATATCAAAACTCATATAATTTTTTTAGTAGGGACGTTAAAATAATCACAATTTAGTTATTTGGCTAAAAAAAACATATTTTTTAATAAAAAACAACTTTTTTAAATAATATTTTTTTTTTGTATTTTTCTTGAAATGTACACACCTTTAGAAATCACATATAAAAACATGGTTAAAAATGAAGACATCATGCATTTAAGGGTTAATAATTATAACAAATTTTTATTATATAAATTTTACACACTCACAAATTAAAAAAATTAACCAAAAAAAGGTATTTTGTAGTAAAAGTTGTTTGAAATAAAAAAAAAAAACAACAATACAGTTACTATCCGAATTGTTTTTTTTTTTTCAATTTTTAGTAAAATCTAATATAAATTTAGTTATTCGCACCATTTTCCTTGTTATTTTTATAGTAAAAATAAATTAACATTAAGTTGATTTTACAGTTTCTCATAGTCAATTATTGATGGCCAAAAACAAATAAAAATTGTTCAATTAAATGAAAATGTGAGTAGACCGGTTTTTAACTGAATTTTATTCGTTTTAAATTGTCTTTTTAGTTAATTTTACCTTCAAAATAATTTGTGTGTACAAATGCCTTAAGATCTCGAAACGCCTAATTTCGATATAAACGACTATGCGAGAATGATACGGATACTACTGTTAAATAACACTGTGAGACAAATGGTAGGGGTCAGTGATCGGGAAGGGTTCAAACTACCGGGGAAAGTTATATCGGTAAAAAAGAAGTTATACGTGTCCCGGCGTTTCGCTGCGTCACCCCTAGAAATCGAGATATATCGATTTGACCTTTGGTGGTTTTTTTGACATAACTCGAGAACCACTAGTCCGATTTTGCTCAAACAATTTTAAAAAAATTAAAAATTACAATTCCTTTAATCTGTTCATATAACGTTTTTCTATATACTCAACAGTTTTGCCGGTAAAAATAAATGTATGAAGAAAAAAATATTTTTTGCCTAAAATATTAAAAAAAAGTAATAAACAAAAGGTTATTGATTTTTATGGTAGCGGTAACAAACATTTATTTTTACCGGCAAAACTGTTAAGTATATAGAAAAACGTTATATGAACAGATTAAAGGAATTGTAATTTTTAATTTTTTTAAAATTGCTTGAGCAAAATCGGACTAGTGGTTCTCGAGTTATGTCAAAAAAAAGACATATCTCGATTCCTAGGGGTGACCCAGAGAAACGCCGGGACACGTATAACTTGTTTTTGACCGATATAACATTTGACCGATATTGGTTTCATCCCATCCCGATTTTGACTGTCGCATAGTGTAATAGAATATGTAATAAATATTAATTTGTTGTTTTATTTAAAAAAATGTTTTATGTGTATTTTAAGCTCAGCTGTGGTAAAAATACACATTTTGGAGATTTTGACGCACTTTCTGTGAATTTTTATGCATTTTTGTGGATTTTTACGCAAAACATTCGTATTTATACGTGAGATATGCTTGTTTACTCACAAATTTAGTAAATTAACACACTAGTTTCAAAACTTCAATTAATTTTTGCGAATTTTAAATGTAATATTACATTTTATTTGTGTGATCAACTTAAACATAACGTTCATGTTTTTTTTTTTTCAATTACACACACAGAGGAAATTTACCCAATTTATAGTAGGACTACAGTTTCCTACCATAAGTTGAGTAAATTTCAACAGAATTTAATTAGAGTGTATATAAAAAGTTGTTGAGCAAACAATTATAATGATCGTTGCACATCCACTCTATAGTTAGAAAAATAAATTATATCGGGAAAAGCTCCTTTTTTCTAATTTTTATGAAGTTTTGATATTTAGAATTTCATTTTACATAAATCACTACATTAAATTAGCTTTCATACAATATCATAGAGATGATCATGGGTTGAAAAATATAAAAATTTTAGCGAATCTCCCAACTCACTAATGTTTAGCAAACCACTATACAGCGAGTTTTGAGGCCAGAATTTACGATTAAAAAATTATTTATTAAAATACTAGTTTCGTGTTCTTTGAATTTGGTAATACTCAGTTAAAAAACTTCTTTAATTTAGGATATCGTTAAGCCATTCAAAATGCCTGGTGGCAAATTTACCTCTGTAGAAAAATTAAAAAAAATATTTATTATTCCCGAATTCGCAAGTTCTATTCCCTATATAAATAAATTTCCTAAATTTACACCGGATGCGCCACGTCTTCCCGATACAAGATCATCCCAATTTTGTGCTCAACGAGCTTTTTTATATTAAAAGCTATTTCTAAGGGAATGTCGAAGGCCGAAACTCCTAAGTTGATAAAATAAGTACCAATCTAAAATATACATTAGGGTTCCCCAATACTTTTCTGTACATTTATGGAAGTAAATAGCACTAAAGGCATCTTTGGGGACTTCGATTTTGATGTAAGTGTATTTTGATAAAACAAAATATAAAAAATGTATTCAAAACTGATATTATTTAGTTGCGTAATGACGAGCTTTCCAGAAAAAATAGGGTTTCAAGAACTTACCAACCTCTTTACTTGCTAAGTTACTTTTGTTTGCGATATCCCACTTTCGCACTTACAAAAAATACACAGAAATGTATGGTCATTACCCTCTCACTTATAAAAAAAAACACAAAGTTATAGATATACTAATAGAAAAAAGTCCGTAAAAAATTTAGTTAAAACTACTAAAAATTAGTTAAAAAAGATGCTGCAGAAGAAACTGCTAAAATTAGCAGATTATTTTTGCTATATATTAGTAATATAGGAACAGCATAAATAAAACTGTTAAATGTACAGAATTTTAGTTAAATTTGAGTAAAATTTCTGTAAATGGAAAATAGCAAATTATCCTGCTTATATCAGGAAAAAATTTTACTAAATAATTAGTAGACCAAAAAATCAAAAAAAAATTTTTAAATTTTCGAAATATTTTTTAGACCTTTTTTTGAATGCAAATAAAAATCGAGCCTTTTGAAAAAGTAGTTTACAATTTTTTCGCAAATATTTCCAATTAAATCCACGGATTATAATCTTTGGAAAGTCACCAAAAAACTTAAAAACCCAACTAGATACGAATCTGCTATTCGTTATAGCGATGGTAATTGGGCTAGGTCCCATAAAGAGAAAGCAGAAGTTTTTGCCGATCACCTCGAAAGAGTTTTCACGCCTAATATTGCTAGCTCAGACATTACAAATTCGATTCTCGTCCTTAACTTCAGCAGTTAAAAAATTAAAAACAAATAAAGCCCCTGGCATGGATAAAATTTCAGGAAAAATGATTCGTGAGCTACCAACATCTGCCCTTAAACTAGTTTTATTCATTTTCAATTCTATCTTGCGAACTGGTTTCTACCCTAAATCATGGAAAATATCAGAAATAATTATGATACCTAAGCCAGGTAAGGACGTTAGCCAAGTATCGTCTTATCGCCCGATAAGCTTACTTTCAACTTTATCAAAGCTCTTTGAGAAAGTATTTTTAAATGCGTTGACCCCATACCTAAACGACCACCACATCATTCCCGTTCATCAGTTTGGATTCCGAAAGGATCATGGCACCATAGAACAGGTTCATCGAATAGTTACTCTTATCAGAAATGCTTTCGAGGACAAACTCTATTGCTCAGCACACTTCATAGATATTTCCCAAGCATTCGACAATGTCTGGCATGATGGGTTATTATATAAAATAAGCTCCTTGTTACCCCTAAATACGCACAAGTTACTGCGAAATTATTTAATGGATCGTTCATTTGTAGTAAAGTACAAAGATCATATCTCAGACTCAAGAAAAATTACAGCAGGAGTTCCCCTAGGCAGTATACTTGGTCCTCTCATGTATATACTCTTTACTTCAGACATGCCTACTAATAACCTGATACACACGTCAACTTTTGCAGACGATACAGCGTTTATAAGCGTACATAAAAATCCAGTAATTGATTCTAGTTGTCTGCAGGCTCATATTAAGGAACTCGAAAAATGGCTTCACAAGTGGAAAATAAAAGTAAATCCAACAAAGTGCGCACATGTTACTTTCACCTTGAGAAAGCGAAACTGTCCCAAACTGAAGATAAATAACATCGATATCCCTGAGCAAAATCACATAAAATATCTTGGTATACACCTTGATCGTCGCCTTACCTGGTCTCAACATATTGAATCCAAATCCACACAACTTAAACTTAAAACTTTACAGCTTCAGTGGCTCCTTTGTCCCCATTCTGCTCTCAACCTAAACTACAAGGTTCTACTCTACAAAGCTATTATTAAGCCAATATGGACCTATGGAATCCAACTATGGGGAACAGCTTCTGCTTCTAATATAAAAAAATTACAAAGACTACAAAATAAAATATTGCGGCTAATTACTGGTGACCCGTGGTATATTAATAACGTGATTATTCATAAGGACCTTAATATTCCATTTGTTCGCGACGAAACAAAAACCCTCTGCTCTAAATATGTACGAAAACTGGCAACGCATCCAAACCCTCTTGCGCAGGATCTACTATGTTATAATGGACATATTCGCCTCAAGAGGGTCGACACATTGGCCCCCGCGGAACCACATGAAAGATGAACATTTTACGCAACGAAAAATGGATTTTATATTGCAATGGCAATAGACCCAGAAATTATTAGTTGATTTAAGATTTTAATACTTATTGTTATTTTCTAAAATAAGAAAGATCCAATAAATAAAGAAATAAAGTTAAAAAAAAAAAAAATTTAGCTTACAAATACCAAAAATTTTGTAGATATAACAATTTATTTTTGCTATTTTTAGTCTACTAATATTTAGCAAAAATTTCTGCAGCATCTTTTTTAACTAATTTTTAGTAGTTTTAACTAAATTTTTTAATGCAGTTTTGTCTGCAGCATCATTTTTAACTAATTTTAGTAACTTTTTCTGCTATTTTGGCACATCGAGGGCAAAAGTAATTATGGGTGTAAATAGGCTGCTAGGTTGTTGAAACCCCGTTTTTTTCTGGGTTGTATTAAGAAACGCATTAAAAATGTTGATGGGATAAATTAAGTTCACCATTACATTACTAAGATGCAAATGTTTAACTTTTTATGAGCTTTTTTATTTGGTACACCCAGAAAACAGATTCAGTTCTGATAACCGCATTTGTAGCCAATCGCATTGTTCGGTTGTGGTAGCCAAATGTTTCAGCTGTGGCAACAGAAAACCAATTGAGACAGGACTAATTTGACTGTGGCAACGGAATTTCAGTTGTATCAAAAATAATTCGATTGCCGCAACCGAAAAATTCATTTGATGCAACTGAACCATTCGATTGGCAACAAATAGGGTTGTCAGCACCGAACTGACAAATTTTAAAAAGAGAGTTTATAAAAAAACCACTTCTTGCATGCAAGTTTTTTTCATAAAAGAAGCATAACTGGACCTAAATTATTCTAATAAATGTTTAAAATATTCATCACTAAACAAAATTTAGTACAAATTTTGTGCAAACAAATACAAATTTTATTTCACCAATGTGACTGGTAGGTAACGAAGGATGCCCTCACAACACTTATTTTTCTCACATTCAGCTAATTAATAGCAGACTTTTGAGTGGTCTAATTTAAATTCCTTTATGTTAGGACACCCTAATATGCACAAATGTGATTGTTATTTAAATGTAATACAATTAACATTTTTATAGAAAAACATAATTTTTTTAATATCCCAGCAAACAAATTTTTCCACTTTTTCCTATGAAAGTGGTCTGTCCAAAAGAGCCTCCTGTGTACTCAGAAATGACTCAGAAAAAAGAACGTATAAAATCGAAATTTTCCTCATAAATTTAAATAAATTTTGGAATCTTCTTTGAGTCCGAAAAATTAATCCTCATTTTGAGACAGCTTTTTAGATTGTAGAGACAACTTTTTGGATTGTTTTCTGAGGGTTCATATTTTCTACCAAAAAAAGAGAGTTTTCAATAAAACAATAATCATTTCTACAGTCTATGTTGTAATTTCGTGTGATCAAGACGTAGTTGCGCTTCGACTAAATCAAGAATAAGTAATTAAAACATAAATAAAAATCAACAACAATTAAACGTACTCGTGAAAATGATATTAATGCTCTCAATATGCAAGCTAAAATGAAAAAACCAATATTAATTCTAGTGGCAATACCACAACAAACAGTAACAATTATTACCAGCCTCTTCAAACATTAGATGATAATAACGATGAAATATTAGTTACAAAAACAACTAAACAACACATTCCTCCACTTACCGTAATCAAGTGCAAAATAGAGCAATTGCATGAACAGTGTAAAAAATGTAATATAACTAATTATGCTATTAGAAAAATCTCAATTGGTTTGAAACTTTTTTGTCAAACTCAAGAAGATTTTGATAAAATTGCCAAAATCTTATCAAAAAATAACTTTGAGTTTTTCACGTATGCTGCAAAAACTGACAGGCCATACAAAGCCTTACTTTTTGGATTAGAAAAAACAAATGTTTCTATCCTCAAAAATAAACTAATAGGTATGGGCTTAGAATGCATTGATGTTAAAATGGTTCAAAAGTCAGGAAGGGGAAACACTGACCACATATTTTATGTTGTGTACTTCAAACGACAATCAATAACTCTTAAAGAGCTTAGACAAAATTATTCTTCTATCGAATATCTTAAAGTAAAATGGGAGTTTCATAGAAACAGAAGAAACAAAATAACACAATGTTATAACTGCCAGATGTTTGGACATGGTTCCTCACGCTGTGCTGTAAAATCTTTTTGTTCTAAATGCTCTGGTGGTCACAGAACTGATGAGTGTACCTCAGACATTATTAAATGTGCCAATTGCAGTGGTAATCACCAATCGTCTTCAGCTGATTGCCCTAATCGCAAAAATTATATAGAAATAAAACAACGTATCAATGCCAAAAACTCCAGATCACAGAGACGTGGTAGTTATTCGAACCACCAATCTCATGTTCCTATTCATAGCGGGTCCCAATTTCCTGCGCTTCATTCAGGAGCCCCACCCGCTAATGGCTGGTCTAATTTAAATACAAGTATTAATAATGATTTATTCTCATTTGATGAGATTAAAAATATAACATTTGAACTTATACATAAATTAAGAGCATGTAAATCCAAACTTGACCAACTAGAAGTAGTGTCAAGTATAGCATGTAAATTTCTTTCATAATGACTCAGACTTCAACAACAACATTTTCAACTAATTTTGCAACAAAAATAATGATATGGAATGCTAGAGGCATTCGACATAAAAAAGGTGAATTATTTGATTTTCTACTAACTAATAATATAGATATCTGCTTATTGTCAGAAACATTGTTGTCTCCAGATGTGTCTGTAAGAAATAATGATTTTTACTGCTATAGAAATGACAGATATAATTCAAGAGGGGGCGGTGTAGCTATTTTTGTCAAAAAATCTATACGTCACAAATTAGTCCCAATTATAGATACAGTGCTAATTGAAAATATCGGTATAAAATTAGAATCGCCTGATGGTCCTATTTTCATATATTCCTGCTATTTTCCTGGTGGTGCAGCTGGCCCTGACGGCATTAAGAAGAATAATTTTGCTGCGGATATATTAAAGCTTACACGCTGCACCAACGATAATCTAATACTGGGAGGAGATTTTAACAGCAGACATCGGTCTTGGGGATGTTTGCGTGCCAACTGCTGGGGAAATATTCTTCATGAAAAAATTGAATTAAACAATGTATGGATTAAGTATCCATGCAATCCCACCTATTTACCATCAAACGAATCACATCAAGCCTCAACTTTGGATTTTTATCTGACCAATATACCTTTGAAAATCACTGAACCTATTGCATTGAACGATTTAAGTTCTGATCACTTGCCGGTAGTAATTACCCTTTTTGAATCAATCTGCAATTCGTATAATTCTGTTTATGATTTTGGTAGAGCCAACTGGGCACAATTTAAACAATCAATCAATCATAATATATCTGAAAACAGCGTAGAGTGTATAGAAAGAAACGATATTAATATTATGATAGACACATTTGATAGAATAATTAATGACGCCACAGAGCTAAGTATTCCTAGAAAAGCTATATTGCCTAAAAACAAGCCTTTACCTGTTCATATTAAAAATATGATTATGACTCGAAATTTTTATCGACGGCGTTGGATGCTCAATAGACTTAACTATGATAAAATGGAAATGAACCGACTTAATAAAAAAGTTAAGGAAGAACTCATTATTGAAAGAAACAAGTCTTGGGGCAAAGTTTTGGCATCCCTAGAAAAAAGTTCTTCTCCCTTTTGGAATATTTCAAAAGTACTGCGAAAGAAGTATAATATTATGCCAATTCTCAAACACAATGGTATTCGTTACTCAACAGCTCAAGAGAAATGTGAATTGCTAGCCAACACATTCAAATTAAACCACACGCTTTCAGCCAACTTAAGCGACAATGCCACTATTTCTACTGTTAACAACGCATTAGAAACTTTCCAACACGTCAATACCAGCATAAATAGTGATTATTATGTTACAACTGAAAAGATAACAAATATAATAAAAAATCTTAAAAGGAAAAAGTCTCCGGGTACTGATGGGATAAGTAACAGAATTTTAAAGGCCCTTCCTAAAAAAGGAATACAAAATCTGACTATTATTATTAACAACTGTTTAAAATTTTCTTATTTCCCAGATTGCTGGAAAGAAGCTAAGGTTATTGCAATTTGTAAACCGAACAAATTATCATCTTGTCCATTGTCTTATAGACCAATCAGCTTATTATCATCTTTAAGTAAAATCTTAGAAAAAATCGTTAAAGAAAAAATTTTAAAATTTTGTAATGAAAACAATATTTTGCCAATACAGCAATTCGGTTTCAGAACTGGCCACAATACGTCTCACCCATTAGTTAGAATAAAAACCAAAATCAAAAATAATTTTAATGCTGGGAAGTCCACGGGAATGGTATTATTGGATATTAAATCTGCGTTCGACTCGGTATGGCATGATGGCTTAATTTATAAAATGATTCAATTTAATTTTCCTTCAGAAATTATAAAACTAATTCAGAGCTTTCTGACGAACAGAACATACAAAGTCTATATAGGAAGCAACTGTTCATCAGTAATGGCAATATCTGCAGGCTGTCCACAAGGATCCTGTCTGTCACCAATCTTATACAACATATTTACATCTGACTTTCCTACGTTGATTGACTGCTCTTCGTCTATATTTGCAGATGACACTGCGATTCTCTGTCATGGGGTACTGGCTGACGACATTATAAACAGTCTCCAAAATGCTCTAATACGCTTAGAGGAATATTTCAAAAAATGGAAAATCCTCATTAACCCACAAAAAACTCAAGCAATGTATTTCACTAGAAGACGAAAGCTTTGTTTTACTCCCCAAAGTGAACTCTGTTTTAACAACACAAATATAAAATGGGAAGCTAAAGTTAAATACTTAGGAATTATTCTGGACTCAAAAGTTAATTTTAGTGCTCATATATCTTACATAATCAACAAATTAAATAATATTATAAGACTTATGTACTCTTTTATAAACAGAAAGTCTACCCTAAGCCAAGACAACAAAGTCATAATTTTTAAAGTTATTTTCATGTCCACAATGTATTATGGAGCCCCAGTATGGCACGATGTAGCAAAGTGTCACAAACAAAGACTTCAAATAAGTCAAAATAAACTACTGAAGATGATCTATAATCTTCCTTGGCACTTTTCTACTGAAAGGCTGCACTCTATTAATTGTATCGATATGGTTGAACAAAGAATTTCGATACTCACACACAATTATGATCTCAGATGTCAATTGTCTGAATATGCACATATTAACGAATTGACTGTTAGTACGTAGTTTTAAGTTTTATCTCAATATAATTTTTTTTTTTTTTTTTTTGCTTTAATTAGGTTTTTGTTACTTTTTGCCTAAACAAGAAAATTTTATTTTTATAATACTAGTAATAATACTCTATGTAAATATTTCTAAGTAGAAAAGGACAATTCAATGCCTGAACTCTTTAATTGTTTGTAATATTACTTTGTAAGAATCTTCTTATGTTATGTAAATAAATAAAAAACTGAAAACTGAAAATAATCATTTCTATGAGCCATTTAATAATCTTATTTATGAGTGCTCCGAAATTGCTGGCTGGGATACTAAAATTTTGCTAAACAATAGAACGCCTCATGAATCAATCAAAAATTTTCAAAGAAATATTTCGATTTTAACAACAAGCAAACCGGGCAAATGGTAAAATCCCAATAAGAGGTAAAATATCCACGCTGCGCCAGCTTGACATGCCACATGTTTAAAGATACTCCCCGAAAACTTCTTAAGTTTACCTTTTCGCGATATATTTTTATTAATATTTTTTTAAAAATATCTTAACAAAAAACTAAAAAAATAGCTATCTATCAAAAAATAACTTTTAAAAACATCGCGAAAGGTTGTCTCGCTTAAATGTATAACATACACTTAAAACTTATCAGGTTTAGCATTTTTTATTGCAATTAGCCGACAGGCTCGACTGACATATAAAAATAATAAAGAATAAAATTGTAATAAGCGTTTTCCACAAATATTTAAATAATTACACTGTTTTCCCTCGATCTATATTTCCATCGCTGATATTGTTTTGATAGCTTTAATTAATTTATGTAACTAGATAATACATTTATTTAAACTGATAAACATCAGTTAAATATATTTGTATTTTTTTAACACTAAAATAATATTGTTAAGTGATTTGAATGAAAATTGAAATATGTAGCGCCCTACTTACACAAACATGTTCTGTTTTTTTTTTTTTTTATGTTAAAAATATGTATTTATAATTTAATTTTATCTTTTTCCATTTTATTTAAAATTATATGTGTGAAAATTAGTGTTAATTGTGTTAAATGACAATTTTATTAAACATAGCGTAAATTCCAAAATGATATGTGCTCAGAGAAAACAGATTTACTGTGACAGCCAAATTTTTTTTACCAGCTGAAACGTTTGGTTGAAGTCACCGTTGGTCAATGCAACAGAATTTGGGTTAAAAATATATTTCAATTATGTTAGCAATACATATGTATACGACAGCTAAATAGTTCTGTTGCTTCAGCTAAATCTTTCAGTAGACAAGCAATTCTATTGCCATTTTGGGTTTGTTTTCTCTGTGTACTCCCAGCAGAATTTATAACCACCAATTGAGTGTCCAAAACCAGCTATTTCAGAAAACCGGTTTTCGGTTTGTTAAGAAATTACTATTTCCAAAAAGCCGTTTTTTTGGTTTTTGGGGGTTTTTTTTCTATATAAGAAACTACATTTTTTATTTTTAATAATATCAAGATATTACACTAATGAAAATAAATCTATACAAATACCAGAAAAAGCTAATAAAAATTAATTAAAAAGGGCCCTGCAAAAACAACTACTGAAATGAAATAAAACATCTTATAAGATGATGTGATTTCCAAAAAAGCCTTTCGCAAATCTATTTGTTTTTATATCATGTCATTTGATGTCAACTTTTTTAGAATAAAACTCGCAGTCAGCCCCCAAAAAAAAAACGCTTACAAGCTCCAAATGATAAATGTGATCAAAATATGTACTTTTCCACTAATTTATACGACCGAATATTCAAAAAGCGCTAAAATTCAATATTTTGGTAAAATATACATAACTTAATATCACATTGTTATTGCTTTCAAAATAATAAAGAAAACTTTTAAATTAGACAAAATCGTATCAAAATACACGTTTTAGCATAAAGGCGCTAAAGAAAAACAAGAAAAGCATCATCCTACACAGAGAGAATTTAGCTGGACGAGTTTTAATGAAAATTTTTTGTAAGCTAACAAAGTTTTCTTTACAAAGTAAATGAAAAATTTCATAAATATGATGAAAAAGTTTCATATATTTTATGAAACTAGTTTTAATGAAACTTTTTCATTGAGTATATGAAAGTTTTAATAAATGACATGAAATTTTTTGCAATATTTTATAAAAAATGTCATTAATTCAATGTAAAGTTTCAATGGATGAATTCCAGTGCAACCTCGTTATTTTTATGCAAAACTTCATTATTATCATGCAGATAATTCTCTCAGTGTAGTACGGAAAATAATGTGTGAGGTTTGGGTGGTACAAAAGCGCTAAAGATAGCGCGATCAGATGCAATTAACTGAAAATTAAAATATTAGTTTTATATATTTTTAATCGGAAGACCCTCTACTCTTCTGAAATCAGTGGAAATATTTACGACTGTTTTTAAGTCTACTAATATTCACTAATTTTAGCAGGATATAATGTTATTTGCATTTAACTAAAATTTATTTGAAACTAAATACAATTTTTATCGATTAGGCAGTTCTTCTTTCATCATCCAAATCGTGAATTTTTCCTAAATTGAAAGACCAATCACTAAAGTAAAAAAAAACGAGTAAAAAGGTTAAAGTCGGGCATGCCGACTATACAATACGCTACACCAGTCTGGTTAAAAGCCAACTAATGTTTGGATCCGAAATTCGAATGGGTTAAAATGGGGCTTGTGTCAAAATTTTCTATAATGTGAGTCAGCGCACAAAATTTCATCAAAATATCTTAATATTTGCGACCTGCAGCGTATAAACAATATAATTTTGGTAGGACTCTTATATGGGCACTAGGTCTAAACATGGACCGCTATTCGCCAAAATCAATAGGCGTCGTCCGTGGGCCGACATAAGTCGGTGTACCAAGTTTCATCAAAATATCTTAATATGCGCACAAGAATGCATGGACAGACGGACGGACGGACAGACGGACATCGTTAAATCGAAATAAAAACAAATTCTGAGCCGATCGGTATACTATAAGGTGGGTCTAGGACCAATATTTTTTGGTGTTACAAACATCAGCACAAACTTATAATACCCTGACCACATAGTGGTGTATGGTATAATTAACTAACTAAGTACACTGAAATAAGTTATTACGTTTTTTTGTAGTAACAATCATCATCACCCCGTATTTAAAAAAATATTTCAAACGATTACAAATTATTTATTCGAATACATGTCGAAAGATGGTCTTTTTTTATATATAAAAGCGAACAAAACAGAAATTCCATTTATTAAAATAATATTTTAAGTTTAGAATGCAGTCGAAATATAGAATTTTCGAACGATTAGCTTAAAAATAGTTTTGATAAAATCGTGTTTTAAAAAAACAGTTAACTGACAAATAATAACCGGCTTTCGGGTTATTCAAAGTTAGAAATAATTCGAAACCTGTTGGTTTTTTGAAATTTAAAAACCAGTTTTGGTTACGATTTTGGACACTCTAACTACCATCCTTTGAATCTATTTGCAAACAGGTTTTTTTATAACCGGTTTTATGTAAAAAGTATTAGAATTGATTTCTGGGAGTAAAAGTAAAAAATTTCATTATTCCGTTCTACAATGATTCTAGAGTTGATTTAAAAGTAACTTGTTCTAATTTAGAGGAAAAGAACCTATTCCTAATAGGCCAAACTCCAAACAAAAGGAACCGGAGACAGAAATAACCAACTCAGACAGAAATAACCAACGGAAACAAAAATAATAAACTGGCAGAGCACAGGTTTTACAAAAATTACCACACTTTGTTAAAATAAACTTTAAAGTCGGAAGGTCGCGAGTTCGATACCGTTCATGGACATAGAGTTTTTTATTTCTTTTTATTTTTTTTATAATATTTTCTTTATAATTTTTTTACATAAAATGTAAAGTTTTTTTTATTTTTATCGGGACATACATTAATTGCATTAAAGGAATTAAATGTGTTAAAATCCCAAACGTATTTTACAAATTGTGAAAAATAATCTGTTGGAGGCATGTCCCTATCCGGATTTCATTCTTGTCTAAGGAACTCGTCAGGGGACGATGTTTTTAGAACTTCTGGAAATATTTGTTAAGTTAAATTACAATCTCAATGAGAATTTTTTGTTCTCGTCTAGGAGCATTATTAAACATTCAAAATATCAAAGAAAAAATGAAAACAACAACAAAGAATTTACCACAATTTGCTTTGTCATCTTCCAATATTTTATTTAATTTTCAATATAAATTTATTTTTTGAATTTTTTTGACCAGCTATATTTTGGTTTTCCGGACGTTATGCTAACATTGGCAAGTGAGTTCTAATAGAAGTTATGCCAACGTTTACATGCTTTCCACTGTTATCATTTATTTATATTTGAACCAAGCACTATGTAGGTCGCTCAAGTATTATCAACTGCCCTCTCACTAGCTCTGTCTGATATTCCTGCTCATATTTTGTGTATTTATTGGAACAATTTTCAATGTCTATGTATTAAAAAAATAACAAAACTTAACCCATACCATTACCCCCCCCCCCCCCCCCCGCCCAGTACCAAATCCACCCAAAATATGTAGAATTTAGCATTTTCTAACCGATAAATTAAAAAAACCTTTTTTCATTAAATTTTCTCAAATTCATGTACAAATAAAATAAAAAAATAAATTAAACAAAATAGCGATGTTGATGTAATCAAAACATAGTCGTCATTCGAGTACTTTCAGTATTCGTTGTATTAAACTGTCCTCAAAATATTTTTTACACTATTACATAACCAGCATATGTATAAAAATGGTTTTTGTCATGTTTTGATTTACTATAAATTACTTTTATTGATAAAATCTTCAAAACAACATTATTCACCTATGATTAACGAGTCAATCGCTTACTAACTTTATGAATCACTAACAATTTATTTGAAAGTGGAGATTCATTAAATAAGGGTGTAGCCAGAATAAAACGAGAAATTACCAACCTCTTATTTAATGATTATGCATGACATTTTTTAATAAATGTTTAAAGGTGCTTTTACAATGGTAGAGTGACTCTACGCTGCAGCACAGATCAAATGTTAACTGTTCACAATGCAGAGTAGAGTTACTTCAAAAAATAGTTGACACTTAAATACTTAAGGTCTCGTTACTAGATCGTAAACGTAACGAGAACGAGTCGTAATGTGGTATTTTATTTTTGCTAAGTTACTCAAAATATGTAACGTGCTATTAAGGATTGATAAATTTGATTTTCAGAATAGTACCAACCAATTTAAAAATAGTACCAAAACTTTCACTTTTTTATAAAATAACAACAAGCAAGAACTTTCATAAAAATTCATTGTGGATTATATTTTATCCCTGAAAATCGGATTCAATTTCATTTTAAATCGAAAATAATTTGTAGTCGATTTAGCTCATTTGATTCATTCAATCATTAAATTAGTTTTTATTTACTAAATTTGTTAACTTTTCAAATATAATATTTTATGTGTTCCTTTTACACAAAAGTTTTTGTATGAAAATTAAAAAAAAAAATTTATTGTTTTTGCCAAATAATTTCTCTTTTAAGTAAACTGGATTTCTATAGAATATTTGGAAATAACAAAAATGTGCCAGTGTACTAATCAAACTTTGATTGTGCCAAACATTGTACAATTGTGCCACAAATTCCATCACTTATATGCAACTAAAAACAGCTGTTTTGCTCTCTCACGTAAAAACGGAGAAAAAATTCTGTTTTCAATAGAAATGAACGGCACATTACGACTCGTTTACGTCTAGTACTCAGCACTATGTGTTTCTCATTAAGCAGATGGAATCAGCTGATTCGTCGCGTTACATTTACGTTCAAGTAATTTGGGCTTTACATTTTGTTTCGCGAATTTTTAGGCTTTATTTCCACTGCCTAAATTTTAAAATAATTTTTTATTTAATTACTAAACTCCAAACACAAATATTTTGTGTTGGTTTTACGTTTCTTTATATATTTTTTGTTTAATATGTTGACAATTAGAGATGTGAGCAAATTAGCAATCGTATCGCCTGGAAGAAAATCTTTATTGGGGCAATAATCATATTGTCCTCTATATAGCGATACTTCCAAGCAATACGAAAGCGATACTTCTCAATGATAAATCGGCGATATCGCTAGATAATCGTATATCGCTAATTTATCACTTGGAAGAGAAAAACGAAATATCGCTAAATTAACTCCTCGAAACAAACTAAACGATTAATAATTTTCATTATTTAATTTAACTCTGAAAAAGAATATCTGCATACACAACCCATTCACAAAAACATTAAGTATCTTGCTGTCATCATACCCGATTTTTTTCGCGCACTCAATCTTCATTTTTCAACGAATTTGTTTCCCATATTTCTTACCATTATTTTTTGTACAAATTTTGTATTATTTTTTTCAATGTTTTCAAAAATTTTAAACGAATTGTGTTTATCTTCCAGATGATAAAAAGGTGATATTGCCGCAATATTATCATAAAAAAATTATGACAAAAACACAATTTTTGAATTGTTTTTTCCAAATATCTTCCGAATGATAAAAGGAAGACAATTTTAAAATACTACTTGATTATTTTCTTTCAAATTAAAAATATTATCTTCTTGGAAGATATATTCCAAATGTTTGCAGGGAGCGTACCGAATTTGGGTTGTGTGTATAAACACAAACACTAATTGGAGAGAATAGCGTATGTGTTTTCTATGCAACCAATATGTTTGTGTACTGTGTATTAGTATGAAAGAGAAAAAACCTAAAATTGCTACAGATTGGAGTCAAATGATGCCCTACTTTTTAAAGATAACGATGTTTATCACTGGTCTATCGTTAATTAAAAATTTTCTGTTAAAAAATGTTAAAATTTTTTACTCAAAACCAGTTTCGAGTAAACGGCTGAAAATTGGTCTGCAAATTGCTTTGAATATATAAAAAAGATATTAAAAAAATTAGCTGAATCGAAGACGATCGGGCCAAAAACTCGGTGATTCTGCATGGAATGCCCCACATATAAAATAAGTGCATGATTTTAGAATTTTTACCCATTTCTTTGGAAAAAAAATTAAAAAAAAAATATGTTGGTTTTTAATTTTTATTTAAAAACAAAAATTGTTTTATCGCCTTTTTTTAATTGATTAATTAGAAATTTATTAATTTTATTGTCCTCGAACTAAATAAATAAATTCCTAATAATAAAAAATATTTAAAGTATTTGAGAATATAACCTTAAACAAGGAAGTAGTAGTTTTCAAATAAAAAAGATCGAGTGCAATACAGTACCAAATAAGGAAGATAAAAGAAAAATAAAATGCCAATTTTGAAAATTAAATTGATCATAAGAGACACAAATAAACAAAACTATTTTTTTTTTTGTTTTAAGAATAGAGTACTAATAAAAGGTATATATCATTTTAATTTCCCAAATTTTTATTGGTTTTTCTGACAAAAATCTAAAAAATAAGATTTAGGCCCTGTTTATCTATTACGAAAATAATCTAAACGATAGAAATTGACAATTGCTTTCGTCAAAAATACATGGGGAACAAAAACAAATTTTCGTTACTTTGCTTTCGTTAAGACCATTTTCGTAATATATAAACAAGGGCTTATTTACATTCACAAGAAAAATCAAAATGTTTTGAAAATAAAATTCAAAAATCGGCCATCACAGGTTTGTGCGGAATTTTGTAAATTGAAATACAAAAAAAAAGAATTTCCATAAATAGATTAAGAATTTTATCCTGAAATGTTATTTATTAAAAAAAAAGCCTTTTAGAAGTACTGTATGCTCGCTGCAACTAAAGCATTCGACTGGCAAGAAATTCAGTTGGAACTATGAATATGTTTTCTTTGTGAATTTACCATACAAAAGTTGAAGAGAAAAAAATAGATTTAAGAGCTCTCAGTTTATGATCATCAAAATATGATTTATAAGCTACCATTCATGTTAGCTTTTTATTCATTCATACTTAAATTCATATTTATTGATTAACTGTAGGACAATTTGAAATCAATGATTTTGACTATTTATTTAAAGATCTCTATAAATATGTTGGTCGAGAGGTGGCGGTTTCTGTGATTTATATTAATGATTATTTCTAGATCATAAAATGTTTGTTAAAAATAAACACAAACAACTGACAAAGTTCTAATACTTGTTTAAAAATCACCCCACTAGAAAGCCAACATCCTTAAAAATAACAAACACAAAACCGAAGAGCATAAAAATATATTTGGAATTACAAATACGAATACATATGTGGCTTTCCATATTAACAGTCTAGTTAAAGAAAAGTATATCGTAACAATGTCAAACTCACGGCATTCATGATTATATATGATGGGAATAAAAGTCTTAACAAATTTTTTGAATCTTTCCAAAATGGAAACAAAATAAGCAGAGTTAAAAATTGATAAATTTAATGGACAATTTGAGCATAAAGTAGTGCAGCAAATATCCCATTTGTGTGATAATCGCCCCAAAATTTATTTTTATACAATATTTATAAGAAAATTGAGACATTTGTTATCGATTTAGAAAATTTCAGGATTGAATATTGTGTATCTGTTATTTAATTGTGAGTACACCTGCACGTATAATCAACATCATATTCATCATACGTTTAGGTGTTCCTAATACATAGAAAAAAATGTTGTTTTGCTGAATATTTACGATATACCACACTAAAGATTTTTTTTTTCAAAAACCAAACCGAGTAACACGCTGAAACTTTCTGAAATTATAGAAAAACATATAAGGCTTTTCATAAGTACAAATATAACAGAATTTCCGACAATTTTTAGATAAATTAAGCTATTTTTATCATTAAATATTCAAAATCAATCTTAAAAAGTTTGCTGGCATTGGTTCGATGTACTTTTTCAGGTAGTGGAGCATTTTCTATGGAAAGCCTCATATAACACATAAAGCATGTGTATTAAAACAACACAGGATATAAAACATAACTTGTATATATATATTTTTCTATAAAACTGCAGGATGCTCTATTCCCCTCTGCTCTATTGTGGTTATTCATACAACCATATATTGTGTCGTGCATTGACTATTGATATGTAACAAATTGATTGTCATAAAAAAGCGTTTATTGTTGTAGCATGTGATATGATGACTATGATTTTAGATTAACAAAAAATAGACAAGTTAGAAAATTATTATCTGCAAATACTGACCATAAGTTGCTTCACACCAACGGCTCCCAAATGTGGAGTCCGCAGCTGTTCAGAAAAATAACTTAGAAAGATAAAAATTTTATTATTAAAATTTATTATTGGAAAATATAAAATCAGCTTCCTATCATTATTTGAAAAAACTTAGAATATATAAAAAAATAATGAAAACCGCATGATTTTCAAAACTTTTGTAGGAAATAAAAACGTTGTCTTGTTAAGCAATGAAGTCTGATTTAAATCCTTGTAAATATGTCATTCGTATTTTGACGACTTCTCAGATACCAGCTTCTCAGACACCGGCGATGTTTCTTAGAAAATTAAATTAATATTCTTATTTTTATTACTCCTTTGGGGAAAAGTTCCATGTAAGAACGCTTTCTTAAATTGTATTGTTTCTAAGATTATAATTTTATGATATTCACAAAAAAGCAAAAGAGTCAAAGTATCTCCATCACATGTTGCTGTATTTCAGAAAACATCAATTGGCATTCAGAGAAAAATGTTAACAAAACATAACGCTTTTATATTTATTTCCTTTCAATATACCGCGTTTTTATACCCTACACCACTACGTGGAGAGGGTATTATAAGTTTGTGCTGATGTTTCTAACATTATTAGTCCTAGACCCACCTTATAGTACACCGCTCGGCTCAGAATATTTTTTATTTTGATTTAACGATGTCCGTCTGTCCGTCCGTCCGTCTGTCTGTCCATGCATTCTTGTGAATACTCTACAAGGTTGAAATCAGTCCATGTTTAGACCTAGTGCCCATATAAGGGTACCCCTCAAAATTGTCTTTTTTACACGCTCCAAGTCGCAAATACAAAGATATTTCAATGAAATTTGGTACACAGACCTATGCCGGACCAAGACGGAGCTTATTGATTTTGGTTGAAATCAGTCAATGTTTAGACCTAGTGCCCATATAAGGGTCCCCCCAAAATTGGCTTGGTTACACGCTGCATGTCGCAAATACGAAGATATTTCAATAAAATTTGGTTCGCTGACTCACATGGTCCTAAGGAAAAAGCCTATTGATTCTAGATAGGATCGGTTCATATTTGGACCTATCGCCCATATGGGCTATATTTTCGATTTTCTCTTCTTTTATGATTTTATAGAAAATTTTGACACAAGTCTGTTTTAACCCATTCAAATTTCGGATCCAAACATTAGTTGGCTTTAAATCAGACTATTTTTACTCGTTCTCTATTGCAATCAAAATAACACACACACTTTTTTATTTGATATTGAGCTTACACACTTACTTATGTAATACTTAACTACATACTTTACATACAACAGTACAACATCACACAAGTTTACCAACGATTTAAATAAAACGATTTACTAAAGCCCGACTGAATCACACAATCGCTAATAAACAACTGACTCTACTCATCAGGTGGCAGCCTTGTGGTAGAGAGTTCTGGAAACACCCAGGGTACCAACATTATAATATTAAACCTACAGTAATAGAAAAAAGTCCGTAAAAAATTTAGTTAAAACTACTAAAAATTAGTTAAAAATGATGTTGCAGAAAAAAACTGATAAATTAGCAGATTATTTTTGCTATATAAAGGGTTTTTCAACAGGGACGCTACAAAAGTAGAAAGACAGGGACACCAAATGACGCCATATTTCTTGCCGACCTTTTGACATTTCTCTTCAGTAAGGTTTGCCATTTCATGATGGAAAGATATACGAGCCAACAACGAGTCGAAATTATTAAAATTTACTACCGAAATTCGGAGTCAGTGGCCTTAACGTTAAGAGCGCTACGTCCAATTTATGGTCGTCATAATCGTCCTAGCAGATCAACAATTGAGCGTCTAGTGGAAAAATTTGAATCCACAGGCACAGTACAAAATGTTCCCATGCCAGTGAGACAAAGAAGTGCCAGTAGTGTCGAGAATATTGCTGCCGCTGAGGCTTCAGTTGAAGAAAGCCCAAATGTGTCTCTCACACGTCGTTCTCAAGCGTTGGACATCTCTCTGACGTCGTTGTGGCGAATTTTGCGAAACGATCTTGGCCTACATCCTTACAAGATCAAATTGATGCAAAAACTGAAGCCGCTTGACCACCAGAAGCGTCGTATGTTCGTGAATTGGACTGAACAACAACTTGAAAATGATTCGGATTTTCATCGAAAAATCATCTTCAGCGATGAGGCTCATTTCTGGCTGAATGGCTTCGTCAATAAAAAAAATATGCGTTATTGGTCAGACACACGTACTCCATGAGTCATCATTGCATCCCGAAAAAATTACGGTTTGGTGCGGTTTATGGGCCGGCGGCGTCATTGGGCCGTACTTCTTCCGTGATGATCAAGACCGGCACGTTACTGTGAATGGGAATCGCTACCGTTCAATGATAACCGAATATTTTTGGCCCCAATTGGATGATATGGACTTGGAGGACATGTGGTTCCAACAGGACAAGCCACACAGCGAATGTCACAATCAATTTAATGCAAACCAAGTTTGGAAAACGTGTTATCTCACGAAATGGTCCAGTCGATTGGCCGCCTCGGTCGTGCGATTTGACGCCGTTGGACTATTTCCTGTGGGGCTACGTCAAATCTATGGTCTATGCCAACAAGCCAGCGACGATTGATGAACTTCGTACGAATATCGAACGTGAAATTGCAGCAGTATCGGCCGATTTATGCTTGAAAACCGTCGAAAATTGGGTTCAGCATCTGGACTTCTGCAAGCGTGCCCGTGGTGGCCATGCAAAAGAGATCGATTTCCATACATAATGGCATCGAACGTACTTTCACAGGAATAAAGAATTTCATTGATATCCAAACCCGTTTTTGTTTTATTTAAAAAAATTTTGTATCGCTCTTATTGAAAAACCCTTTATTAGTAATACAGGAACAGCAAAAATAAAACTGTTAAATATACAGAATTTTAGTTATATTTGAGCTAAATTTTTGTAAATGGAGAATGACAAATTAACCTGCTGAAATCACCAAAAAATTTTGCTAAATATTTAATAGCCTAAAAAATCACCAAAATATTTAAAATTTTCGAAGTTTTTATTTGGTTTTTTTTTAAATCGAGCCTTTTGAAAACAGCGGTTTACAATTTTTTAGCAAATATATCTGCCGATTTTAGCAGAATAAACTGCTGTTTGCATTCAACTAAATTTAGCTTAAAAATAGCAAAAATTTTGTAGATTTAACAGTTTATTTTTGCTATTTTTAGTCTATAAATATTTAGCAAAATTTTCTGCAGATTTTACAGTACAATTTGCTATTTTCAATTAACTGAAAGTTAGCCTAAATATAACTAAAATTCTATAAATTTAACAGTTTTAATTTTGCTGTTCTCATTTTACTAGTATTTAGTAAAAAAAGATCGGCTAATTTTAGCAGTTTTTTCTGCAGCATCACTTTTAACTAATTTTAGTAACTTTTTCTGATATTTTTACAGATTTATTTCTATGAGTGTAGTATTGCCAGATTGACACGATTAGTAAATCCCATTTTTCGGGATATTTAGAATTCAAAATTCCAGAAATTTCTATACTTGGCTAATCCAAATTCGTAATAATAAGCTTGTTCGTTTACTTACTACAAGTTACTACTTTTACTACAGCTGGAAAAATTCAATACAAAAAGTAAACAAAACTTTCCAATTGTAGTAAAAGTAGTAAATCGAGTAAACGAACACACTGAATATTAAACATTAATTGCAATTTGGAAAACGTCATTTGAAATTGGGAATATATCAATTATAATTTTTTTTTTTGTAAATCATGATAAGCAACACTCAGAAAAATCTTCCTATTAATAAAAGCGTTGCTTTCTTTGGAAAGCCGATAGAGAAAAAATTAAAGAAGCACGCAGAAAATAATTTGTTTGGAATTCTTTCGGAGCCAAAGAAATTTTTCCGCTCTTCAATCATTTTAACTGAAATTTCTTAAAATTTAATTGTGAACAGAAAATATATAAAATTAACCAAAAGACTGTCACATTATCCAAAATATTCAATACGCTTCACTTAAAAACAGGGTATTTGAAATTGGTTTCATTTTTTCTTGGTCCAAAAAATGAGCAGTTATTTTGGCGCGGAATCTATATGTGGCTAGAAAAATGGAAAAGTGCATTGCTAGCGATGGACAATACTTTGCATGGATTTATGTTGTACTACTGTTTGACAATAAAAAAATGTCCCAAAAACATAATTTGCATATTCAACTTCAATTTATAATACATTGCATTCCAAGGTTCATGACCCTCCCCTAAAAACGATAAGCTGTCTTTATTGTTTGTCTGTTTGTAATGATGATTATGTTATAAGTGTTATTGTTATGTTAAGCCAATCCTACTTAGACAAAACACCCCCCTTCCAAGCATCACATAAATTTATTATTTCCCCCTGACATTTATGTATTATACACTACATTTCATTTACAAACTGTTTTATTTTTCTCTCAGATGATTAATATTTAATATTTCATTTTTATAATATCATTTTCATTCTGAAGCAAAGTAAGTTGTTTCAATTTCACGTAAAAAACTGTTATACTCCATATAAAAAAAAATTATTTTTCCCGATAATAAGTTTCACGTGAAAATTGTATATACACTTTGTGTTCTCGTAAATTTAATGTACAAGCCTATTATTTTTCCTGTGAAAAAGTGACAATTTATGTTAATTGTGATTGTGTCTTTCTAAAAAATTTAAAAAAAAAAATGCAAATTTTTAGAACATAAATTAACTTTTCAAGCCTTTTAAGTTCCACTGAAATTTTATCAAGTGAGAACAACTTACGGTGCTTAAATACGAATTTCAAATACTTATACCCAAAAAAAACTTTTCGGTGCTAAAAAATAGAAAAAATTTTGTATACTTTTCAAATAACCTACACTGATAGAATTTTCGTTCATACTATTAATGAATCGATTTCATTAACCTGAATTCACTGATTTAATGAAAAAATTTCATTGAGTTAATGAAAAATTCATTAATTTAATGAATTTTTTCATTATATATTTTCAACTAACCCGTAAGATATGCTATAATTTTTATAAGGGTTTTGAATTTGCTAATTACTAAAATAGATATATGTTCCAGTAATGAACGCTAGGGTTGCAAACTGAAAATATTTAAATATAAAAGTTCAAATAATGGCATCATTTTGTTTTGGCTATTTAGATCAATCGGTAATGCGGTAATGTTTACATTCTGGAGATTGCGTGTTCAAGTCGACTTCAGGGAGATGTCAAAAACGTTATAAAAACGAAAAAGAAGTATGTGTACAAATAAAAATTAATAAAATAAAAATATATTAAAAAAGTAACGCAAAAAAAATATATTTTTTTCAATTAGTTTTCATTTAATGAATACGTTTCATTAATCTAATGAAAGCGTTCTTTGGGGACTTTTCAATGAAAAAAATCATTGGATTAATGAACAAATTCATTAATACTATGCACAAAATTCTATCAGTGTAGTATAGATCGCAGGCCATACTTGAGACTAAAATATTGATTAATTTTTTTTTTCGTATAAATTGTAATATTTGTCATTACCATTTATATGAAAAAAAAAAAATAATGAATGAAAAATAATTAGTCTCAACAACTACCCAGGTAGAAAAATACAAACGGCACAATGTCGGCCCTGTATTGGAGACGGTAGTATATGTACTGTCAATGCGTCGGATTTTCGGCTTTTATTTTACTGCTCTCCCAGTACAATTTTTTTGTAACGTCGGCAATTTCTATCTGGGTAATTTTATATATAGTAATAAAAAAATTATTACAAATTTTTAAAATAATAAGATGTGTTATTTGAAATTAAAATCAACATAAAACCTTTAATTAAGCATTTTTTAAAAGAAAAGAAAGTAAAAGAAATGAAAAGAAAAGAAAGAAAGAACAAACAATTTAAAATTATCGAAGATTTTTTCCGATTTTTGTTCGCATTTGAACCTTTTTAAAACAGCAGTTTACAACTTTTTTAGCAAATATTTCTGCTAATTTAACAGGATCATGCGCGGTTTCAGCAATTAATATAAGGGGAAAAATCATACGCCACAGTAGACAAATACATTGAGTTGGCCACTGGGGCGTATGATTTTTCCCCTTATATTAATTGCTGGAACCGCGCATGAACAGGATAGACTGCTATTTGCATTCAACTAAATGTAGCTTAAAAATAACAAAAAATTTGTAGATATAACAGTTTGTTTTTGCTATCTTTAGTCTACTAATATTTAGTATTTAGCAAAAAAAAAAAAAAAACTGCTAATTTAACAGTTTTTTTTTCCAGCATCATTTTTACCAAATTTTTTGTTGCTTTTTCTGCTATTTTTACGCATTTATTTCTATGAGTGTAGAACATGCCTATGTTAAAGTTACCGGTTTTTTTTTATATAAAAGAACAGGTCCAAGGACCGATCCTCGTCCCCAAGGACCGGTCACGTGACGTGTCCGTTGACCGGTTCCTTTTCCCACAGGGTCATTACGTTTCGATGAAAAATAATGCTAACTGTAAGATTACATCACAAGCCCAAAGCAGATAGTGGAAGTACCAATAATGTACCAATTCTCTCAAATTTTATTTTTGAATTTCATCAAACTATGTATTCAATATTCTTAAGAATTTCTTACTAAATTTTGTTTAAAGGCAGCTTTTGGTTTTTTTTGAAAATTTTCTAATTTCTAGACAATGAGAAATAAATAAAATAAAACAAAATAAAATAAAACAGAAAAAAATAAAATAAAATAAAGTAAATTAAACGAAAGTAAATTAAAGTAAAATAAAATAAATATCGGAAAATCATAGGCAAAACTTTGTTCTTCAATTTCGCGAGAACTATTCAATATTAATAGAAAAAAAATTTAGAGAATTTTGTTTGAAGATAGCTCTTGTGTATTTAGAAAATTTGCTAATCTCTGGGCAGTTAAAAATAAAGAAAATACTGTTGTAAAACACTGACGACACTGCGTTTATCGGGTTTGGGACTAGTGAGTTTTCTTGATAGGACCATGACCACTTATAAAAACATTAAAGTACAGTCTACCGTAAGTATGCATATATAATTAGCAGAGTTGGGAGTAATTAATTTTATTGTAATGATCATCACCAGGTAAATTTAAAATGGCACAAAATTCCTATGTTTAAGTGTGCTAACAAATAGAAAACCCAATAGAAAATCTTTGTAAAACTCAAGTAAAAACTTTAACAACTCTATTTTTTGATAGGACGATACAATAGATAGCACACCACTTGTGAACAACCTAAATAATGAAGGAATTTACAGTTAAACTGCTAAAATGAAATTGGCGTAAGTATTATGATTTTTAAAGTTTAAAATTTTCGTTACTGTAAAAAAAGATCCGCAATTTAATTTTTCACAATATTGAAATTATATTTTTATTTCTAAATTTTTTCTAAAACTTATTCACAAAAGTTAAATTCTTACTATATTTTTTAAAGCATTTTTTTAACTCTTTCACTACCCTTGTACACTACAGTGTACACATCTTTAAAAGAATATATAAAATTTAATAGTGGAAAAAAAACTTTACACTTTTTGCAAATAAGTTTACTAGGATCTTGGACTTCAAATAAAAATCATTATTTGTATAAGCAGTTCAACATGGCAATATGGTGGCGATATTCATTAATGAAGTCTAATTTTTTGAATATATCACAATCTCCGTGAAAAGGGGGGTTTGGTGTTTCTCCTAAAATAATGAAGATAAATAATTGAAATTTGGCATATAGCTTCGTTTTATGACGAGAAGAAAACCAGCGAAAAGTATTTTGGCTACTTGAATGTTTAAGGGGTAAAATGGGGCTCAGAAATTTGAAAAAATCGATTTGCGAACGTCATTTTTGGTGGGTAGGAGGGGGAGGGGGCAAAATATGTTGCATATTTTTTTCTAATTTGAGGACCCTTAACTAGAATCTGAAGTCAAAATAACGATATATCCGCAAACAAAAAGTCGGTAGTGAAAGGGTTAATAAATCGTCTAACAATCGTCTGGCAAGGGTCCGTAAAAATTGTATTTTTACAAAATAATTGGAGAAATGGCTTTTATTGGCAAAAGTTAAAAAAAGCTTACCTAATCATTACTTATTTCCATTACCATTACATGAACATAATTGCAATAAATTATCATTTCATTTCCATTACATTCAAGTAATTGTAGTAAAATATTTTTTCATTACATTTAAGTAATTGTAATCAAACTAATTTTAATTATAAAATTATACATATTTACACTATGTTTTATACAAAGTAAATATTTTCCTGTTTTCATATCCTTTGCTTTAAATTCATGATATACCGATTCGTCACTTAAAACCTAAATAACGAATAAGCTTAAATTTTGAGGTCTGAAGCTACATTTAGAATGTCACATAAGTTCTTCTCAATTAGAAACTTTTATATGGAAACTGTTAATTTTGGCAATAAAGGCACGACTCTAGAAAAAATAAAACGTATTTCGCTTTTAGTAAAGTAAAGATTTTTTTTTTTTAATTTCATTACAATTAATGATTTCTTTTTTTCATTAGATTACAAAAAAGTACTGGAAATTAAAGTCACATTTCCTTAGCATTACACTCATAACAAAAGACCGTACAAATAGTTAGAAATTCTGCTAAAATAACAGGAAATAGTACCTGAATATTCGCCAGCAGAAATTTCAATGATATTGAGAATCATGGTCTGCTAAATTTAGGTGACCTAAATTTTAGGTAAAAAAGTTAGTTCAAATACAATAATTTATAAGAAATGTTGTTTAATGGAAATGAAAATTACTCAGTTGAAATCAGCACATGTTTTCTGCTAAATTTTAGTTGGTTATAAACAGGTAAAAAATTCAATTAACATTCAAAAATTTAGAAGAAATTTCTTTTAATAGAAAGGAAAGTGGGTGAGTTGAAATCTGCAAAACATGCTGCTAAAATTGCAATCACTTTTTGTTATTAATTGAATAAAAACAAATTAATGTAAATATTAGCTGTACTTTCGTTCATGCCTATCAACGTTAAGTATTTATAGCAAATCTACGTTAAACAAAATTTTTTAAATAGTGAGTATCTATGATAGTTCCTGTATAATCGAACCTACGTCAATATAATATATGCAATTATACTATACGTTATATTATATTATACGTTTTATTTTGCGTTCCTTTGCTGACTAACAGAAACAAGAGAAAACATGCTCTTATCATATTATTTTATTTACTAGAACTTTCTTAACAAGCGCCATATTATATTTACTTGTATTGGTATGCGTCATCAGTGATGATTCATCACACACATTAAAATACACTTACTAGAAATTTTCTAATTTTTATTCGTCGGCAAACTCACTAATACACACTTCACCATCAAGCACCATCAATCAATATACACTAGCGCCCCTACCGTTTTCTTTTGAAAACGCAAACATTAAAAAAGTTACCGATAAATTTATATATATTAGCTGATACATTGTCAAAATCATTTATAAAAAAATAGCTTAATATCAGGAGGAAAAATTAGTTCAAGTACAGCAGAAATATGTTTGTGTGGTGAAATTGGATAACTAACAACTTTAGCTAAACAACGGATTTAAACGAAAACAACAGGAAAAATTAGTTCAAATGAATTAGAGCGAGTTTAACAGATTTTTGTACTAACTTTTTTTTATGAGTGTACATAACATAATGATAATAAAGATATAACTTTCATTACCATTACATACAGTAATGGTAATAAAAATGTTGGCCCATCTCTGATAATTAGTATGGTATGTTTCGTATTAAAATTTTCCCACAATTTTTGTAATAAATCTATCATTATAAAACGAATAAAAAATCCAGACTAATACATAATCAGGGCAACCATAAATATATGTACTGTACCTATCATGTTTTTTCCTGTGCGTTGTATCGAAAAATGATAAAGATATTTATCGCTCTCAGAAAATTTAATGAATTCTCTCATCAATTTGTAAAAGATAATGTTTGCACATTTTGTTCTTCAAAGCATATTTGTGCATATTTTTAATTAAAGAGCAAAATTTGAAGTTAAAAAAATAAATTTTTTAGAATATTTTCGTATTTGGTAGAACAAACGCAATTTTTAAAACACATTTGCAAATTTTTTTTAATTTTTTCCCTACCACTAATTTTTTCCAATAAAGTTAAGGTGCATTTTCGTAATTGTGATGAGTTGCGACTGTCAATAGACTATTTTAAACTCCGAAAAACAACAATAAAATAAAACGAGTAAAAAGGTTAAAGTCGGGCATGCCGACTATACACCTACACCACTCTGGTGTATTGTTTGGATCCGAAATTCGAATGGGTTAAAATGGGGCTTGTGTCAAAATTTTCTATAATGTGAGTCAGCGCACCAAATTTCATTAAAATATCTTTATATTTGCGACCTGCAGTTTGTAACCAAGCCAATTTTGGGGGGACCCTTATATGGGCACTAGTTCTAAACATGGACCGATGTTCACCAAAATCAATAGGCTTCGTCCTTGGGCCAACATAGGTATATGTACCAAATTTTATCAAAATATCTTAATATTAATACCTGCAGCGTATAAACAGTATAATTTTGGTAGGACCCTTATATGGGCACTAGGTCTAAACATAGACCGATGTTTACCAAAATCAATAGGCTGCGTTATTGGGCCAATGTAGGTCTGTGTACCAAATTTCATCAAAATATCTTAATATTTGCGACTTGCAGCGTATAAACATTATAATTTTGGTAGGACCCTTATATGGGCACTAGGTCTAAACATAGACCGATGTTCACCAAAATCAATAGGCTGCGTTATTGAGCCAATGTAGGTCTGTGTACCAAATTTCATCAAAATATCTTAATATTTACGACCTGCAGCGTATAAAGAGTATAATTTTGGTAGGACCCTTATATGGGAACTAGGTCTAAACATGGACCGATGTTCAAAAAAATCAAACTTGTTCGTCCTTGGGCGAACATATGTCTGCGTACCAAATTTCATCAAAATATCTTAATAGCTGCGACCTGTAGAGTGCGTACAAGATTGCATGGACAGATAGACAGACGGACGGACGGACGGACAGACGGACATCGTTAAATCGAAATAAAAAAAAATTCTGAACCGATCGGTATACTATAAGGTGGGTCTACGACCAATATTTTTTGGTGTTACAAACATCAGCACAAACTTATAATACCCTGACCACATAGTGGTGTAGGGTATAAAAAAAAATCAAATTTTATTTGTCAATGTTATGATTGTGTCGACAGCAGGTCTTCATTTTTTGTATGGGTTTCAAACAAAAATTGTTATAAATATAATATATTGTGACTTTGCAACAACAAACATAAGGGGAGTACAGTCACAACTAAGAATCACAGAATTTTCGTAGAAATAGACACATAACAATAAAACATTTTTTTTATATTTTTTAAAACTTTAGAATTACTGAATATGTTTTGTTCTAAAAATTTTCAAAACAAAATCCTTAGAAACAAATTTGGCACAACAAAATACAGAGTGCCAATATTTTCTATTATTTGCGACATCGATTTCCGAAATGCGATTGACTTTTGCAAATTTTAAATAGATTTAATGATGGTAATTATTTCCATATTGCCTACAGAGAAAGCACTCGAGTTGTAATACAAAATTAATTCTAAACTATGGGTTTTTAGATAAAAATGTTTGTTTTAAGAGTATCCTGGTGAAGAAAAATAGAAGTTTTTGAAAAAAGTACTTATTAAGTTAACTCATAACAAGGAAATTGGCGTCGAACTAAATTAATAAATTTCTAATTAAACAATTTTTATTTTTAAATAAAAATTAAAAACCAATATTTTGACAACACTCACAGTACGGAGAAAAATGTGTTTGCCTCTTCTTGTATTGACAAATAAGTAAGGTAAAAATAAAATTTGTATTTATTTATACCGATGGTATGAAATACAAAAACAAAAAACTTTCATAATATTTCTATTATTGGTTATGCTTTTCAGAAGACTTCAAAAACATATTTTGTTGTTTGCTCCGTTCCCATTTTGTTGATGTAGCAGACTACATTTAATATGAGATTTTGATACTTCAAATTGCATTGCACTACTGCCACAACTTTCTAAAGAAAACTAATGAAGGGGACCTGGAAAATCCCCGAAACGATCGTCTTTTCATTCCTGAAAGTGTAGAGGTTTTTGAAAGCAAAAACTCTGTGAAGTATTTGTCAGGAAAGTACTCTGATGAAGAAAAATAGCAGTTTTTGAAAAAAAGTACTAATAATGTTAATTCATAATAAGGAAATTGGCCTCGAACTAAATTAAGAAATCACCCTATAATTAAACAATTTTTATTTTTAAATAAAAACTAAAAATCAATATTTTGACAACACTAATAGTACGGAGAAAAAATGTGTTTGACTCTTCTTGTATTGACAAAGAAGTAAGGTAAAAATAAAATTTGTATTTATTTATACCGATGGTATGAAATACAAAAACAAAAAACGTTCATAATATTTCTATTATTGGTTATGCTTTGCAGAAGACTTCGAAAACATATTTTATTGTTTGCTACATTCCCATTTTGTTGATGTAGCAGACTACATTTAATATGAGATTTTGATGCTTCAAATTGCATTGCACTACTGCCATCACTTTCTAAAGAAAACTGATGAAGGGGACCTGAATAATCCCCGAAGCGATCGCCTTTTCATTCCTGAAAGTGTAAAAGATTTTAAAAGCAAAAACGTTTTGAAGTATTTGTCAGGAGAATATCCTGATGAAGAAAGATAGCAGTTTTTGAAAAAAGTACTTATTATGTTAATTCCTAATAAGGAAATTCGCCTCGAACTAAATTAATAAATTTCTAATTAATGAATTAAAGTGGTTGAAAAAAACAATTTTTATTTAAAAAAAAAATTAAAAACCAACATTTCAACACCATACTTTTAAGAATTTTTGAGGATATTTACAGCATTTTTAGGGGCTCAAAAATTATATTTTTGGTTGCCCTGTATATAATCTTCTAATAGAGTAAGTAGATAAAAATTAAAATAAAAACAACACATAATAATAAGCAAATATCTTTTTGTATGACATTTTCTAAACAGATGTTGCAATTCTCATGATAGTATTGTAATTATTTACTACTTAGGAAGTAAAACTTACAATTAGCATGTTCTTCACTCATAGAAAAATTCTGTTAAAATCTTTATTAGAATTAGTTAAATAGTCCTTGATGAAAAATACTGATCTTTAAAACTCAGGTGAAACAAGGGTTTGCTAAAACGGAAAAATTTTAAAACCGCCGTTTCGATTTTTCAAAATTATAAAAACCGCGGTGCCGCTTATTTTTCGATTTTCTGGTGATATAAATATAATTATTTTAAAATAATTAAATAAGTATAAAAATTAAATAGATTAACAAGTACAATATATTCATTAAAATTCAATTGTATTTCTTACTCGAATAAAGGCAATAACGCCCTTCGATACCTTTGCGGAAGAAGAAAAAAACGCGGAAAATCGTTATAAATTAAATTTTTTATTCTGCTGTCAGCATTCAAAGCTATATTTTTTAAAAATGTAAATTTTAGCAATTTTTTTAAAACAATATAAAGGTTTATAAATTTCGAGGTCTTCGAAATATGCCCTACGGGAAATTTTAACAAACTGTCACCGAAATGGCCCTGTCCTAGGACAGGTTACTGAACTCTCATAAAAAACAGAGTTCAGGGAGCTGTCCTGCGATTTGTCTTGTGACATGTCACAAGGGGCAATTTCCCCCTCCTATGACAACGCCATGTAAAAGTGACGAGTCTATTTCATGTAAAGGGGCCAGTTCGGTGACAGTTTGTTAAAATTTCCCGTAGGGTGATTTTTTAAAAAATACGCGGTGAAAACAAAAAAAAATTCTTTGATGTAATATTTATTGGACAAAATGCTCATTACAATTAAATACAAAATTTTGTAAAATAGGAGCTGAGCCCTTTTCGAAATTCAGAATTAATAATACCCCCGCTAACATTTTTCTGATCGCTCAGAAATTATGAGTCGTAAAAAACTCTAAAATATGATAATTTTCAAAGTGCTCACAATTTCGAGTCATAAATGAAACATAGTAGACGCGTATTTATGAGTGCATTAATTAAATTGTTTTTTTAATTTTTTCAATACTCATAAATGACTCAAAAATTAATCATAAATTACTCATAATGGCTCAGAAAATTCTAAAATTTCATATAATGATTATAATTCGGAGTCTTTTATGAGTCATAAAAGTGCGTTCGGAGAGAGGCTTCATCGGCGCAGATATACACCTTCATATAGCTATAATTTCAAAAGGTCTTATGGCTCCTTTATGAGTCTTTTCCGATTTTAATTGTATACTGGGATGCAATTTAATTTATAGTTTTAATTGATTAAACTATTAACTACAAACCGACTTATTTTTATCATTTTACGGTTTCTGTTTTGAGACTTGGGAAACCGCGGTTTCGGTTTCACTTAAAACCGAACAGTAAACTCTAGATGAAACCATTCCAATATGTAAAACATATTTCCTAATCAATACCAACAAAATTTTAGATAATTGAAGAGCATATTCTTAAAAAATAACGATTTCAAAATATGCATATTAGTGTGTCCCTAAATTATAAAATCTTATATAATCTTATAATAGCACTTAAGCGATGCATATTAAATAGCTGAATATATTAAAAATACCAAATAAAATTTTCGGGGATACTTGTATTGCGCTACAAGCGTTTGAAATAGGCCTTGGTAGGGTATTTTTAAATTTTTTTCTTAAATAATACCGATGAAATCGTCAATTAAATTGTTCTTTCAATTTAAAGGGTTTTTCAATAAGAGCGCTACAAAAGTACAAAGTTTAAATAAAACAAAAACGGTTTTGGATATCAATGAAAATCCTTATTCCTATGAAAGTACGTTCGATGCCATTATGTATGGAAATCGATCTCTTTTGCATGGCCGCCACGGGCACGCTTACAGAAATCCAGACGCTGAACCTAATTTTCGACGGTTTTTAAGCATAAATCGGCCGAAACTGCTGCAATTTCACATTCGATATTCGTACGAAGTTCATCAATCGTCGATGGCTTGCTGGCATGTTGATCTGCTAGGACGATTATGACGACATAAATTGGACGTAGCGCTTTTAACGTTGAGGCCACTGACTCCGAATTTCGGTAGTAAATTTTAATAATTTCGACTCGTTGTTGGCTCGTATATCTTTTCATCATGAAATGGCAAACATTACTGAAGAGAAATGTCAACAGAGCGGCAAGAAATACGGCGTCGTTTGCTGTCCCTGCCTTTCTACTTTTGTAGCGTCCCTGTTGAACAACCCTTTATAAGGAAACAGGAATTTTTATATATTTTTGCCAATCGAAATTAATTCTACTTAAGCTCATAGGGCGAGTTTTAGGCTCCATGAAATAGTCTCCCTCAAAGAGAAAATAAAATCAAATCCACAAAAGTTTATGTAGAAAGCAACAACAATGAAAATTGTGAGTTATTTAATTTTTTGAGGCTTTATTTCGTATTTTAACTGGGAACATATTTCATTATAAAATAAACATTTAGGCTCGTATTCACAAAACTATATTAAATTTTATTAGAACTTAATAAAACCATGTGCAAAATAACAACAAAAATCTTAAAGGAGCATTTCCATAAACAAAAAATTTAATTTTATGAAACTAACATTTTTTTTATTAAAAAAATAACAAAAAGAAAAAACGCTGGTAAAGCATCCGAAATGACGGTTACGCAATGCTTGATTTTGTGTGCCACTGTCAATTTTGTGACTGGGATATTATATAATTATATGCAACTTAGTTTACAAAAAAAACACTCAAATAAAAATATTTTATTAAATTTGTCGAAATCATAGCTTTGATACTAATTTTTATGGTCATATGCATAATCACATTTTAAATTTATAAATGGTTTATAAAACAAATTTTTCATACAAGATTAATTTTATAAGCGTGTTGTAAAGTTTTCAAATTATTATGCATAAGCACCTGTATATATTTCTTTTGAACCCGGTTAACTAAATAGTGTAAAATGCTTCATATGTGTAGTGAATATTTAATTTATTAAATTAATATAATAATATATAAAACCACAAACGAACAACACAAAATATTAATTGTTATGTAATACATTTTGACAAACTCTATTTTTTACAGTTTGATATGTTTATCGTCATTGTGTTAAGTATATGTTGATTTCAAATCAAACTATATATATAAAAAAAAATTAAATGAGAAGTTTGACATTTTATATGATTTTTTTTTTTAATAAAAAATAATGAATTGAATCTATTTAAAATTAATTTGTATTCATACATTTAATTTATTTAATTATTTGACATGACGTTAAACAGACGGTCTGCTATAACATACATTTCGAAAATCCCAGTATAGAAATGGTTATGGGATATCATTACTTTTTCGACTACTAATAATGATATATACATATCGTCATATGAAATTAGGAGAAGCAAAAACTTTTTTATTTAAAATTAGGGCTGTTTAGAATTTTGTTAATAAAATCGAAAATTTAGTCGTTTAATATGTATTTTGATAAGGTGCATCATAATCGATCAAAAAGTCGACTTTGAATTTTTTGTAACTTACGGCTTTTTTGATTTTATATGACGATATGTATCTTCTACAATATATTACGTAGCATATCTTAGGTAAAAATATCATAGAATGCATTGTCCATAGTGCACTATGACTTCGCAGACTACTTTTCTTGGCCAAAATTAAACAATGATGCACATATTTTTCCTAGTGAATAAAATGAGCGATTGAACTAAAAGAGGTTGTGAACTAGGTCTTTGGTTATATACTTGGGACTAATTCATTGAATGTACCGATTAATTGCCCATTTCACTGGCATTACAATTGATATTGATGCAATTGATGCTAATAAAATCTTTTGGCATTACAATTGATCAATGCCAATGAAATTTTTTTCAACTAGCATTCTTCAATTCCTGAAAAAACCAATTCTAATTGACGAAGAAAGCATTTGTTTTCAAAAACATTTTGTTTTGATAAAAGAACTGATTTAAAAAAAATAAAAGTTTGCGTTATTTTTATCTAAATGTCGCTATTTCGTAAAGTTTACATTACTACACTGATAGAATTTTCGTTCATACTATTAATGAATCGATTTCATTAATCTGAATTCACTGATTTAATGAAAAAATTTCATTGAGTTAATGAAAAATTCATTAATTTAATGAATTTTTTCATTATATATTTTCAACTAACCCGTAAGATATGCTATAATTTTTATAAGGGTTTTGAATTTGCTAATTACTAAAATAGATATATGTTCCAGTAATGAACGCTAGGGTTGCAAACTGAAATTATTTAAATATAAAAGTCCAAATAATGACATCATTTTGTTTTGGCTATTTAGATCAATCGGTAACGCGATAATGTTTACATTCTGGTGATTGCGGGTTCATGTCGACTTCAGGGAGATGTCAAAAACGTTATAAAAACGAAAAATAAATATATGTACAAATAAAAGTTAAATAAAATAAAAATAAATAAAAAAAGTAATGCAAAAAATAATATATTTTTTTCAATTAGTTTTCATTTAATGAATACGTTTCATTGATCTAATGAACGCGTTCTTTGCGGACTTTTCAATGAAAAAAATCATTGGATTAATGAACAAATTCATTAATACTATGCACAAAATTCTATCAGTGTAGAAGCCGATCCAGCTAGAATACCCAGTGTTCAATGAAAAGTGAACAGCGTATACTTGTTACAATTTGATAAAATAACGATTATTTTCAATGTCTTATTTCTGAAATTTTACATCCTTGTCTTAATTTCCCTTTTTCCAAAAAAAAACTTTTTCTTATCAAATGCGTTTTTCTTCAATTATAATTGGTTACTTTGAGGCATTAGTTTACATTTCGTGACTATTCGTGTCATCAATGCCAAATGAAATTAAATTTATTGCCATTGAATAGTAAAGAATTTTTTTCACATTGGCACTGACATCAACTAATGCCATTTAAAAATTAATGTCAATGAAAACTTCCCAAATATGTTTTGTTCAAATTAGTGAAAAGTTCAATTAAACTACTTGAAGCCAGTTGATGATATAACAGCTGATAAAAACAATTTACCCAAATATACACGAAAAAATAGTATGGGCTTCTTTGTGAAAGAAGAAGAAGAATATTACCCTTTCACGACTGCGCTCTCATTTACCCAATTTTCGAGTACGCGAACGATTTTTGCTAAAATTGAGATTCTGCATTGTGATTTTTGTGCCAGCTTAAAAGGATAAGAAATGGCACCAAATCTCGTCAGATCTGCTCATATCTGGCCATAAAATTCGCACAATTTTTCAGATCGCTTTATACATGATAGTGTTTCCAATTCGGTTAATCGATTAACCGATTCCTCGATTAATCGCCTTTATTTCGGTTAATGTCGAAACAAATAATTTAAAACTCAAATAATTATTCGACCCGAATAATCGGTTAAAATAGGTCGATTAACCGGTTACGTTTTTAATATGGAATTTTTTTTCCCCCAAAACTTCGTAATATGCTTAACTTTGGCTAAAAAATGGCAAGAAAAGCTCAGAAAAAACAAATACTAACTAAAAGACCATCAAATTCTTTTAAAATCGAGTGAAAGAGGTCCTTATTGCTTTAGATACCATTTGTCCAGTCGACGGATTTGTTTGTTTTACCTTTTCGTAATTAATTTTTAATAAATTTTTTTAAAAATTTTTAACAAATGTTAAAGCTTCTATTTGTAAAAAAAAGCTTAAAAAACCATCGCGAAAAGCCAAAATAAACATACGATTTGTCTACCTGGAGCAGGTTTTAGGAAATACAATACCCAGCAAGCAAACGAGGCCAAAAATTAATTTAAATAGAGCTCAAAATATATTAAAAGTTAAAATTTTTTTATGAAAGTGGTTTATCGAAAAGAGCCTTCTTTTTGGATTCAAAAATTAATCAAAAAGGATTTAAAAAATTATTCTTTTCTTCTTAACTAAAATTGAACTCAAATACTAGTAGATTAATAAATTTTTATATCGATAGCTCAATGTAAAAAGGCTCTTAATAAAATCTTAAAAACTTATGTGTAAATACATAAATGCTTTATAAAGTTATAGGAGGCTTACAAATCATTTTTTTCATACAAAATTTGTTTCATTAGCCTCCTATAACTTTATAATAAAGTATTTATGAATTTACATATAAGTTTTTAAATAAAAAATTTACCTTTAGTTATTACAGCTTTGGGTTTGCTGTTCATAACTTACGAATATTTGCAAAAAAAAAATCTGCTAGTTATAGCAGTTTGTTCTACCATAACTAATTAATTTTCAGTAGCTTTAGCAAAACTTCCCAGAGTAGAAACGGTAATGACATATCATTATTTTTTGGACTACCAGTAATGACACCCACTTACCTTCTACATTATTTTAAAAAATATAATAATGAGTTACTGATAATGACTTATTTTTATCATTATTTCAAATAGAAAATAATTTAAAAAATTTTTTTTTTAATTTTTTGAAATCTATTTTTAGACTCAATATTCATCCTTAATATAGTTGGCACTAATTTTTATCGTAAAAGTATCATCTCTAGTTGTCAAATATTTGTTTTTATTAAAATTGTGTATTTTAAAGAATAATTTTTTATCCAAATACCAAAAGGTGCATTTAATAAATTGAAATGTTCAATAATATCACAGACATCTTAAAAATTGTCACTAATTAAAGAAATTATGTATGACAGCATTTGTCAATGGCCTAGAGATTACATTTCGTAGACTTATACAGAGCTGTATTTTCATAAAGTCTAGCGAAATTTCTATCCCGTGTAGATGTGCCTTTAGAATATGAAAACTTTTTTAAAATACATATAGTTGATATATAAAAACACAGGCAGCTCTTTGTGTGGATATTGATAAAAAATTAAGGAAATATTTCAATTTTTGCATTAAACGATTAATCGATTAATCGCCAGTTTTCTCGATTAACCGACCCGAATAACCGGTTAATCTATTTTAGTCATTTTTCGAATAAAGCACTAACCGGTTAACCGCCTATGTCGAATAATTGGAAACAGTAATACATGAACAGATCTGGCACTAGATCTCATCAGATATGGCCACAAAGTGTACACATATGCCATATCTTATCATATGTGATCAGATATGGCGCGGGCTCTAATTAGATTCAATCATATCTATTTAGATCTAAACAAATCGGATCAGATCTAAACTTTTTTACACGGTTATGTTTTTTAAATGCCTTTGTAGTTGGTTTTACTACATTTGTTAATTGATTTTTAACATTTAAGAATAACCACATATTGCAGTTGATTTAAGTGAAGATGTAGTGAATCCGTTTTCAACTACAAACGTAGTTATTTTAACTATAATTTCAGTTGATTATATCTCCACAATTTCTTAAGTGCAGTACTAAAATGAATATTTTTCATAACAAAATTTAAATATTTTGATTTATTTTTATTTATCCGGCCTAATTTATAGTTATTTTTTGCTTTTCTTTGTTCCTAGATCCCGTGTAAAAAAGATCAGATCTGGTCAGATATCAGCACATCTTACCAGATCTAGGCACATCTGGCCAGATCTTCGTAGATCTTACCAGATCTGGCGCATTTGTCCAGATCACTTTAGAATTGAACAAATTTGGCACTAGATCTGATCATATCTTGCCATAAGATATTATCACATATGCCATATATGATCATATTTGATGTGATCTGGTACAGGATCTAATTAGATTCAATCATATCTATTGAGAACCAAAAAGATCTGGTCAGATCTAAACTTTTTTACACGGGATGACATATTTAATACTTTTAAATTATTTTGTCTATTACTTTTGGATCTGGTTAGACCTCAGGGGTTCGAATGTGTTCAAAAAAATATTTTATATTTTTTAGAGAAAACATCTTAGTTGAAGAACTTCCCAGCAAAAAAAAATGCAAGTAATGCTTTACAAACTACTTCTTTCTATGCTTGACAAGTATCCGTTAGTGTATTTTTACTACTTTTTTAGAAGTTATTTTGAACAACTTCCAAAGTACACATTTTTACAGCTTTTTTAGAATTACTTCTGAACCACATCCAAAAAATCACTTAAGTATTGCTTATAAAGAGTAATTGCTCTAAAAGTGATCGTAAAAAGTGATTTTGGTATCACTTGGCATTTCCAAGCAGAGGGTCCTGGGTTCGATTCCAGGCGGGACCAAAATTTTTTTTATTTTTTTTAATTTTTTTTTTATTCTATTAACTTTTTTTTTAATATTTACAATTAATTTGTTTGAATTCAATATTTTTTAATTTTCAAAAATATGTATATATAAAAAAATGGTGAGAAATTGCTCTTTATGCACCTGTAAAAATAGTACCGAAAACAATATTGAATTGGAGTACACCTTTTACACTTGCTTAATAAGTACTTTTATTGAAGAGAATAAGGAACAATATCACTCATTAACAAAGTGGTGTTTTTATGCCAATCAACTTTCATATCAAAGAATAGCTCAGTGGTAGAGCGCTAGACTAGCAATAGTGAGGTCGCAAGTTCAATACCCGGTGGCGGCAATAAAAAAAAACTTTTGTAAAATAAAAAAAATATAATTTTTTTTTGTAAAGAATTTTTATTTAACTTTCAATTGGTGAAAAAGAGCTTCCTTTGCACTCGTTCAAAAAGTACTGAAAAAATGTTGAAGTTAGAGTACTCCTCTCCTATGACAACTCAATGTTAAAATTATTAGTGTTTATGTTAAAAAATAAGTACATCTAGATCCTCAATTGTAGTGCTTTTTCTACTGCTTCGGCACCTCTTTTTTTGCTGGGTTAATAAGTCTTTATAAAGATACATGACCGTCTATATTGCAAAATAGGGTTTCAACACCAGTAAATGTCTGGTTATCTAAAGGGTAAAAAATAAATGGGCGAATAATATTTATACATCATATAAGAGACGATTCATGAATTCTCGCATTGTTAAATCGACTCTAGACGTTATTCTTTAAAACTAAAAATTAAAAAAAAATAATAATAAAAAACTTATTTTGCTATATAAATTGTTTTTTTTTTTTGTTCTATTTCCCATGGCAGAAAACATGCTTTTTGCCACCCATATTTAATAGAATGATTTTATCCTATTGATTATTTGAAAAATGTCACCCCTGTTCTGAGTTCAGATACTTCATAATTAGAGTGGATATTAAAAAGCAGATGGAATTAAAAATGTTGGGAATTTGTTGATTCTAAAAAATTTGGAATTTTAAATATAAATATATGGGTGAAATCAAAAAATGTGATAAGTTTTTGGTCCAAATTTGTGAGAAGCAAAAAGTGTTAATATTTCGGGTTTTTCTTAATGGAATCAGTAAGATTAATCACTATAAACCTAATTGCCAAAAATATCTTCTACTAGTTGTCGCAATAAGTTTTTTTGCACAATTTTATTTTTTTTTCTGGTAACGGAGTTTACATTTCCGCAACCAAAAGATATAACAAAAAAATTGCGTACGAATTTTCTTCAATTTATTAGTTTTTCGTATTTCGGTTTTCAACATGCTTTCCAATAATATACAATTTGTGTTTATCAAATTGACGGTTTCGCGAATAAAAATACAATTCATTCCGCGAAAATTTTTTTTATTTTTTTTTTTAATTTTGTATTTTTGGTCCTTTTAAATGGTTTTCGAAAATATAAAATTTTTTTAAATCCAATCAGCGGTTGTGAAGTTACAAAATAATATATTAGAAACATAAAATTTTGCGATCAGAAAATTATTAAATTGTGTGAAACAAATTTAATTTGCCAAAATACCCAGGAAAATTTTCTGTTCCAAAGAATCGGTTGTAGAATAGATACTTTTCATTCACAACCCCTTCTACTGTCGATTCTAACACCGATTCTTTTTGTTTGAAATTGTCCCAAAAGCAACCCCTTCTATAGCTCCAAAGTGGAACCGGTTGCTCTAGAATCAGTTCTGGGACTAGTTCTGGACCTGATTCTACGTCACCCACACCTTCCATATAGGATCCCAGGAACTGGTTCCCCGAACCAGTTCCATGGAATCGGTTGCAGTGGAACCAGTTGTAGAATGGCTGTTGTTGGCTACCGATTGTAAAAAATTTTCCTGGGTAATGTCAGTTATGGCTCGAAATATCGATTCCAAACCAATGAAATGCAAAATAAGTCGTTTTTCTTTCCAGCAGTTTAGGGTAAAAAACTGATAACTTTTTTTGATTTGACGCAAAATTATTAGTTGAATCATCTTTTGACGCATAAATATTAGTTGAATCACCTCTGTTTATGGTTATTTTAAAATATTTTAAACATTTATTTACATTTTTTTGAATGCAATCTGATGCAAACAATTTTGGTTAGGGAGTTTAGAGTAACGGAGTTTACATTTGGTTACTTTTTTCGTTTTCATTCATAAACGCATCGTCAGAATTTTCTTGCCGAAACAAAATCGTATGACGCCTACAAGGTGAACCCAAATATGATATTGTTTTTCTTACCCGTTAAATAGTTTGGTGTAAAAATTAGCAATTGAGTTTACAACATTTTTTCAAATCTTATTAAAGACTTCCTTTTTCATCTCGAGAATGTTACATGTTGCAGAAAAACTTCAAGTCTGTTATATTAGATGATTATTTACAACGATCATTCGAGTATAATTAACATTGTACTTTTCGCAATATAATTAATAGATAACTCCAAAATTCTGGTGTATGCATTTTTATCAAAAACTATGACGAAAAATCGTTACAGAGTTGAAGTCGTGTTAGCAAAGATAGACGAAAAAGTTTGTAAAATATATTAATTTTTGTTAAAAACGTCACTTTTCCTCTTCATAAAAATTCTTACAGTTAGTACTTAGCTTCATTGGTTAGTAAAATATAAGCTATTAAAGTTAAAAAAAAACCTTATGAGTTACTGGTTACGGAGTTTACATTTGGCCTATAAAATTTGTCACAAATTTTATGTATTAACCAAAAATTCGTCAGATTGTTATAAATTTTGTAAAACAGGTGACAATGCGCTGATATATATCGAAATATATAACTCAAATGTAATCCATGCATTAGAAATTAGCTGGTTACACGGTTTTTATCAAATTTTTTGATATCACCCATATAAATTTTTTTAAATAAATGTTTATAGATAAATTGTTGCAAAAAATATATATTCGTTTTACTTTTATCAAGCTTTTCTACACGAAATGGAATGAAAAAAAATATTCGTGTGTGGATCACAGAACAGAAAAAAAATTCGGAATGATTCACTTTAGAACTCGTTAATGTGGGTTCGGAACTCAGAGTAGCACCGATTATTTTTTTCTCTTTTTTATTATAAAATTTTGAATGTTAGAAAAATTAACGGATAATAGTTAAATTAATGTTATAAATCTAGGAATAAGTACATGTTTCAATCCTACAGCCGGCGGGTAGTTCAAAAAATTATCCTATACGATAGATACAATCTGACAATAGCATATATACAATTAATACAATTTAATAGAAAATCACTATTGATGAAGCCTGTCCTTGGAAAAAGGCAGAAACTACATCTAGTCTGATTTCAAAATTAATGTTTTTATAATTTTTATAGAAAGGGTTTATTCTTCTTCTTAACCTCGAACCTACTAAAATATAAAAAAAATTGTTTGATTTAAGATTGATTTATAAGAAACTTAAAAAGTTGAACAACATTTGATTAATAAAAATTAAAATAGAATTACTGTGTTACAAAAGGGTCGTATATAATTTATATTTTTGACTTAGTGTTTTGGAAACTGGGCGGGTCACATATTTTTACACATCATAATTTATAATGCCCTTAGTATGAGTATTATCATAATTCTAATTTAACCTGCTGTATAGAGTTGAACAAAATTTGCATATTCATAAGTTTAAAATTTTTTTTAATTACTCTATTGTAGTCGTTTATGTTCATTTTATACATACATGTCTAGTTAGCGTACAAAACAAACTTAACTAATTAGAGTTGTAATACCCTTAGAGGAAAAAAGACAAAAACGTATGTAAACACTTCGTTTCCATAACTCTAACTCATACTCAGTGCACAGTCAGCACAGAACTGTGTAATCGTATGATACGGCAACAGTTTTTAAAGACATGTAAAAAGGCAAATGAGCTAACATGTTACCAGATAAACTAAAAATGTTTTAACTTAGAATTCTCAATACAAAAATGTTATAAATACAATTCCAAAAAATATAAAGACAAGTAAAATATGCATTTGGCTGCAACGAATATGTTATACCCTATATTATTTTCTCAGGGTATCAAAATTCGGATAGTATTTTATTGCGTTTGGATAAAGATGAAATTGTACAAATATTTTTATGTTATTTTTCAGAGTATGGATAGATGCGATCTAGGGTGGATCGAATTCGGACTTTAGAGGAATTTCGCTTAAGACAGTGGAGGCGATTTTGGAGTGTAAAAAATTATTTAGAAAATATAAAATAGAATATACATATATATAAATATATAAATAGAAAATTTGTTTTCACATCCTCAATGTATTAACCAAACATTTTTTTAAAGGAATTAAATGTGATAAAATCCCAAACATATGTACATATATAACAAATTGTGAAAAATAATCCGTTGTAGGCATTTTTCTTGCTTAGTCCCATGGACAAAAATCAAAAAAAAATTTTGTCTCAAATTGTGATTAAAGAAGGATTTTTTAAAGATAAGAAAGTAACTCAAACAAATGTGAAAAAAAATATTTGGTGTGATTTGCTTTTAATCACTTCAATATATTTGAAAGGGAATTTTTTGGCCCCTTTTTAAAAAGGGTCAAAAAAGACCCATAAGTTGAAGAGAGGGTTAAAATGTTCCACAAAAATGTTCCTCGTAGTGTTTTACATAAGTTCGCCGAACACATACTATACCTAGAATGGAAAATTCAAATGGTTTGAATACAAAACACTCTTAAATGCGTGAAATTTGTGTAAAAATCATGAATTTAGGCATTTCAAAAAATCCATTTTTTTTAATTTGTGGTAAAAAATAGTAACTAATTTTTTAATGATCTATTATATAACAGTATAAACTTAAAAAAAAGGAAAAAATGGAAGATTCCCATGGTTTCTCCCTAAAAACCAGTATTATGGGACATTTAGCACCAATTCTGCATAAGTACGAAATTAACCCTTAAACACATTTTAAGTTTTTTTTTATTACTAGCACTTAAGTTAAATTTTCAATGCTGACGGCTTCAAAGACTGATAGTAGAATTTCATGACAAATATTTGTGCGGAACATTTTAACCCTCTAACTCTTCAACTTACAGGTCGTTTTTGTCCGATTTAAAAAGGGGCCAAAAAAGTCCCTTTAATTGAGGAGTTAGAAGGTTATAATGTTCCACAAAAATATTCACCGTAGTGTTTTACACAAGTTCGATGAACATACCCTATGCCTAAAATAGAGGATTCACATGGTTTCCTATTTTAATCCTATTTAATTTTTTTTGTTTTATAAAAATCATTTTAAGCGTTTAAAACCCATTTTTTGTGAAAGGATTTTTTTTTATTAATGAATCGATTTTATCCAGATTTGGCACAAATATCGCTTGATCTTATATCAATTCACGTGCTAAATTTCAGGTATTATAAAGATTTTATATAGCTAATATAATATTTTTAAATTTCAGGACCTATGGGAGGTGGGCGCGTCCTTGGCCCGATATGTCCAAAAATTCAAATTTTTCATAACTAAGGGGTTCTATGTATGTCAGTATACCAAATTTCAAAACTCTGTCCTCCACTCCTTCTATTTTTGTGCAATCGTTATATGGGATCAAAGCACTGTGCGACGTTTTTAGAATTTCTGAAAATATTTGTTAAGTTAAACTACAAACTCAATGAGAATCTCTTGTTCTCGTCTAGGAGCATTATTAGGCATATAAAATATCAAAGAAAAAACAAAAACAACAACAAAAAATGTTTTTTTTTTTTTTTAAATTCGCTGTGGACACAGTGTATCTTGTTCGATCGAAATTTACATTTATTTTTTAGTTAATTAGCGAGATTTTGAAAAAATTTAAAAATTTCAGACTTTTAAATAAAAAGTTAAAATCTCAGATCAATTCCAATTTTGCTTAAACTTTTCAAAAATATGTGTTTGTCTATTCACAGTGCTAATTTTACATTCTATTTTTTTTTTGTCTTTGATCTCTCAATGTTTAAACAAATATTGTAGGTAAATCGGACAATTTTAAATTGCGGAACATTGAAATCAGAGTATGAGAATCTGGAAAATTAAAAAAGTTTAGCTTGCGTGTATCATATTAACCGGTACATTACCATCCAGCCTACTTAATTTTGGTGCTGTGAGCATTTCATTGCTGCTGAAGAATCTTCGTCTTTCTTTTAACTTTATTTTTTGAAACAACCAGAAATCACACTTGATCTGGCAATTCCATATGACTCTCAAAGTTGTTCCACATCACCATCCAACTTTGTAAATATAAAATTTTGAGGTAGGTGCTGAAGATTTTCGGGGTCTTTGCTGTTTTTTTGTCTAAAATATGTATGGATAATCGAATAATGAAGAGACTAATGTTGTTTGAGAAAATTTTGCATTATACAATACTTTGGCAGAAAACACTAAAAAACAAAATGGGTACTCTGCATTACCCGCACCCAAGGTTGCCAACACTTGAACTAAAAAAATGGCTAGATTACGGAGAAAAAATGGCTAGAAATGGCTAAAATTGGAAAATAATGCTAAAACCCAAAATTTTAATATAAATGAGTGATAATGAAGAGTTCTAACACGAATTTCATGAATGTAGCCTTTAAATTTTATTGTTTTCGGAATTTCTAAAATATTTTTATTCAAATTTTACAAAAAAGATGATTTTAAATCGAATGTAAAAATTACATGTGTCTGTGAACCCAAATAAAAGTTTTAAAAAAGTGAAAATTTTGTACTAAAATTTTGAAAATCATAAAAATTAAAGCTCTTTTATATAAAATTAACTGGAAAACATTAAAAGAAAAAAAATGGCTAGGGCAAAATAAAATGGCTAAATCTTCCGGCTAGATCCAATCTAGCCATTTTTTTATGGCTAGATGAAATTAAAATGGCTAGATCTAGCCGGAAAATGGCTAAATTGGCAACCTTGCCCGCACCGCATGTACGCTAATATCACATAATGTCACAAACTTAATAACAATCATTGAGTGCGTTGTAATTCTATAATGATGTGTAGAACAAAGTTAAAAGAAAATTTAGTTACATGCATTTAAGAATTTCAACATGTTTTCTATATTACATGTTTACATTAGGGTGGATAACAAAATACAGATTGCTGAATTTCTATAACACGGAAGATGGAACAATGGTGGGCTTAAACGCAAGTTGAAACAAATATTTTTTTTAAATACCAAGGTTTTCAAATAAATTTATTTCAAAAACCAAATTAAAATGGGAAAACGAATTGAAAAATGCACTCAAAGATTACTGTCCCATCAAAATGTTTTTTGATTTATAAGAAGCCGACAAGAATTACGGAAACTGTGGGTGTTCAATTTCAGACAAATTATATTTATTTTTTTTAGTTTTTGTTTTTTAATCAAAATTGTGAATAAAGTCGTGAGCTTTTGGAATTTTGTGCAAAAAAAAAAAAAAATAAATTATCCAAACGCCTCCATAGAGTATCTGTATGCAAAATATAAGAAAAATCGGGAGACTCGTTCAATTTTTTTTTTTTTTTTAATTCCAAGGAATTTGTGATCGAATTTCGGATCCAAACATTAGTTGGCTTTGATGTAGGGTATTATATAGTCGGCATGCCCGACTTTAACTTTTTACTCTTTTTTTTATGGAGTTTGGCCTATTAGCAATAGGCTGCTTTGCTACAAACTAGGACAGGTTTCTTTAGAACTGGTTGTAGAACTAGTTACAGAACTGGTTCTGGCGATGTGAAACATTACATCTTGACTCACAGGAACCAGTTCTATAACCATAAAACCAGTGGTATATGAACCTGTACCAGAATATATTCAAAGATAACCGGTTTTCAAAATTTTTGATGTGCTGCTTTTATTATCCCCAGTCCTCATTGCAATATCTACACTGGGACTAGGGATGTTTAAGGCTATTTTTTGGACCCAGCTGGGAGCTCGGAAATTTTATTTACTTAGAACTGCGTTGATAAAATTTCCGAGTTTGGGAAATTTTTTTTTAAATTTCCAAAAAAAACGAACCGCCGCTGCTTCTAAGAATTAGCTATGTTATCGCGATATATCGGCCCACCCTAATTTACATATATTGTTTAACCAGCTTTAGGCTAATTTCTTGTTTTAAGGTTGTAGTAAAGTAATTACAAAACCATTACAAAAACAGCAGTCAGCCATTCAGTTAGGCAGTCAGCCAGTTTTATATGTGAGTCAATATATGTATATACTCGTATACAATTGTACAAACGCGTCAGTCGATTAGATAAGTGCATTTAAATAATAGTATGTATGTAGTTATAGAAAAAAGAACAAATTATACAAATGAAACAAATAATAGTTTAACTTATCCCTTCATTTACAGGCATGATTAGTGGACGTACATATAAAAATAATTTACTACCGATACATTGAGGTAGTAACAGGTGTCCATAAGGGTCAGTACTACTGCCCAGCAAAAAATGTTTAGTAGTTTGGAAGCAGTAAAAATACGAAGCGCTTTAAAACGCGCTACAAATTCTGCTTTACAGAGTTGCGCCACTTTATGCGTATACAATACACAAAAAATTTTGGAATTTAATTGTATACCCTGGAAAACTGCCTTAAACGAAGCAAATCGTAAGCAAGTTATTTAAAAAAGTTATAGTGCTACGCTATACCCTTACGACGAAGCAGGTTGTAAGGGAGTAAAAAAAAATGTAAGTTATGTAAAGTTTAATGCGCACGAAATCTGAGTCATCTCAATCGTGTTTTACCCTTCTTTAGTAGAGTTTAATGTATAGACGCCACATAAACATGAGTCAGTCTGCATTTTGAAGTCGGCAAATGCATGCATTTATTTTCATAAGAAGACGCGTTTAAATGCGCTCAATGAAAATCATGAATTTACTGCATCTTTTCAGCAGCAAAAAAAGCACTTTTTCCAAAAAAAAATGCATGAATTTATTTGCGCTTAAATGCACTTACGAAAAACATGAATTTACTGCAATTTTTCAGTAGCGAATAATGCGCTTTTTCTCACAAAACAACGTGCTTCCAAGCGGGCCCTTTGTATGGAAAAATCATGCCTTCCGTAAGCAGCTTTGTAAGGGATTAATTTTATTTATTCCCTTACAAAGCTGCATCCAGCGAAGCAGGTTTTTTGATGGGTGACAACTAAACTGAGGTACAACTAAAATATGTGAAATTGTTGATTGCACATGTTAGGTGTGTTTCTTTACTTTTTGGGTAAAGTTCGGTAAAATGAGAGTAAGCACAAAATCCTCTCACAAAATGACAAAATTACCCAATAGTACAGGAACACAAAAAACTACTTTTCTAGCCCAAAAACTCATTTCAAAGAATAAAGTGAAACAGTGATGGGACTTGAAAATGTTTGTTTTGTGCCAAGTGTGTGACTAAAATATGCTAAATGGGCCTTTATTGTGCCAAAACTCAGTTTTCACTCAGAAGCCGTGTTTTCAACTTTCATTTTGTAAAAAGCATTCTTATGGAATTAATTCTATTTGAATGAATTAAAATTTTCTCTCAATTAAAAGGTGAATGATAAATTAAATTCATCCGATTCTTATTAAAGATTTGGGAATGCAGCCAATGAATGAATTCTTTAGGAATGGTTGCACGGAATGGTACACATATAAACATTTTCTAAAACTGAATTAAATTTTTGATGAATTAATTCTTTCGAAGCTCTGAGATAAATTTATAGCATTTGAATTTTTAAAATTCTATGGGTTAAGCACCGTAAGTTGTTCCGTTTTCACGTGAAAAAACTGTTATACTTTATATAACAAAAATTATTTTTCACGAAAATGAGTTTCTCGTGAAAACTTACGTTTCCACGCAAATTTAATGTACAAGTCTATTATTTTTTTTGGTGAAAAAGTGACATTTTGTGTTTATTGTGATTGTGGCTTTGTAATAAAATTAAAAAATTGTTAATTGTTTTAACTTAAATTGCAATTTAAAGCATTTAAAGTTCGAGTGAAATTTTTTCATGTGAAAAACAACTTACGGTGCTTTATTCGGCAATATCTTCGATGCCATTTTTTAGTTTAGCTTTCTTCGAAAAGGTATTTTAATACCAATAAATGCTTAAAACTAAAAATTAAAGAATTGTTATTTTTTAAATTCATTTTCTTTTAAATTTTGTAGATAACCAAAATGTGCCAAAATAGTATCGGTTGTGCCATTGTACCAATCAATCTTAGATTGTGCCAAAAATCCCATCACTGATGTGAAAATACGTATAAATACGTATATATTCTCATTTAAATGTTGTTTTTGATTTTATTCAATTAATTCTTACAAAACACCAAGTTTCTTTTGCTTATTTCTTTATTTAATTAAAATTTTTAAATTTATTTCACAATTGTTTTTTGTTTATATTTGCATCAGCTGTTTTACCAAAGTTTACCCGAAGAAAAAGTCTGGGTAAATTTTGGTAAAAAGAGAAACACTAATACACTCTCATTAACGCTCTCATTTACCCAATTCTCGAGTACGAGAACGCGTTTGGGTAAATTTCGGTAACATTGTGTAAATTTCGGTAACTTTGGGAACGTACGGGAACGCACTGGTTGTTAGATGAATTTTGGTAGTTTTTGAAATCACTTTCAGTTAAATATCAAAAATGTTGATCCAATCATCAAAAAAATAAAAATAAGGGCATGTTTATCTATTACTCCAAACGATAGGAATTGACAATTACTTTGTATACATATTGCCCTACACTCTAAGTTATTTTTATTTAAAATTACCCAATTTATTATAAGAAGCTGTTCTCCTACAATAGCTCTATTTTCTCTCATGCCTATTAACGTTAAGTATTATAAGCAACTCTACGTTACACCGATTGTAGCATAAAAAAATTTAAATATGTTGTTTTTATAATAGTTCTGATTTTGACCAAATATTTTTTCGAATCAAAGAATTTGCAACAAAATTACATCGATTTGTTGTCTTTTTTTTGAAATTCTTCCTATCACTTTAAAATTTCAGTGCTGTTAACTTTATTAAAAATCGCTAAAAACAAATAAAAATTTGGTCATGTTTAAAGTACTGCACTTTTAATTCTGGCGACTATTTCTAGATAAAAATGAAATTTTATAGGATTTCCAAAAATATACAGTTTGTACAGAACCGATCAGTACTGTCTAAATTTTACTATGTAATTTGATTAAAGGTTGATATCGCTAAAAGCCACGCCCACTTAAAACAAGTGACAAAATGAAAAAACAAACATTACGTTAAAATTTTGTACAATTTTCTGAACCATCTGCTTGCCTTTCGTGGCGAATTTAGCCACTATTTTGATCTTTAAAAATAAAGGCAACAACAATAAAATTAGAAAAAAACATGAATTGACTTAAATTCGTAATATTTTTTTTATAACGATTTTTTTTACTCAGTAGCAGTGCAGTTCCACAATGTATGTATGTGTATAAGTTTCCTATATCAGGCTTTGATAGTGTACATTTGCGAGCTGTTTTTCATAGTGTTCACACAATTTTTTCTCAGAGCAAAATTTACGGAAAAATGAATTGTTTAAATTAGTCTCAAAAATTGTGTGATGAATTAAAATAAAAAAATCAAAAAAATGTATGCAGAATTTAGTACATAATAGCAAAAATATAAAATTAGAATTTAGAAAAAACCTTAACCCGTTCGGGACGGGTTAGGATTTAATTCCAAATATCTCCGTTAGGGGGTGCAGCAAAGCCATAAAAGTAATAAAAAATATTTCTTTGGTATACTTAGATCTACATTTACACGAAGTTTGTTCAGAGAATTCCTAGCCATTTAAAGTTGTTATCGAAATGGTTAATTGTTAACCAAAGGCTCTCGAGTAATAAATATGATTTTTAAAAATCGAAAAATTTAAAGTTAATTTTTAGGTTTTAAGCATTTATTTTTGGATCTTTGGTGCATATTTTTTGGTTTTTAGTACATGTTTCCATTTAAGTGCATATTTAAGTGCATACTTTGCATTTTTTATTGAATATTTTAAATTTTTTTATTACATGGAAGTCGCTGCCCTGGTAATATGTATTCGAAAAGTAATGTGTTAGTTTTCATCTTAAATACGTCTTTATGCACTATGAGTTTTTTTTTATGAGTTAACGGATGTAGTTAAGTCGTAAACACAGCTAATATATTGGTACAAAAAATACCCTTCGCATCGTCTAACTTCTCAAACCAAAGCACATAGAGTTTCTATTTGCATGTTGCCAATAATAAAATACATTTTTGCAAAGAATTTATACAAAGGGTTCATTAAAAAACTTAATTTTCTAACAAAAACAATTTTGCAAATATCTCTTAAACTATAGCCAACTTTGAAAGACCATATTCTTGATCTGGTCCCAAAGTCTATTAAAAATGATGGGTTGCAACTCCAATGCATCAAGTTTTTCTTATTTTGTTCTACTGTATAATCGATCTATCTTTATACCTAGAGCCCGTATGGACTTTGTTCCCGATGTTTTTCGTAAATACATACATCATTAGGCAAAATCACAATTCCTCAATAGTTTCAAAATTTTTACTAATCTTTAATCAAATTTTAGCTCAAATCCATTACAGTCAATTAAAATTTTGGTTCCAAACATTACCCAGCAAAAAAAGAGATGCCGAAGCAGTAGAAAAAGCACTACAATTGATGATCTAGATGCAATTCTATTTTAACATAAGCACTAATGATTTAAGCATTGAATTGTTATAGGAGACGACATTTTTTAGAATTTTTTCGGTACTTTTTGAACGAGTGCAAAGGAAGCTTTTTTTCACCAATTAAAAGTTAAAAAAAAATTCTTCAGAAAAAAAATTATATTTGTTTTATTTTACAAGTTTTTTTATTGCCGCCACCGGGTATCGAACTTACGACCTCACGATTGCTAGTCTAGCGCTCTACCGCTGAGCTATTCTTTGACACGATAGTTGACTGGCATAAAAACACCACTTTGTTACTGCGAGATATTGCTCCTTATTCTCTTCAATTAAAGTACTTATTAAACAAGTGTAATAGGTGTACTCCAATTCAATATTGTTTTCAGTACTATTTTTACAGGTGCATAAAAACAATTTCTCAATATTTTTTTATATATAAATTTTATATTTTTAAAAATTTTCAAATTAAAAAAATATTGAATTTAAACAAATTATTTAAAAATATTAAAAAAAAAATTAATAGAATAAAAAAAAAATTAAAAAATAAAAAAAAAATTTTTAAAATATTGGTACCGGGATCCTTTGTTTGGAAATGCCAAATGATACTAAAATCACTTTTTACGATCACTTTTAGAGCAATTACTCTTTAGAAGCAATACTTAAGTGGTTTTTTGGAAGTTGTTCAGAAGTAATTCTGAAAAACTGTAAAAATATACTAACGGATACTTTGAAAGCAATGAAAGAAGTGATTTTTTGAAGTTGTTCAGAATAACTTATAAAAAAGCAGTAAAAATACACTAACGGATACTTTTGAAGTATTTAAAAAAGTAGTTTGGAAAGCATTACTTGCAATTTTTTTTGCTGGGTAGTTGACTTTCATTCAGACTGGTGTAGGTTATCATATAAGTAGTTGGCCATCCCGACTAAATTTTTTTTTTCTCGGTTATGGTGTAAAAAATGTGATATATTGAAAATGTATCCTAAAATTTGAATACTGATCAGTATTGTTATATGATTAGGGCCAGCACTGGCAAAGCACGGAAATGGGCGGTATGAGTGCTTGCTAACAGTGCTTTCCCAAATAAAAAATTAATGTGCTTTCCCGACACCCAAATGATAACACCGGTCCATTTAATGCTTTGCAAAATATTGAGATAGCACCAAGAAAAAATCAAGAGTTTCCCCTGCCACCAAATTAAGCCCTCATCACTGAAGAATTTTAAATTACTCTGATAGTAGATGATTCTTGGAGTTATTATATTGTGGAGTCAAAAATTATTTAAATATTCACTCTATATTGGAGCTTCTTTTTTGCAAAAATAAATGTTTTAGGAAACAAGCGCTCGAAGGTCACCATTTCAAGCGTTGGTAAAGCGTCCAAATTTGCCAGTACTTCTTTTTGTAAGACCGCGGTCTAATTGTGCTTTGCCGGTGCTTCTTTACCACACATAATTTCTACCTGGGTAGTTACTTTACTTATTACTAGGGCAACCAAAAAAAGCTCTAAAAGCAATGTTTTAAGCTCTTAAAAAAAGCTCGGAAAAACATAAAAATAAGCAGTTAAAATGCAAAAATAAGCCCTTAAACTTCATTATTTCTTCATTATGATCCTCATAAAATTTAAATTATTTATTTAATACAATCTAGATTCCTTGGAACTTCAGGAATCAGACAAAGTTGTGACATTCTTAAATTTATTTTCATCGGGAATGGCATTAATTACATTAAAGGAATTAAATGAGCTAAAATCCCAAAACTTATTTAACAAATTGTGAAAAATTATATGTTGAAGGCATGGCTCTATCAGAGACTTCATTCTTGTCTAAGGAAATTGTCATTGTCATATTTGTACTATTAGAATTCAGGTTGGAAAATAAAAAGTTTATTTTAACAAAAAAGATTTTTTAATTTAAAATAAATTTTAAAAAACAAATTTTACACAAACAAATTTACGTCGACTTAAAATAATGTTTAAAATTACTGATTTTATAAAAAAAAAGCAAAATTATTCTCTATTTTCGCATAAAAAAGCTAAAATAAGCTTAATTTTTAAAGAAAATAGCAAAAATAAGCCAATATTTACAAAATAAGCAAAAACAAGCAAAATGGGATAAAATAAGCAAAAAAAAGCTCTAACAAATACAGCTTAAAATTCTTTTATTTTTAAGATCAGAACTTGTATTTAATTTAAATTTTTCTATCTTTTCAAATAAAAAACATGCCCTGGCTTCTTTTTGGTTGGCCTACTTATTACATTTATTATTACTTTTGTATGGCAATGTCGCGCAAACCAATGAGATATGCTTACACACCAGTATTGACAAAAATAATGAGTCTACAAATAGATTTTCAAAGAAATAGGTTTCATAAAAAAAAAATTATTTTATTGCAATATTTTTTTAATAAAATTTAATCGTGCCGGCAATCGAACCTGGGGCTCCAGATTGCCAGTAGGTAGCTCTAGCATAGAAGCTATCTCGACACGTTATATTTGATAGATAAACACACAATTAATCTGCTGTGCGCAAGCATGCTCACACGCCAACATACAAAAAATATGTGGTTACATATATCCTTACCAGTGTTAAAAAATTATATTGATTCTAAAAATAGATTTCAAAAAAATTTACAAAAAAAAATCGATAATATTAATTTACGTTTGAAATAATGATAAAAATAAGTCATTGATAGTAATACATTATGTGTTGTTTTAAAATAATGGAAAAAGTAACTTATTATTAGTACATCATTATTATATTTTTTAAAATAATGCAGATAGTAAGTCGGTGTCATTACTGGTAATCCAAAAAATAATGATATGACATCACCGTTTCTACACTGGGTGCTTTATAGCAAATTTTGAATATCGTGCAATTCAAGGTATATGTGTATGTCTTTTCTCCATACATATTACAGTTCTATGTATACATGTGTAGGTTAAAGTAGAAGCAATTATTTCTTTCGAAAGTTTAAAGATTTTGAAATACAGAATCTATTTTGTTGGTATTTACAAAATAGTTGTGTATTGTAAATAAAACAAAATTAGTTTTAAGAAAAATTCTTAGCTTTGACGTATGTATTCTTAATACATAGTAATTTTAATTCAAATTAGATTTGTAAACATTTTCAAAGAATTCAATCAATTTAAGTTTTTGGAAATTTACCGAAAATTAGCTTTGTATGGAAAATTAAAATTATTTTATTAGATATTTAATTAGCATACTTTAAATGTATTTATTATAAAATTGCAAGGTTGGATATCGTTTTAGTTTCTAAATAATGCTACACGTAATTGTGCATTATATCAAAGTCACAAGCAATATAAACATTAGCTGTGTTTTCGTGTTAACTATATCATAAAAAATAAACTCAAAGTACATAGTAAACCCTTTTAAGCAAAAACTGATACACTATTTTTCGTATGCACGGTAACTTTCAACATGAATAATTATCAACGTAACTTCTTCGCGGTATTACCAACAAAATTCTTCTGAAATACTTTCGTTTATACCTGAAATTTTACAAATACGAACTGTTTACAAAATTTGTTTACTTTAATCGGTTTAACTTAGATTTGCCTTAAATACTTAACGTTGATAGGTATGAGCGAAAATACAGCTTCTGTTAAAAGTAAATATCATTGTAAGCAGAGTTGTACGGTTACTTAAAAATATTTACTCAATTTAACATTTTGATTAATTTTTTGTAATTATACTTGAGAGTTCAAAAATAAATATTTTATTAATTACTTAAATAGGTTTTTAAGTGAATAAGAAAATATTTATACTTGAGTTTTGAAATATTAATATTTGTTTATTTACTTCAAACAATTTAAAGTAAGTAAATAAATATTAATATCTCAAAACGGAAACATAAATATTTTGAAATATATGAAACATGTAGTTAAGTAAACTACATAGCTACATATTTGAAATATTTTGAAATATTTAAAATCTTTGAAATTTGTGAAATAATTTAAAGAAAAAAATCTAAAGTAGAATGTTTGTATATGTCTGTTTGATCAATTCTGAAAGTATTCATATAGAGACAATAAAAATATAAACAATAATACAATTTAATGGAAAATCACTGATGAAGCCTGTCCCTAAAAAAAAAAGCCAGAAACTGGATCTAGTCTGATTTTCAAATTTAATGTGTTTATAACTTTTGAAGAAAAGGTTTATTCTTCTTCTTAACCTCAAACCTACTAAAAAAGAAAATCATACCACATTTGGACATATTTTCCATTTACCCCAAACTTCCTCATATTTGCTTAATCCAGAAAAGACTCAGTAATGGGTGATCTGTACTAGTTTCTAAATAATAAAATACTACATATAATTTAGTATCAAAACTCCTTATTTTTATTTGACCAGGTAGTTTTTGTAAGTAGTTGTCCATATTCGCTGCATCAAAAACGCACAAAATTTGTGCACATGCTTACCCACTGTATTACAAAAATATAAAAAATAAGTAGTTACCAGGTTGTTAAATTATAAGGCTTATTCATATACTTATAAAAAATAAGTAGTTACCAATATCACATTATTTTTGTAATTAAATAAGAAGTCGCGCGTAAGCGAGACTGCTTATAACAACGACTTCGTCTAACAAAAATAACTAGTACTGGCGCCGAATTATAAGTAGTAAAAAAATTAGTTGCATAATATATATATATGTGGTAATGAAAGATTTTTCTGGGAAATTAACTTCTTCGAAAATTTCATTTAGATTTTTCACTGTATTAATAGTACATTGGCTAATATTCTGAAATATTGTAATAAGAATTACAATATAGACTTTCAATCAATTTGTAAACCATCAAAAATTTATCAATAATATTGATGGTATATGGGACACTTCTGATTTGGGGAGATTTTAGGGTCCTAATTAAAAATACGTAATACGATTTAGTAAAATAAATAAATTTAGTAATAATTTCTTGTCATTCTTCCTTAGTGTTATCAATTTCTTAACCCTTTTAAAACAAACAGTTGCTACAACAAAATTAACTATAACCAAAAGATACTCAAAAAGTTAACATATAAGCTGCTCTCTTTTGATTTTTAATATTCCATTTTGTTTTCATTATATAGCCCAAAAACATGTCATGCCTCACTTCACCCAACATTCTCTTACAATATTCTCTTTCACAACAATTTAGCCACTCAACTATCTTGTTCAAAATTACTGTTTTCTGTTTGTTCTAGTGTTTTTAATTTATCGCCCAATAGGGAAGCACCAAAAAATTTGGGGATCCAATACGATATAGAAAGTTGGATCCCGCAATCAATATGTTATTTTTAAAAATGGGTATCTTTTACTAGAAAGGGCATACTCGCAAGGCGTTGCGTTTTACAAAACAGTCTCTTAGACTTTTTAATTAAAAATGCCTATTGCATTTCTTAAAAAAATATCGAAAAAAGACAACAAGAAAAACTTAATGAAAACTCAATTAAGTTTTAACAAAAAAAATATTTAAAACAAAATTTTAAGCCTACCAACATAAATCTATCTGTTCTTGTATTGGTAGCACAAATAAACATTTCAATACGCACGACTTTCATATCAAAATAGTCACGTTTATATGACATTTTTCCAAAATGACATATAAAGTCCAACAGAGACAATTTGTCAACTCTGCTTACAAATTAGAACAAGACTTGTAGAATAGAATGTCCCGACGAATAGCTTACTTGTGAATTGCTTTAAGTAATGACACTCAAACGATGCATGTTAATGGCTGAATAACTAAAAACTGTTTGGAGGCGACCCTAAGTTCCCTACCAGACATAAAAAAAGCTGATATTGGTGTTTTTAGCTAAAAAAAATTATTTTTTCAAACAATTTGTGTTCAAAATTGCGTAACAAGAGCTTGATATAGGAAAACCATTCAAACTCTAGTTCACCATGCATTTTTCAGACCCAAGTTGTGAATATTTTCAAAAAAGGGGCCAAGAAAGTTGAGGGTTGATTTTGTGTGCTTAAAATGGCATATATCTTGTTCACATTTGGCTTTAAATCTTCTAAACGAAGAAACATAAAAAACATTAAATTTCATAATTTTTTTTATTAAAAATTATTAATTTGTGGAGGAAAATTACTCAAAACAATTTTGAATAATTGCATAAAATTTGTGCAAAATTTTAAAATTTTTTTATTAATATGTACCCAGCAAGAAGTAGTTAAAGCACTGCAACTGTTGAATAGGGAGTTGTTCTTTTTCGGGTTTTTCACCGATGAAATTAACATGGGCTTGTCATAGGAAGGAAGTTGTTCTTTTTAAAAACAAGTGATGTGTATTTAAACCAATGATAAGGAAGTTATTTTTCAATTCTTCTTATTTTAATTTGATAAAAAAAAAAAAAAAAATCATCACACAGCATGTGGAGTTTGAACCCACACTTGTTGGCATTTCAAGCAGACGCTCTACCACCTGTGCTATGGCTTGTTATACATATATGATAGGTGACTTTTACCAGTCTTGTTCAGTAAATTGTTGTTCTCTTCATTTCTTTCATTTTTATTAACAAAAATATATCATATTAGAAATATATATAAAGTTGTTATTTTTTTAAGTGTTATCTTTTATAAAAAATAAAACACTCATAGAAAGAAATAAAGCTGTAGAAATAGGAGAGGAATCTACTAAAAATTAATTAAAAATGAACTTGCAAATAAACTGCAGATTTTTTTTGCTAAATACTAGTACGATATGAACAGGAAAAATAAAACTGTTAAATCTACAAAATTTTAGTTACATTTAAGTTAACTTTTAGTTAAATAAAAATATTTAACAAGCATATTAGTAGATAAAAAAAGTTTTTTCTGCAAGATAATTTTTAATTTATTTTTGGTAGTTCTAACTAAAATGTTTACAGGATTTTTTTTTCTATTAGTGTAATAATAAATATATTTAGCAAAAATTTTATTAAAATTGGTTTTTTAAATAACAATTTTTTAAATACAAACAAAATTGTAATATTTACGTTTTTGTTATTTTAACAAAAAATATTTCAAGAATTACATTTTTATTTAGAATTTTTAAAATCATTAAAAATTAATATAAAATTAAAAAAACTGTACAAAAATAAAAAAAATAAAGATTTTACAGTGAAAACTACAAAAATTTATTAATTGTGTAAAAAAAGTTACAAACATTTTTTTTCCACCTAGTAGCATTCGAACCCGCAACCCATATTATTTTTGCAGCATTAGATGTTGTTTAAAACCCATTCCTAAGGGAGTAATTCTTTGGGGTGTAATGAAGAAAGTGATTCATTTAGAAGTCATTCCATTGATTTTTGCTGGGTACACACTAATATTGCCGACTTTAAATGATGTGAACTGAAGGAATCGTCCAAAAATTGTTTACTTATTTTACCCATAACCAGCCGATTAATAAACGTCGCGTCGTTTGATTGCTATTATTATCGAAATATTTTATTGTATCGGGATACTCTATTGCACAATCAATAAGAATAGCAGCAGCAACAGAAGCAATTGTAGCTAAAACAAGTGTGACGACGAGTATGAATTTGAACCAGTGTTGCCATAAGATAAATGAATAAAGGTTTAAAAAAAAACTACTTAAATTTACTAAATTAAAAGTGCTAGAAAATGCGCTAGACTTTATTTGCATACACATATTATTTTTAAATAATATATTGAATTATTAATGAAAAACATCGCATTAAAAAAAAAAATACTTTTATAAATAACATTTATGAGTTTGAACCAAAAACTGTCATTTCTCACATTTTCGTTTGGCGTTTTCTTTTGAATAATACTAACAATAAAATACGCTGATGGACTTTCTCCGAAATTTGGAGAGGATGGAAAAAAAGATTGGAAGAAAAAAAGGCATCAAGTTGATGGGTTCCAATAGAAACTATCCCGATGTGTTCCTTCTGATCTTAATGTAATTTTGATATATGATAGAGTCGAAGATAAAACAAAGAAAGTGTATAGTAAAGTAATTTTTGTTAGTTGTTTTCTCTAAATTGTGGTTTAACAATAAAATATGAATGCCCGAAATATATTATATATAATTTGTTATTTGTGCATATCGTTAAAGTAAGAAAATAAATATGTTGATATCCATTAGGTGTTTTCAAAACCATATGGAGAAATAGGCAGTAGTCCAATTTTTTCACCTCAAGTTAAATTTTGGTGTAGAGACTAATTTAAACTCTGTAGTAAATTTCACAGAAATTGATTGACGTTTAGAGGTCCCCAAAAACGGCAACCTTTTTTAACCTTTTGCAGGAAAATTTACACACAAATTTAAGAAAACTTTAAATCGATTTTTTTTTTATAACTTAAAACGTCACTTCGCGGCGAAAACTACTTCATATATGAAATATTTTAAATATCTGACTCAGGATTTTCAAACAGTTATTCCAATTAAAACTTTTGTAGCCCAAAGATCAAATCGGCTTTGGCAGAAAAATGCATAATTTGCAATATTTCTAGCGCCGAATAGAATTTTTTCCTTCCAATTAAAAAGAATAAAAAAATGTTTAACCAAACCTTGGCAATATATTTCTAAACTTGCATAGATTAGAGGTTTTCATATAACCTCGTATTCTACTCATAAACGGTGCAAACCTGGTATGTTTATGAGTTTAGTGTCAAACTCCATACAACATAAAAGCGCTTATGCATAATAATTAGAAAACCTTATAAGGCGTTTATAAAAGGATTTTTGTATGAAAAACTTGTTTTATAAATCATTTGTAAATTTTCAAAGTGATTATGTATATGACCCAAAAAATATGGGTTATATTTATACAAGGTTTACAAAGCATTTACGAGTTTATATGCAAACCACTATTATGACTTTAAAAATAGAGTGCTCCCAATTAAAGGGAGGAATATACGATCAATAATATTGATCAAGTTTTCAAAAATTAACAATCAGAACATTTTATTTTTACACCCAAAATAATAAGTCTGTTGGCTGAACAGAAAAGTGTGGTACTTTAACAAAATTTATTCCTGTTTTTTTGGCTTAAAATAAAAATTGTTGATTTTAAAACATTTTTCTGTTAAATTTAAAAATCTAAATCTAAGTAAGAAATTAGTAAAACTACAGTTTTATTTGTAATTAAACAGAGTCGTAAAATTTGTTCAAATTAAGGTCTCGGGACTCTCCCCGGGCCTAGTCCTTACCATCTAAAGTCATGTAAGGGCACTCCAAAGGAGCAAATATTTTATCTGTTATGCTCTATCTCGCTTAGTTTTCGAGATATGGGCCATTTTATGAAGTGGAAAATTTTTATTAGATTTTTCTGTGGTTCCAATGGTCTATTTTTGAATAGAGTTAACCGCTTTCGCTGGGGTATTTTATGGGTATTCAAAATTTTGCGCTATCTCTCTTAGTTTTCGAGATATGGGTCATTTTAAAAAATCGGGAGGGAAAGAAATAGCGCTATCTTTAAAACTTCGGATACACTGGTGACACCATCTACCGGGTAATAACAGCAACATGAAAATATTTTATTTTAATAATAAATTTTTTAAAATTTAACGAATGGGTTCTTGGAAATTAGTTATAAATAGTTTTGAAAATTAACACTCAAAACTACCCAGTCAGCAAAATACAAACGGGAAAGCGGTGGCAAAGCACTTTCACAGGTGGTACAGGTATTGGCAAAACGTGCTTTCCCATTCCTAAAATGATAACTCCATTGGACAAAAAGACCGGCTGTTCAAAAAGAGCCGGAAAAGCACTGGAGGAACAAAATTTTTAAACGTTGGCAAAACAAATAAACAAGTGGTCTGGAAATATATTTTCCAAAATAAAATTTAAAAAAAGTTCATATACATATATTTTTTTTGGTCCTGCCGTAATTTAAACCCAGGCCGTCAGATTGGCAGACGATTGCTCTACCCACTGAGCTAACGAGACATATAATATTTAAACACATAAATGAGTGATAATAGCTGCCCAGCAAAAATATTAAAGAGTACTTCAAAAAGAATGACTATTTTATCTACATCCAATAAAATAATATACAAAAATAAAACAAATACAACAACACATAGCGACATGACGCACAAGCATAGTTTTCTACTGAAAAATTGTTAAATTTACAGCAGTATCGGATCTTTCCTATGACACGCACGTGTTAAATTCATTGATGGAAATGCCAAATTTAAATTACTTTTATTTTTGAGTTGTGTTTTTTCTGGAGCTGTTAGTAGTTCAAAATTTGGCATTTCCATCAATGAATTTAATACGTGCGTGTCATAGGAAATTTAAATTAACAATTAAATTAAAATTTAACAATTTTTCAGTAGAAAACTATGCTTGTGCGTCATGTCGCTATGTGTTGTTGTATTTGTTTTATTTAATTTTTGCATTAACTTATTTTGAATGTAGAGAAAAAAGTCATGCATTAAAAAGTCAATGTTCTCTTTTTGCAGGGTGGACAACTACTGGCTGTGCCAAAATTCTAGTACTGGCAAACAATAGTATGCCAGTGTTGGGAGGACAAAAAAAAGTTGGTCTTGAAGGTGATTTCCCACAAACAAAAAAATTTATTTTATAAAACCAAAAAAATTTTAAATTAAAAAAAATCCAAAAAAATTTTTCTGCTTGCAACCGGAATTGAACTCGGAACCTTCTGACTACAAACATTTTTTAACGAAGCGTCAGCATTTTTATAAAATCATTGGTCTACCATTGAATTGATTTTTGTACGCCTGGTAGCATTGGCTAGGTAGCACTAGATAACCACTGGTTGCAAACCTTGGCATATCACTTTAAGCCAATTCTTTGCCAGTGTTTTTTTTATAAACCACCGAAATTTTTGTAAAACAAATACTGGTAATACTGGATTTTTGCAAACGCTGGCAAAAGCGTCCCAAATGAGTGTTCTACCAGTCATTTATTTTTAACACCGTGGTTACCCAGTGGTATGCCAGTGCTTGATTTTTTGTACCACTGGCGATTTCGGATTGGGTAGTTAAAGTACTGAGGATTTTTAGTATAGCGTTAAATGAAGATAACTAAAATCTTTGTTTAAATCAGTGTTTCAACTAAAAATTTGTTAAAATTTAGTCAAATCGATTTGAAACCCGTTTGACCGATTTTTTTACTGACGGATTATTTTAAGTGTATTAGATATAAACCGGTTAATCGACCTATTTTCACCAATTATTCGGATCGACTAATTATTTGAGTTATAAATTATTTATAATTTATTAAGCGAATTAGGAACAATTCCACTATAAAACAGGACCTAAAAACATTCTTAAAAAAAGTGCTGGGAATTTTTTTTTTTTTTTTTTTTTTTAATTTCGGGTGCTAACAAAAACGAAAATTGCTGTATATAGCACCCAAAGTGCTAAAATGGCAAGCCTGTTTTGAACTCAAAAAAGGCCTATCTAATGGAGCAGTGACAATAAAATTATCTACTATTTTAGAAATGCACAAATTGCACACGCGTCAATGACAGACTCAGTCGTTAAACAAATGCCACACCACATTTATGAAAACAAAAAGCGTATGTCCATAAATTTACACACACACATAGGCCAAATGTCGAACATGTGTAGCAGTAGCGTCACGAAGGATAACTACATCAATTTTACTATATTTTGGGGTCTGAGAATGTCAAATGATGAACTGTCACGCATTCTGTAACTAACTAGTAGTGTACGCAGACATTCTCACTCACCCTTGTTGGATATAGATTAGGGTGAACTTTTTGTTTGCAAACTAATATGATAATATGGGTCTATGCCAATTACAATACAGTTTTACATAAAAGTGTTCGACATTTTATCGAGTTGAAGTCTCGATGATTAAACCCAACCTTATTTTGGTAGCCCAGCTTTAAGTAACCATATTTAAGTTCTCAAGAATCCAAAGATTGTAAATTTACAATAAATGTAACCCTATTGTGAACAAAATACTGTAAATAAACATTAACAGTTACACCAAATTTATTATTTTTTAACTGTAAATATTGTGTTTGTGCATTGACACTTGTCATTTAATTCTCTCAAGATTAATAGGACGTTGTTCTTATATGACAATGTTGTCAATGTGAAAATATTAATCTTATAAGAGAATTCATTTAAAGGATTTTTGGCAACATTAATAAAAAAAAAAAAAAACTACCACCTTTGGTTCTTGAATGAAATATGCAGGAAATTAACGAGATTAATGTATTTGAAACTTAAAAAAATCTTACAATTAGTATTGTTCTTTCAGGGGGGATCAAATATTAAACTGCAACATCATTAATGTTATTTTTTAGTTTTTTTTTTATTCATACGTGACTTTATAAAAGTTTGTCACGCACACACGCGTCATATAATTGAGCGAAAAAATTGATATCAATTATGTGTTAATGCTAAATGTAAGCGATTGTATGCAGTGCCATATTACCACAAGTTTTGCCCGCTGGTGCATATCGTTCCGAAAAAGGTGACAGAAATAAGGCATCACAGACCTCAGTGCTCAGAGAAGGTACCCACATATAGGACCAGCAATCCCACCGACATGTCGCTAAGCCGTCTTGAAGACATCTTTTTGATATTCTAACTGCGCTTCCTAAATAATTCAAAATTTATAAAAATGCAAATACTAGAATTAAATTAAGCTAATTTCAGAACGAGTTTATCTAAATATTTTTTAAAACCATTTCGGATTTCGTTTAATTTAATTTCTGTGATTACATTTTAACAAAATTCATTTTTTTTTTACATTATATTCGAAATGTTAGAGATAAATAAAAATCGATGTTTTTCAAATTACAAAAAAAACAAAGAATTTTTTAACGAAACAAAAAAAGAATAACAATTCTGGTGATCGAAAAGAGGAATATTTTTTGAAATGTTTTTACCTGACATTTTTTCGAAATATGCGCCCGCGGACTTTAACTCACAAAAAGTTGACCTTTGAACTTTACAAAAATGAACTATATTACATGCAGAGCTTTGAAGAATTAATTTGTTTTTTAATGAATTCACTGCCAGTCGCATTAAATTTTCTTTAGAATTAAATAAGTTCCTTTTTTTAAATAATTCACTGAATTCGTTCAACAAAAAACAAATTAAAAAACTAATTAATTGCTATAGTTCTTCTTATTCAAAAAGAATGACTATTTTATCTACATCCAATAAAATAATATACAAAAATAAAACAAATACAACAACACATAGCGACATGACGCACAAGCATAGTTTTCTACTGAAAAATTGTTAAATTTACAGCAGTATCGGATCTTTCCTATGACACGCACGTGTTAAATTCATTGATGGAAATGCCAAATTTAAATTACTTTTATTTTTGAGTTGTGTTTTTTCTGGAGCTGTTAGTAGTTCAAAATTTGGCATTTCCATCAATGAATTTAATACGTGCGTGTCATAGGAAATTTAAATTAACAATTAAATTAAAATTTAACAATTTTTCAGTAGAAAACTATGCTTGTGCGTCATGTCGCTATGTGTTGTTGTATTTGTTTTATTTAATTTTTGCATTAACTTATTTTGAATGTAGAGAAAAAAGTCATGCATTAAAAAGTCAATGTTCTCTTTTTGCAGGGTGGACAACTACTGGCTGTGCCAAAATTCTAGTACTGGCAAACAATAGTATGCCAGTGTTGGGAGGACAAAAAAAAGTTGGTCTTGAAGGTGATTTCCCACAAACAAAAAAATTTATTTTATAAAACCAAAAAAATTTTAAATTAAAAAAAATCCAAAAAAATTTTTCTGCTTGCAACCGGAATTGAACTCGGAACCTTCTGACTACAAACATTTTTTAACGAAGCGTCAGCATTTTTATAAAATCATTGGTCTACCATTGAATTGATTTTTGTACGCCTGGTAGCATTGGCTAGGTAGCACTAGATAACCACTGGTTGCAAACCTTGGCATATCACTTTAAGCCAATTCTTTGCCAGTGTTTTTTTTATAAACCACCGAAATTTTTGTAAAACAAATACTGGTAATACTGGATTTTTGCAAACGCTGGCAAAAGCGTCCCAAATGAGTGTTCTACCAGTCATTTATTTTTAACACCGTGGTTACCCAGTGGTATGCCAGTGCTTGATTTTTTGTACCACTGGCGATTTCGGATTGGGTAGTTAAAGTACTGAGGATTTTTAGTATAGCGTTAAATGAAGATAACTAAAATCTTTGTTTAAATCAGTGTTTCAACTAAAAATTTGTTAAAATTTAGTCAAATCGATTTGAAACCCGTTTGACCGATTTTTTTACTGACGGATTATTTTAAGTGTATTAGATATAAACCGGTTAATCGACCTATTTTCACCAATTATTCGGATCGACTAATTATTTGAGTTATAAATTATTTATAATTTATTAAGCGAATTAGGAACAATTCCACTATAAAACAGGACCTAAAAACATTCTTAAAAAAAGTGCTGGGAATTTTTTTTTTTTTTTTTTTTTAATTTCGGGTGCTAACAAAAACGAAAATTGCTGTATATAGCACCCAAAGTGCTAAAATGGCAAGCCTGTTTTGAACTCAAAAAAGGCCTATCTAATGGAGCAGTGACAATAAAATTATCTACTATTTTAGAAATGCACAAATTGCACACGCGTCAATGACAGACTCAGTCGTTAAACAAATGCCACACCACATTTATGAAAACAAAAAGCGTATGTCCATAAATTTACACACACACATAGGCCAAATGTCGAACATGTGTAGCAGTAGCGTCACGAAGGATAACTACATCAATTTTACTATATTTTGGGGTCTGAGAATGTCAAATGATGAACTGTCACGCATTCTGTAACTAACTAGTAGTGTACGCAGACATTCTCACTCACCCTTGTTGGATATAGATTAGGGTGAACTTTTTGTTTGCAAACTAATATGATAATATGGGTCTATGCCAATTACAATACAGTTTTACATAAAAGTGTTCGACATTTTATCGAGTTGAAGTCTCGATGATTAAACCCAACCTTATTTTGGTAGCCCAGCTTTAAGTAACCATATTTAAGTTCTCAAGAATCCAAAGATTGTAAATTTACAATAAATGTAACCCTATTGTGAACAAAATACTGTAAATAAACATTAACAGTTACACCAAATTTATTATTTTTTAACTGTAAATATTGTGTTTGTGCATTGACACTTGTCATTTAATTCTCTCAAGATTAATAGGACGTTGTTCTTATATGACAATGTTGTCAATGTGAAAATATTAATCTTATAAGAGAATTCATTTAAAGGATTTTTGGCAACATTAATAAAAAAAAAAAAAAACTACCACCTTTGGTTCTTGAATGAAATATGCAGGAAATTAACGAGATTAATGTATTTGAAACTTAAAAAAATCTTACAATTAGTATTGTTCTTTCAGGGGGGATCAAATATTAAACTGCAACATCATTAATGTTATTTTTTAGTTTTTTTTTTATTCATACGTGACTTTATAAAAGTTTGTCACGCACACACGCGTCATATAATTGAGCGAAAAAATTGATATCAATTATGTGTTAATGCTAAATGTAAGCGATTGTATGCAGTGCCATATTACCACAAGTTTTGCCCGCTGGTGCATATCGTTCCGAAAAAGGTGACAGAAATAAGGCATCACAGACCTCAGTGCTCAGAGAAGGTACCCACATATAGGACCAGCAATCCCACCGACATGTCGCTAAGCCGTCTTGAAGACATCTTTTTGATATTCTAACTGCGCTTCCTAAATAATTCAAAATTTATAAAAATGCAAATACTAGAATTAAATTAAGCTAATTTCAGAACGAGTTTATCTAAATATTTTTTAAAACCATTTCGGATTTCGTTTAATTTAATTTCTGTGATTACATTTTAACAAAATTCATTTTTTTTTTACATTATATTCGAAATGTTAGAGATAAATAAAAATCGATGTTTTTCAAATTACAAAAAAAACAAAGAATTTTTTAACGAAACAAAAAAAGAATAACAATTCTGGTGATCGAAAAGAGGAATATTTTTTGAAATGTTTTTACCTGACATTTTTTCGAAATATGCGCCCGCGGACTTTAACTCACAAAAAGTTGACCTTTGAACTTTACAAAAATGAACTATATTACATGCAGAGCTTTGAAGAATTAATTTGTTTTTTAATGAATTCACTGCCAGTCGCATTAAATTTTCTTTAGAATTAAATAAGTTCCTTTTTTTAAATAATTCACTGAATTCGTTCAACAAAAAACAAATTAAAAAACTAATTAATTGCTATAGTTCTTCTTATTACATCAAATTAATAAATTCACTGGTGAATGCATTCAGTTTTATAAATCGAACAGATGAAAAATTAATTAATTCCTCAATATACTAATTCATCACTGAATTCGTTCAATTTCATTTTCGTTCAGTAAAACAAAAATTTTTTAAATAAATAAATTACGTCCAGTGAATAGAAAAAAAAATCGTTCAATTTCATTTTCCTTCAATGAAGTAAAAAAATAAATTACGTTCAGTGAATTGAAAAAAAATGACGTTTACTGAATTAAAAAACAAAAAATTACGTTCACTGAATTGAAAAACGAAAAAGAACTTTCACTGAATTCGAATGCTGTTTTCTGCCGTTTAGTACAATGTGCAGTGTTTTCAAAATATTTTGGAAATAATTCAGCCATTTCTTATTATTAAAATAAAAAAAATTTCATATAAGTTGTGAAAAATCCAACAACTCCCTAAACACTATTAAAATTTTCCAAAAATTTGATTTTTTACTTTTCTTGCTATATTGTTAAGCAATTTAAAACACCGCTAAAATTGACATATGCAGTCATATTAGGACCATATTGGAATAACTTCGAACGCTTTTAGTTTTTAAATTCCGGTAAAGCGCCGATAGAAAAAATTTATTCAAGTTAAAAATTAATAAAAATTGGCCTGGGGGAAGAAAAACTGACAAGTAGAGAATATTTTTTTTTTCGTTTGGTCCATTTAAAAGTAGTATGCTTTCAGAGAAATATAAATGATATCTCTGTTTTTAAAGAATTTTTAATCTGGAGGCAAAAGTTTTGGTAATTTTTCAACAAGATATTGTGTTCAAATATTCTTAGGAAATAAAATAATTAGCTGTAAATATAACTAAAATTAAAAAAATAAATAAAAATCTGACGTAATTTGGCTTCAACATTGGCAAAAAACCACACCAGGTTATTGTAAAAAGCCTAATCCCAATTTTCAAATGTGAATAACTTTAATACTTTAAGAAATATCCCCCATATGTTTTTTGTATGCCTTTACTATTTAGCAGATTATAAAAATGTTACTTTCAAAATTTTCACATGCTTGAGTTGCCCTACTTTGGATTCCAATGGCACGTCTCCTGGCGGGTTTGTGGGGTCGACCGTGAAGTTTTATCTCAATGCGACCAACCAATAAAAAGCGGCTGTGTTGAATTCAGTGAACGTTATTTTTTGTTTTTAAATTCAGTGAACGTATTTTTTTAATTAACTGAACGTAATTTATTTACTTTTTTAATTCACTGAACGTAATTTATTTTTTTTTTAGTTCACTTAACAAAAATGAAATTGAACGAATTCAGTAAAGAACTAATTAACTTTTTATCCGTTCGATTTATAAAATTGAACGCATGCATCAATGAATAAATTCATTTGATTTAATAAAAAGACCTATAGCAATTGAATTAATTCGTATCAAAACAAATCGAACGAAAACAAATATGAATTAATTCCATTCAGTATATAGTTTTTTGTAAATTAATTCATTGAATTTATAATTCCGAATTCTAAAACGTAATTTAAGAATTAATTCTTCAAAGCTCTGATTACATGCTATTTTAACACAGCACAAAAGTTTTTAACAAATTTTTAGTTTTGTTAAGTCCTTTTGTAAAAGTCTAGTGGACTAAATTTTTTTTCCAACATTAGTTGTATCAGTTTTTAAATTTTATTAATTTCGGAAGGGTTGGAGGACATCAGTTGACTCATTTTATGGATACCTTACGAAGCTTCGAACTGATAAAAACTTTCATTTCTTATCATTGTTTTTAAATGAGTGAAGAAAAATGTTTAATTGCTTCGCAAACCATTCAGAATCAGTAATCTCGTTGTTCATTTTTGATTACCTTATTGTCCATTTGTGCAATTTTTAAAACCTTAGGCCCATATTTCGTTGAGTTACCGAGAGACCAATAACCATCAGTAATCATACGTTTGATGCCACAGATGAATTTTATTATCTTGGATGCGAGATTGCAGCAGATGGTGGAACCGAAGTTGTTGTCGACGCATGAATAAACAAGGCTAGGACATCTTTTGGTATACTAGCCCCAATCTGGCAAAGTAACAAAATAACCAAAGAACCAAACTTAGTACTTTCGAGTCAAATGTAAAATCAGTGCTCTTATATGGATGCACAACTTGGAAGGTTACGAACAACATAACAAAACGCACTCAAACTTGTATAAATCGCTGCCTTAGAAGAATACTGCGTATCTTTTGGCCCCGAACAATATCGAATATCGAGTTGCTAGCTAAAACAAACCAGATGCCGGTAGCAACGGAGATACGTAAACGAAAGTGGCAGTGGATTGGACACAAATTACGTTGCAACGATGATAATGTCTCAAAACAAGCTCTTAAATGGAATCCATTTCATCAAGTTGGAAGAGAAAGTGGTAGAACACGTACAACCTGGAGACGTTCAACAGAATCCGGAATGAACCAACTAACTAGAACCAACGAATTAAGATCTATCGCTCAAAATCGGGTCAGATGGCGATCTGCTGTTATTGGCGCCCTATGCTCCAGTGGGAGTTAGATGAATATATATATATATATACCGAGAGAATGGCCAATTGATAAAACTGTCCTTGCTACATTTGAGTGACATCACTATGGTGGTGTTAATTACTATTTAGACATATGTTTTTATTCACACACATTGTCAGTATAACTGACACTTGTTACAAACTACAAGCCTGAAAGTATTTTTATTCGAATTTATGAACCTCGAATACAAAAACAACTATGTACTTACCCAACAAACATAAATGTAAATTTTAAACGAAATTTAAGTGTGAGAACGCACACTGAACAGATTTATGATGTATATTTGGAAATTTATTGAATTTCTGTTTAGCGCGACGAAGACAGAAAGGAGACTTAATTCCTTTAAACTAAAAAATTAATAAGCGCAAATAAATGGTACACACTAATCTTGGTCATATTCCAGAAAGCGCATAAAATTCCGAGAAGGAATTAAAATAACGGGACAATAAATTCAGTGAAATAGATTATGATAGGTGTAAGAAGATGTAGGTTAACTTTAACTTCATTCGTTAAATAACAGTTTCTTCATTTCTCGTTTTATTCTGGCAACGCCCTTATTTAATTTACCTCCACTTTCAAATAAATTGTAACGGTGGGTCTCATACTTCTGGTTCAAACTTAACCCAAAAATTTGTTGTTGTTTCGTGTAGATTTTTTTTGACATTTTCTTTTGTTTTTAGTTAAGTTAAAGTTAAACCTACAGTATGAGACCCACCGTAAGTGTTCCAAAAACTAAGTAAACGATTGACTTGGCAATCATAGATTAATAATGTTTTTTGAAGATTTTATAAAAGTTTTTATAATTTATAGTAAGTCAAGACATAATTAAAACAATAGTTTTGCATATCTTAGTTATGTAATGATGTAAAATAATATTTTAACCCCTTGTCGACCGACGGTACTTAAAAGTACCATTACAGTTACGAGCTCATAAAATCTTTAAAAAAAAGTTGTTGTATACCTTTGGGCCATAGATATGTTAGAGTACACTATAATTTTTCTAATAAGATCTTTTTTCGACTATTGGCGACCCCGTCTTCTCAGAATAACGGTAATTGGAAATGTATTTCAGCTGTTTGGTTAAGATATGGTGGCACTAATTTCGATTAATGAAAAATACTTATGTTATAATGATAAATAAATTGTTTTTCTTAATAGCATGGAATCAATTAATTAACAAATGCTTTAATACTAATTTATTAAAAGTACAAAAAAAAACCAAGGTTTCTTTCTTACTTTTTAATTCATCCTGACCCAACGGTACTTAGCAGTACCAGTCATAACTAATATCCTTGCAGGTCCTTGACAAATTTTAAACTTTGTATATAACTTTAAAAAGGCATATTAATTAAGATTTAGTCAAAAAAATACAAAATTTCCAACGCTTTACAGACTTGGTCTACAAGGGGTTAAAGACAGTTTAATACTACGAATACTGAAAGTATACAAATGACGAATATGTTTTGATTAAATTAACATCACTATTTTGTTTAACTTATTTTTATTTTATTTGTACACGATTTTAGAAAATTTTATGAAAAAAGGCTTAAATAGTGCAATTGCTCTGGACTTTTTTAATTTGTTAGACACAAAATGTTAGATTATACATATTCTTGGAAGGATGACCCCTAAAAAAGTTTTGAAATAAACTTTATGAAACACATATTTTAGGCAAGTCTTTACTTTCACAGATTGTTAAATTTATCGTTATTAAACGAATTATGCATACTGTTTTGGCCAAATTAGCTTGAAAATATTTAACTAAACTTTTTCGAAACTTTATGCATTTGGTTGTATTTTTTAAGGGCTGATTACCAAATGTCCAATTAGAATTTATCCGACAGTTTAATTCAAATTTTATTTGGGACACAGCAACAGATGCAGATGACAGCAACATTTGCCATTCATATTCCTTCGATCATAGGCCAAGCCTTGCAGAGATTGGGGGCAGGAGGCAGATTATGAATGACACACTCAATCAAGACCTTATTACAATCTATGAGTGGGGTCGCGTGAATAGGGTCGATTTTAATCCACGTAAAACCCAATGTTGTTTGCTGACTCATAAAACCGCGGAGCCATCATTGTCATCTGTATACATGGGTGGTATCAATATTAAGGAATCAGAGGCTCTTGATGTTTTGGGCATGAGAATCCAGTGTGACGTCCGTTGGAAAGATCACGTCATTCAAGTGTCGAAAGAGGCATTCAAGTGTCTTGGCTTTCTTAACCGGTGTAAGAACTACTTCACTTCTTCTGATCTCCTTTCTATTTATACCACCTATATCCGGCCGAAGATGGAATACAACTCCCATATATGGGCAGGGGCTTCAAAGTCTATTTTGGAGCTTTTGGACCGTGTACAAAGGAGGGCGTCGGCGCTCATTAATGACAGTAGAGTATCCAGCTCTATTGACTCGTTGGAGCATCGTCGGAATGTGGCTTGTGTAACACTGTTCTATCGTTACTACTATGGGAGATGTTCTGCTGAGATAAGTGCACTTATCCCGATGCCCCGTGTTTTTGGCCGTAACACGCGCTTGTACAGTAGATCTCATCCGTTTGTGGTTGATTGTCCAGTTAGTCGCACAACGCATTATAGAGAGAATTCGTTCATTAGTCGAACCGCCCGTATGTGGAATAAACTCCCCGCAGATGTCTTTCCTGATACTTACAATTTAGGGAAATTCAAGTCAAACGTTCACAAACACTACTTCCTCTTTCCTCCTTCCCATAACCTATTTTCCTGATATCAACACAATGCATTGCATTAGTAGGGGGGCATCCCCTGAGTGTTGGTCTATAGTAAAAAAAAAAAAAAAAATGTGTCAGTTAAAATCGCAGTTAATACACCCAGAAAACAGATTCGTGCTGGCAACCGAATTTATTATATTTATTATTCGATTGTGGAAACATAATTTTTCAGTTGTGACCAAATTATTATAGAGGCGACCAAACTTCTGTTGTCCTAGTCAAACGACTATTGTCTCAACCAATTTTCAGTTGTTACATAAGAAAAATTTGGTTACTGTTACCGACTCATTCGTTTGTAAATATATTCGGTTGTCCGCACGAATCTGTTTTCCCTTTTTAGCTAACTGGACATTCACTAGTCTGCCATAATCCGAATACATAGTAAGTAAAAATTTATAAATTTCTAACAAAAAATGAACTTTATAAAATTTTATAGAAAAACTAAAAATACAAACGCCTAAATTTGGTATCTGAAGTAATGCAAGGGTAAGATGTCGGGTTCTGAAGTAATGCAAGGGGGTTAATGTATTAGAAGATAAAATGTATGGTAATACCCAAATATTACCAACCCAGGAAAATTTTTTACAATCGGTAGCCAACCACACCCAATCTACAACTGGTTCCACTGCAACCGATTCCATGGAACTGGTTCCGGAACCAGTTCCTGCGATCCTATATGGAAGGTGTGGGTGACGTAGAATCAGTTCCAGAACTAGTTCCAGAACTGATTCTAGAGCAACCGATTCCACTTTGGAGCTATAGAAGGGGTTGCTTTTGGGACAATTTCAAACAAAAAGAATCGGTGTTAGAATCGACAGTAGAAGGGGTTGTGAATGAAAAGTAGCTATTGCATAACCGATTCTTTGGAACAGAAAATTTTCCTGGGAAGGCTTTGCCAGAAGATACCCTATAGTATACGAGTGCTGAATGTAACGAGGTTTGAAAGATTCAAGATCAAATCTTGGCAGAGTTTTCTTGAAATTTTTATAAGCTTTCAGTAAATGAAAATTGTTTGCTGTGTCAACTGGAATAAAAACATTTTCATTATTACTTACATACATGTTTTTTTTCCAAAACTCCTGTTGCATGTTTATTTGTACTGAACAAATGTAAATGTCAATTAAACTCATATTGTTGTTTTAGTAGTTACAAACGTACAGTAACCTCGTGTTTAGGTCTTTAATGTGTGCCCAGTAAAAAATTTATAACGATTATTTTTGACTATATACATATAAATGTGGCCGGAACGCGGTCGAGAATTAATATGAACTGGTACAGAGAGCGGTCTCATGACATATTAGCTTAACATGGCATTGTCATAGAAAGATGTTATTTGACTCCGTACGACACATCACAAAACTGTCCTTAATTGTCCTAGAACACGTAAGAATAAAAAAATGACTCCCTTGTAAGACAACGCCATATTAAAGTAATGGATCCTGTACCCAATTCTAATACAAATTTACACAATTTTTCACGTAAAGTTCCTTACATTCAAGCTCAAAAATTATTTATAGAAATATTGTTCCCGAATCTAAAATAATTTCTATGCAAATTCGTATATTCACACACATTTTCCAACTGAAATTCGGTTACATCTACTAAAATAGGTTGGTACATCTAAATATTGGTTATCACAACAAAATTCGGTTTATGCAACTGAATTTTAGTTGCAGTACCCAAAATATTTAGGAATCCCGTTCCAATATGGTTTCACCAACCGAATTTGTTAGTTGTAGCAACCAAAATAGGCTTAGCAATTCGGTTGCCAATTTTTTTTTCCTGTGTATTAGAATATTAACATGCCTTTTATTAATCAAATATTAACTAATTGTTTGTTACTGGGTAAAATATGCACATGTTTATGGTACAAACAATAATAATATTTGTTGTCATTTTTAACATTAATCAAATGCGCCATTTGTTGATTAAATAGTAAATTTGTCGTGTAATTTGTGAAATTTTTGTAATTAAATTAAATTTCCTACAATAGTGCGTTTAATTGACATTAATTAAAACTTTTATTATTCGCAATAAAAACAAATATTTACCACTAATTTTATAATATTATCATTTAAAACTTTATTAAAATAAGTTAGCATTTTAAAATGCGAAATTTGATGTAGCGGTGTTATCGTATTAAATAAGATGAAAATCTATTTATTTCAATAACGCTGCGATGGATGATTTTGAATTTCATTTTAAACTCTACGTAGGGTTGTCTACTAGTATAATCTTTAAACATTTCATATGCAGCGACCTTTCAATTAGTAGTAATTCAGTAAGCTATTAATTTGCCGCACTGATGATTACAGAGTCGATTCGGATTATTGCATAAATTTTAATAAAATAATACGAGAAATTATCTTAATGAAACTTGAACGTTATTCTATTCTTTGGTACTTTTGTTTGTCTAGTATAAACTTCAAAAAAAAATTCATTCATACCACGGTATTTCATTTTCATAAAATGTGAAAGATTTCCGAAACCCAACATTTATTTTTTCAACGAACTTACAAGGGAAGTCTCCAATGCTATTTTTATCCGCTTTTATTGCTGGTTTTGCTTTGAACTTTAATCCTTAAAGTACCGCAGCTTGTTCTATTCAACTCTGATCGTCAGCATATTTTAAATTTTAAAAAATTTAAATTTGTTTGATCAGTGAAATAGTGCGTTCACAAATTAAATTCAAAGTTGTCAGGTACCTATTGGATTATCAATTATTAACACACCCAGAAAACAGATCCGTCGTAGCAACCGAATTTGTTGCCAATCGAATTTATGCGGTCCCATGTACTATCACAAAATTATGCAGCAATTTCTTTTGTTATTACCGAATTTTGTTTGAGGCAACGGTTTTTTAGTACTTGTTTCGGTTTTTGTCGCTGAATATATTAGTTGAAGAGATTGAAAATTAAAAATGATTTCAGTTGCAGGTACTGAAAGAGAGGAACGACCGACTATTGATTATTTATTAGTCCTAACAATAAAATGAAATAAAAAAAAGTTCATAAATTTTCTGCCATATTTATTATGGTACATTTTATTTAAGGCCATATGCTCCTTATAGGAACCGTGGGAACATATATATATATTTTATTTAAAAACTTTATATTTTTCGGTTTAAATTTTAAAATCGATTACGAACAATCATTAAATTTTATGCACAAATAATTTAAGTTTTTCACATGTTATTATCAACGATTAGTACCATTTAAAGTGGAGGAAATTATATAAAAAGGAAAAAAAATAATTTTTGGAAGTATAAATAAACACGAAAACAGAAACATAGGGAACATTTATATAAACATTGTACAAATAACATTCCTGGCACTTTTGGAGTGGTGATTTTTGCAACAAACGGTTAATTTATTATATATTTTAACAAACATATTTAAAAAAAAAACACTGTATAGATTTAATTTTCTTAATTTCTTTTCCTTTTTAGCATATTATTTCTGCAAAAATCAGTGATTAGAAATGAACTCTTGCACTTAACCAATTTTTCCAGATGTAAACTGGCACGTTGAAAACACTTTTTGTAATCCAAATTCTTTGGTTTGTTTTATTTTTTGATTTTAACATTTTTCCAATTATTAGCACAATTTATTTGTAAATTATATTAAAAATTTTATAAATGACAATGACGACAGTAGTTACAAGTATTTGATTCGCCCAATTTTATTTCGGTTCAGAAACCCAAGCCAAGTGAAAATAAGTTTTTTTAGTTATTACCACCGAAAAATAATTATTATACAATTTTTTGGTTTATCTTAACAACCGGCAATTGATAGTAATAACTGGAAACACATTTTTACTTAAGAATATGTTGTTATTAACATTTTTTTTTGTAGTTATCGCCAACATTTGGGAGCAAAGCATATTATACCATATTAAATTTGGTTCTATATATGGAATTAGTCTACTAGTTTTCAAAAATACAAAGGTTGGTAAAAGGAACTAATTTTTCTTCTGTAAATACTTTCATTTCATTACAATTTTGTTATTGTAGTTATTAATATAGAAAGGCTCTAGCAATTTCAAATATTTAAGAATTACAATAAAAATTCGTATTACCATATTGATGTTTTATTGGGATAACCGATTACCAACCAATCTTTTTTTCTGTGTGCACATACAGGCATGGATACTGATGATGGGTCTGTAGCACGACCCGAAATACATATTCTACCCCATGAGCTTATCGATTTTTTTTCAATTTGTATGGTCTCAAATCTTTAGGATATAATTTTATATAATTATATCTTGGTGTATATTTTCGAATATAGTCAAAGCCCGGTATAACGAATACTGGGTTTAACGAAAACGCGATATAACGAACGACCAAAATCTTTCCATTGACTACCTTATATAACGAACGTTTCAAAAATTTTATACTCGATATAACGAATGTTTGCAGAAAAAACAAAAAAAAAAACAACAAAGAACACAAAAAACTCTCAACAAAATAATGAAATCAAAAACAATAGAAAAGAGAACCAAAATCGTTACAATACCGTTAGTTTTTCAATGAGTTCTCATTTTTTATTTGCGTATGCACATAGACCGCAAGCCTTTTAGTGCATTTTTGATCAACTTGTGAGTGAATGTTATATTAAAATAAGCATGGGAAACAGAAAAAGAATTTCTTTAAGTGACAAAATAAAAATTTTAGATGAATGTAAAAAAGGTATAATCCTAAGTGAAATTTCACAGAAATGCGGGATTCAATGGAGTCAAAAGAACAACGTAGACTTTTCTAAGTCTTTGGTGTTAAGAGAGCTTCAGGAAGAAGCAGTTCAGAAAAGTCTTCATATTGTAACAAAACAAACATCTATAAATTCTTTTTTCAAACCATTTTAATTTTTAAAATAACCATTACAAAGGGATTGATTATATGTGTACAAATGTGTATGTATATTCCTTTTTTAAGTTTAACAACAAATATTTATTAAAATATTTATTTTAAAACATTGTTTTTTTAAATATTAAATTACAAAAATACTTATTAGGGGCTTTCATATATTTAAACTCGTAAATTCCTTGTAAAAACGAAAATGTTGCGATATAACGAATTATTCGAAATAACGAAAGTGCCTGACAATATATCATTCGTTAAACCGGGCTTTGACTGTATACAATTTTAAATGATAATATATGACTATATCAAAACTGTTTTACCTGCGTCAAGAGGATGATGTACAAACAGATTGACTTTAATCCTTCAATATATTTTTCAAAATGTTGCGAATTTATATTAAATGCCTCATATTCATTAAGACAATACATAAATTCCTGAAGGTGTATTTAATGCAGCTGCTACTTTCTTAATAAGATAAAACGCAAACAAATACTATTAAAAAAAACTTAAAAATATTAATAAAAAGAGAAAAAACCCCTTAAGAGTTAATAAACCACGAAGCTGTTAAAATGGAAATAAACCACAATAAACAGCAAATTTTAACGACAGGTCCTGCCTGCAACAGATTAATATCTACAAGAAATATAAATAACAATAAAAGACGACAAATTAAATGATGGCTACAAAAGAGGGAATGGCATACTACCATATTCCATACCATGTAAATATCTTTTCGTTTTACACAAAAATAAGTCAAAACAAAAAAAAAAAACCTTAAATATAAAGAAACATGTTGCAGACTCCGAAAAACAAAGGAACCAGTAGTAGCAGCAATACATGAATACATGAAAACCGTATACGTTAACTGCGTTTTGGGACCCGATGTTCAAAAACAAGACATTTACTGTGTAGGTTTGTGTGCATGTAGTTGTAATAATACCGGTGTATAAAGTATACATTAGGGTGAAAATATTTATATTCAGTATTTTTTAACACCGGGCCCAAAATGTCTATGTTGAAAATTTCGTCAGTTGCGACATACTTATATAACATAAAGAAACTATTTTAACAAAAAAGAAAACCGAAAATATTTTAATTTTTTGTTTTAAAACAGAAAACAACGAAATTATTTAAATTATTTTTTCTAAAAATAGAACATTCGACTGAAAATATCAACTCCTACACACGATATATATTTTTTTGTAGTTTGCTTTTTGTTGACTTGTACAAAAAGTTAAACAATATGTTTCCATGTATTTTAATTGGTTCTTCAATTGAAAACAAACTTTAAATATTACTATGCAAATAAACTTCAATCGGTTATGGAAAATATATTGTGAGTGTATAACTAAAAAATAATTTATTTTCGTTGTTCTAAATTCTGCCCGGCAATCCATGAATTTTCAAGAATTACCAAATGCAATCACCCTAGTATGCGTACACAAACATACATATATGTAATATTTTGCAGGATTTTTATACTACACTCGAAAATTTCCTTCTTTAAAATGCACTGAATATACAAATTAAAATAATTGAATAAGAATTAGAAAGGGGACTAGGTTCTTTTCGTTTAAAACAATTGTATTTTGTCGTTTATTTTAATTTTTGAATTAACTGACAATATAGGATTTTTCCTTTATTTAAATATAGTATACTTTAATATTGTATATTTTAATCAATATTCTGTATGAACCAGCGGTATGGCACCACCAAAAAAAATAAGTTATAACGAAATCGTTATCAATAGGTGGCGCTTTGCACTGTAAACTGACAGTTTTCATTTTTTATTTAAATTTAAATAAATGACCAAAAACAATAAAAAAGACAAAAATATCTGTCTAATTTTGTTATTCGAATATAATAAGTGCTTGTTTTTTATTTTGCGAAGTTTTTAGGTAAGCCCTAGTTTATGTATTACGAAAATGGTCTTAACGAACATTTTTTTTTGTTTCCCATATATTTTTGCCGAAAGTAATTGCCAATTTCTATCGTTTTCACAATTTTCATTTTCAAAATATATGTACACTTAAATTAATACCTCAGTAGAAAAATCTGTCAAACCGGTTTTAAATCGGTTTGTCTAATTTTAAAAAAAAAATTTATTTTAAACACTGATTTAAGCAAAGATTTTAGTTATCTTCATTTAACACAATACTAAAATTACTCAGTACTTTAACTAATTTTGAGTGTTAATTTTCAAAATTATTTAAAACTAATTTTTAAGAACCCATTCGATAAATTTTACAAAATTTATTGTTAAAATATAATATTTTCATGTTACTGTTATTACCCGGCAGATGGTGCCACCAATGTATCCGAAGTTTTGAAGATGGCGCTATTTCGTTCCGTCCTGATTTTTTAAAATGGCACATATCTCGAAAACTAAGAGAGATAGATGATGAAAATTTCGACTAGCCCCCACCACATAATACTCCAGCGAAAGGGGGTATCTCTATCCAAAAATGGACCTTGGCAAGGCCTTTGACCCTCGGAAATTTTAAATCAAATTTTTCCACTTCATAAAATGGACCATATCTCGAAAACTAAGCGAGATAGAGCAAAACGGTCAATATCATGCCCTCACATGATATTGACTAGGCCCGGGGAGAGTCTCAAGACCCTAAATTTGGATAAATTCTACGACTCAGTATAATTACAGATAAAGATGTAGTTTTAAAATTGTTTTACTTAAATTTAGATTTGTTAAATTTAACAAGAGAATTTGTTAAAATCAACAAATTTTATTTTAAGCCAAAAAATAGGATTAAATTTTGTTAAAGTAACAAATTTTGAGTGTAGCCTAGCTTAGCTAAAACTAAACTGATACTAAATGGCTCCTCAAGTAATATTAAATTTTACCGCCCGCTACCGGTTAGTAGTGCAAGTTCTGATGTCTTCTCTTTATAATTAATACACTCATAAAAAAAGTGTGTTAGACGCGTTCTGATTAAATTGAACTAATTTTTCTGTTATTTTCTCTAAAAATAATTTGAGCCACATTATTAAATCCAAAAGATGGTTCAGAAATGACTCAGAAATGTAAACAAATTTGAATATTTTTTGAACAATTCAAAAAAAGCTCAAAAATATTATTAATTTTTGAGCCTTTCAAATTTTTTTGAATCTTTTTTTTGAGTCATTTTTGAATCAAAAAAGAAGGCACTTTTGGATGAACCACTGTCATACAAAAATTTAATTTTTAATAATATTTTTTTTCCTTTTTTTAAATTAATTTTTGGGCTTGTTTGTTGGCTGGGTATGTTATCATTTGGGTGACCGGAAAGCACTATAATTTTTTTATTTGGGCGTTGGGAAAGCATTTGATTTTTATATTTCTGGGTGGTTTTTAGGGCTTTGAAAAACATTGGCACTGTTAACAAGCACTCACATTCAGAGAAAGCATCTTGTTGTAATCATATCTGATTTTTTCCGTGCACTAAGTCTTGATTTGTCCACGAATTTGTTTCCCATATTTCTTACCATTATTTTTTGTACAAATTTTGTTTTAAATTTTTACAAAATCACAAAAAATTTCAAACGAGTTGTCTTTATTTTCCAGATGATTGCAGCAATATTAAGCGTGTTCGTTTACCTACCACAAGTTACTACTTTTACTACAGCTGGAAAAAATCAATACAAAAAGTAAACAAAACTTTCCAATTGTAGTAAGAGTAGTAAGAATTTCGAGTAAACGAACACACTGATTATCATAGAAAGTTAGGACAAAAACTTCGATTTTTGAATTGTGTTTTGTTTTTTTTTTCAAATATCGCCGAAATTTCTTCCAAATGATATAAGGAATATAATTTAAAAGTACTAATTAATCTTCTTGGAAGATGTCCTCCAAATATCTGCTGGGGTAAAATCAAAACTTTTGCTTCAAAATAAAGTCGACTTTAACAAAAATATACATTTTTACCCCTAAATTCATAAACGTTTTGTAAAATTAAAGGGGTTTATTGAACAAATTTTGTATGAAAATGACGTTTTGTAAACCTGCTATAACTTTACAAAGCATTTATGAATTGAGGGGTTAAAATATTGGTAAGGTTTGTTTTTTTCGAATTTTATATCTATAACTACTTGTAAAAAAAACAACTATCCGTACTTACGTGACTTGTTTTTGTTTTTTGTAAACAAATAAAATTTAAACATTTGGAGCCGCCTTTGGACAAAATCTGTTTTCGTATATATATTTCGTATATATATTTTGTTTATTAAATGGCTGGTAGAAAAAGTTAAAAATAGTATATTTCTTTATAATTTAACTCTTTATTAAATTTAAAATAATTTTACTTATTTACTTTTTAAAAAACCATTGAACCTTTACTGCAAATATACTTTGAGTGTGAATATGTGTCTGTGTAAGTTTGTTTTTACGGGTGCAAAGTACGATTAATCGCCGTAGCAAATTGTTGGCACGTTTTCAATTGACAGCAGCAAAGCTTGTTGCATCAACCAAACGTTTTTATTTTAAAATTTACGTATTTTATCACTCATCCTTGCCATTTCTCTTATTCTAAATATGTACGTGCATGAGTGTATGTGAGTGTGTTCTAAAAAGAAATCCTTGGTTGTTAGCTGTGCAGTCATGAATTTTACGAGCATAAATAACACTTTCTCATACAACGAGTGCAAGTACACACACACACACACACACACATTTTAAAAGCTAAATGTACAATTTTCATAGGGTGTAAGCAATTTGCTACGTGCTACCTACCAACAAATAAAAATTTTGGTTGGAGAAATAAACGAATGATGTAAACGGTGCACGGAGTGGTAGAGAGAGTGGGCTTAGGCTTTTGAGATGATAGAAACTGTGAAAGTGTCAGCATGGCGTTATGATAAATAAAAAAAAATTACTTTTCTTCTTGGAATAGCGGGACTTATAGAACAAGCTTAATGAAGGTACATATTGATACCTATTACTTAATGTGCTTCTTCCGTGGCACTATATTCTGTCTTAATACGTTTGTTGGTAGACCATACTTCAGCAAAAAAAATTGCATTTTAGTTTTGTAATAATTTTAACAACAAGCCGTAAAAGTTGAACCTTTTCTAATAAGTTGTAAATGTAAAATTAGGAAACAAACTTTTTTGAAGCTTTTTATCAGGGACCGAAAATAACAGTTATTTTTGAATTTATGAGCAAAAAAAACCAAATGTCGGATAACTGATTCAATATATAGTATTGATCCTTGCAGACTAGTCTATCATAAAATGCTTTGCTTTTTAAATTTTTGACTTTTTGTTTTTTTTTTGGCAAAAATAAAAGTTATATTCTGGCTTTTATTTTTTTCGAGCAAATATAAAAGTTATTGTTTTGACCTTTATTTTTTAGAGAAAACATAAAATTTATTTTGCGGGCAAATATAAAAATTATTTTTTCGACCTTTTTGTTTTAATTTTATTAAATTAAAAGTAGTGCTTGCGGTCAGTTTTTTGTATAAATTTGTTGTTTATTTATTTAATTTTATGGTCTAATTTATAAACTTTTACAACAGTCTTATTGCAGGATTTTAAGCTAATTTGTGAAAAACAATATTCATATTTGCTTAATAACGAAAAAAATAATATAGGTTTATAGTCGGTACTCATTAACTTTAAACCTTTTATAAAGTTTGGAGTGAGGAAGCCACCATTTAATTGTTAATTATTTAATTTTCAGGCATGAAATGATTTATTAAAGCCATCCCATCCCTAGAATGTGTGGCTTCCAACAACTTGCATCCATCAAACTAAAAAAAGCTACAACAATTGCGTAGCCAATGACCTTTTTCGAAAAAATTTAAAAAAAAATGTAAAAATAAAATTTAAAAGAAAAACAAAACAAGAGTGATGTATAGACTGTCAAAGCATTATTCGAAATTCGATTACTTTTGTATGCTTCGAATAATATGTTCTAAAAAATTACTTTTTTACACACATTTCCATTGATTTGCCATATAAATAACAAAAAAAAATATTTTTAATGGCTTTTAGATTTATTTTAGCACATCATTAGTTCTCTAATTTAATTAAATACATTTTCATTTCCGATTACCGAGTCAATCGTTTACTAAATTTGTAGTTCACTGACGACTTATTTGGGAGAAGAGAGAAAATAAACAATAGTGTTGCCAGTACAAATCGAAAAATTAATTTGTAGTTAAAATACGAATATGAATCAAAATTTCTAATAACTCTTTATTAAGCGAAATATGTACTTTTACTTCAAATACCAAATAAATTTTTATACCCTACACCACTATGTGGTCAGGGTATTATAAGTTTGTGCTGATGTTTGTAACACCAAAAAATATTGGTCGTAGACCCACCTTATAGTATACCGATCGGTTCAGAATTTTTTTTTATTTCGATTTAACGATGTCCGTCTGTCCGTCCGTCCGTCCGTCCGTCTGTCTGTCTGTCTGTCTGTCTGTCTGTCCATGCAATCTTGTGCGCACTCTACAGGTCGCACCTATTAAGATATTTTGATGAAATTTGGTACGCAGACCTATGTTGGCCCAAGAACGAACAAGTTTGATTTTTTTGAACATCGGTCCATGTTTAGACCTAGTGCCCATATAAGGGTCCTACCAAAATTATAGTGTTTATATGCTGCAGGTCGTAAATATTAAGATATTTTGATGAAATTTGGTACACAGACCTATATTGGCCCAATAATGCAGCCTATTGATTTTGGTGAACATCGGTCCATGTTTAGACCTAGTGCCCATATAAGGGTCCTACCAAAATTATACTGTTTATACGCTGCAGGTCGTAAATATTAATATATTTTGACGAAATTTGGTACACAGACCTATATTGGCCCAATAACGCAGCCTATTGATTTTGGTGAACATCGGTCCATGTTTAGACCTAGTGCCCATATAAGGGTCCTACCAAAATTATAGTGTTTATATGCTGCAGGTCGTAAATATTAAGATATTTTGATGAAATTTGGTACACAGACCTATATTGGCCCAATAATGCAGCCTATTGATTTTGGTGAACATCGGTCCATGTTTAGACCTAGTGCCCATATAAGGGTCCTACCAAAATTATACTGTTTATATGCTGCAGGTCGTAAATATTAAGATATTTTGATGAAATTTGGTACACAGACCTATATTGGCCCAATAATGCAGCCTATTGATTTTGGTGAACATCGGTCCATGTTTAGACCTAGTGCCCATATAAGGGTCCTACCAAAATTATAATGTTTATACGCTGCAGGTCGCAAATATTAAGATATTTTGATGAAATTTGATACACAGACCTATATTGGCCCAATAACGCAGCCTATTGATTTTGGTGAACATCGGTCTATGTTTAGACCTAGTGCCCATATAAGGGTCCTACCAAAATTATACTTTTTATACGCTGCAGGTCGCAAATATTATGATATTTTGATGAAATTTGGTACATAGACCTATGTTGGCCCAAGGACGAAGCCTATTGATTTTGGTGAACATCGGTCCATGTTTAGAACTAGTGCCCATATAAGGGTCCCCCCCAAAATTATATTGTTTATACGCTGCAGGTCGCAAATATTAAGCTATTTTGATGAAATTTGGTACATAGACCTATGTTGGCCCAAGGACGAAGCCTATTGATTTTGGTGAACATCGGTCCATGTTTAGAACTAGTGCCCATATAAGGGTCCCCCCAAAATTGGCTTGGTTACAAACTGCAGGTTGCAAATATTAAGATATTTTAATGAAATTTGGTCCGCTGACTCACATTATAGAAAATTTTGACATAAGCCCCATTTTAACCCATTTGAATTTCGGATCCAAACAATACAACAAACTGGTGTAGGGTATTGCATAGTCGGCATGCCCGACTTTAACCTTTTTACTCGTTTTTAATGAATTAGCACATTAATATTTTGCGATTACTTTGGATTGCAATAATGAGTTACAATAATACAGGCCAACAAATTTTTAGCGCTGAGACCAAAGTATATTTTTTTCTAGAGGTAAGAGCAACGGTAAATCCTAATGTGGCCTCAGAATCTTCCCATCATATCAGGTTGTCGAGATAGATTGGCCTTAAATTTTAAGAAACCCAGTTTTACATCATATTCTAGACGTTATAATAGCGCGAATTCATTTTATTTTTAAAATTTATTATATCTTCTGAAACTTCTACACTGAGAGAATTATCTGCATGATACTAACGAATTTCTGCATTAAATCAATGGAGTTTCACTGGAACTCATGCATTGTTGGCATTGAAACTTTTCATTAAACTAATGAAGACTTTTATAAAATTATATGAAAAATTTCATTTCATTAATCAAAAATTTCATGCATTCAATGAAAAGGTTTCATTAAATCCTAGTTTCATAAAAACTATGAAGCTTTTTCGTTAAAATTAACAACTTTTTCATTCACGTTGTGAAGAAAACTTCATTAGTTTACTGAAAAAAAAATCATTAAAACTCGTCCAAGAAATTCTCTCTGTGTACCAATTGCTCTCAAAATAAAGGTTTAACCTTAGTTATATCTTGTTCCAACTTCGAGCATTTGACAAAATTTCAATTTTTTTAAAATTATATTGTGAGTTTTGCCATAAAAACAAAACACTTATATTTTTGTTCGAAAAAATAAAAGCATAAAATGATTTTTTATATTTGCTGGAAAAAACAAAAGTAAAAAAATTACTTTTATAAAAAAATAAACTTAAGACTCAGTTGAAAATTTGGAAATAAATAACTGACAAAATTTGCGGTGTACTGTTTATTGGGTGTTACTCAACTACATACATACTTCAAATTATTTTCAATTTAAAATTGCCTAAAATTTTATTAAAAGATCATGTTGCTTGAAATTGTTAAAACTACTGTTCGGTCACATGTTATATTTGAAAACAAAACCGGATATTCCATTTTTTAAAAAACCATATCTTCAAATTAACATTAATCATATGAAAAATATTCGTACTGGTGGTGGTTTGTATTTGATTCATGTCCTTAACGTAGCATGTGCCGATAAGTGTGTACGTCAGTTAATTTCTTTTGCATGACAAGGAGTAATAGTGTAAAATTGATGCTATAATACATCCGCTATACAAATAAGAAATTGAAAAGTTTAAATTTATAATAAAGTAGCACTTTACTTGGGTATAAAATACACAATATACGGAAAATTATAACTTAATCCTTTTGAATCTTGATAATATGTCAAAAATAAAGCTATCAAATGATGTTTTAAAGTAAATTATTTGGAGTAATTAGCATGGCACAAAATCTGTCCGAGGGTCCTTAAATTTCAGTAATATGTTGCATACATATCGCACTTGACCAACAAGAGGGTATTAACTCAAAACTTTAAAATTTTTAGTAGAGGTGAAAAACTGTTTGTGATTACCAGGGCAAGTTTAAAATGGCACAAAAAAAGTTGAAATTGGCAGGCATAATGGCACTAAAAAATAGTAAAATTGGCTAAAATGGCACGCTTATTTCAAAAATTTTAAAGTATAATAGTTAGTTTAAGTGTTTTTCTGAATGATTTTAACAAAAATACAATAAAGAGGGAATTTACCGTTGAACTGCTAAAGTGTATTCGCCGTATATTAGTGATTTAAAAAAAATCTGGAATTTTATTAAATATTAAATATAATTCCCTTGTGTCTGTTAAATTTTTCAATAAAAATGTTTTCTTGTTCTTCTTCCTATAAATCAACTCTAAAAAAATATTGTTTTTTTTTAAGTTTTTCCAAAAATTATTTACAAAGATTGAGTTTTTACTGAATTTTATAGCATTTTTATAATGCAAAGTCTAAAAAAATAGACAAAATGGCTTTTTTTGGCAAGGATTTGTAAAAATGGCATTTTTACAAAATAAGTGAAAAAATGGCAAAAATGGCATTTAATGGCAAATGCCAAAAAAAAACTTGCTCTGGTCAAGAGTATTCGAAAATCCGAATACATCATAGTAAGCAAATTCCATTTAAAAATATATTTACATTGTTTTTCTTTTAAATTTTTGCAATTATTGCAAAAAAATCTATTTTTTGAGTTAATACCATATTTTTGGTACTTTTTGTTGATATAAAGGTAGTCACTACACTATCACGAAAATGGTGTCAAATGTGGTTTTCGAGCTGAAAGAGTAATCGAAATACGTTGAAATTTTTACAGTAGATAGATATTACTGGTGCTAGTAGATTTCTTGCAAAAAGTGAAATTTTAAAAATTTTGAGTTAATATCCTCTTGTTGATCAAGTGCAATATGTAAGTTGAAATTATCACATCATTTTGTTTTGGTTATTTAGATCAATCGATAGTGCGGTGATGGTTACATTCTGGTAATTGCGGGTTCAAGTCGAGTTCATGGAGATGTCAAAAATATGTCAACAAAAATAAATACAATATTTACATACAAAAATAATAAATAAAAAAATAATAAATAAAAAAGTAACATAAAAGAAAAAATAGTTTTATTTTATTATTTTTTATTTAATGAACATGATTTATTGATTCAATAAACTCGTTCCTTGGGGACTTTCCAATGAAAAAATCATTGGATTAATGAAAAAAATTCATTAATACTATGCACAAAATTCTATCAGTGTAATCGAAAAGAAATATATATTTTCTTCGCTATCAGATTTCGATAGATCTAGCGATTTTATTTTGCCCCCAGCAGGAAAACTTGTCAAGTAGCTATTCGTCAAAAATCTATCGATTTCTTATCATCCGTAATATAATTAATAAGGCCCAATTTTATGTTAAAACGAGTAAAAAGGTTAAAGGCTGAGTTATCCAACCGTAAACGTATCTGTAACAAATCAGCTGTTTCGAAACGACAAGAAGAAATGTATACGAATGGTTACTAACACGTAAATGTAAACGTACTTGCCGGATCATTCTGTTGAAATCAGAATTTTCTATCCGGCATCGAAACAGCTGAATGATTTTAGTCGGAAAAAATATGAAATTAATAAAGAAAATTGATTCAAACAACAAATAAGGAATAAGAATTAACAAATAAATGGAAAAATTTAGAATAAAATATAAAACCAAATGAAATGGATGCTAAATAGTAATGTCGTTTACGGTAATCCATAAGTGTACGTTTTAGCTACGGCCCGGTACAGTTATATCACATTTACGGTCCCATAATCCGCCCTTAAAGTCGGGCATGCCGACTATACAATACCCTACACCAGTCTGGTTAAAAGCGAACTAATGTTTGGATCCGAAATTCGAATGGGTTAAAATTGGACTTGTGTCAAAATTTTCTATAATGTGAGTCAGCGAACCAAATTTCATTAAAATATCTTAATATTTGCGACCTGCAGTTTGTAACCAAGCCAATTTTGGGGGGGACCCTTATATGGGCACTAGGTCTAAACATGGACCGGTGTCAACCAAAATCAATAGGCTTCGTCCTTGGGCTGATATAGGTCGGTGTACCAAATTTCATCAAAATATCTTAATATTTGCGACCTGCAGCGTATAAACAATATAATTTTGGGGGGATCCTTATATGGGCACTAGGTCTAAACATGGACCGATGTTCACCAATATAAATAGGCTATGTCCTTGGGCCAACATAGGTCATTGTACAAAATTTCATCAAAATATCTTAATATTTGCGACCTGAAGCGTATAACCAATATAATTTTGGGGGGACCCTTATATGGGCACTAGGTCTAAACATGGACCGATGTTCACCAAAATCAATTGGCTTCGTCCTTGGGCCAACATAGTTCTGTGTACCAAATTTCATCAAAATTTGCGACCTGCAGCGTATAAACAATATAATTTTGGGAGGACCCTTATATGGGCACTAGGTCTAAACATGGACCGATTTTAACCACAATTCGTCCTTGGGCCGACATAAGTCGGTGTACCAAGTTTCATCAAAATATCGTAATATTTGCGACCTGTAGAGTGCGCACAAGAATGCATGGACAGACAGACAGACGGACGGACGGACGGACATCAATAAATCGAAATAAAAAAAATTCTGAACCGATCGGTATACTATAAGGCGGGTCTAGGACCAATATTTTTTGGTGTTACAAACATCAGCACAAATTTATAATACTCTGACCACGTAGTGGTGTAGGGTATAAAAATATCATAAATTGATGATCTTTTGTTATAAAAAATAACTCCCTAAACGACTTTAGTATAAAAGCTTTTTAAAAAAAAATACATATTTTGATAAAAATATGGGTATGTAGTTTTCCACAGCACAACGCCCTCTATTGGCGCTGCGCCAACGCCGTTTTAGACGGCTCGCGTCGGCTTAAAATATTTGAGCGCCTAAACTATTTTTGTGGGTACTATTTAAAGCAATTGTGTTTGACTAAAAAAAATAATTGCAATGGTTTAATGGTTAGCGCGTTGGACTGTTACACGAGAGGTTGCGGGTTCGAGCCCCAACCAAGGCAACATCAATTTATGGAAAATAGTAATATGTATGAGTTTTTTCTATCCCTCATACATATCGCAGCGTCCTCCTTCGGTGTTCCCATAGCACTTAACCCCACCGAAGTAAAATAATATAACAGGGCTATGAATTAAAAAGCTTCAACAAAATTCGCCAACTCACCGTCAGATGGCGCACAACAACTGTTCTAAAAAAATTCAACATCTCGCGCAATTACAGTGTTGCCATAGTTGAAGTCCTTCATCTTTCACCACCTTTCACTTCTTCTCTATCCCCTTTCCAAAGGAAGCAACACGTTAATTAATAGGAAGAATTTCCTGAGTGTTGCTTCTCTTAAAAAAAAAAAAAAAATAATAAAGTGCAATAACCACAAAAAAATAATTAAGTTTAATTGTTTAAAAATCCTATGTCTCAAAGTGCAATAAAATTTCAAAACTACACACAAAATAGCAACGAAAACAATTTTGTTGTTGTTTATATTTTAAATTTCATTGGATTTAAGAATATGGGTTTTAAAATTGGCAATAAATAACATTTTGAGCCGTTCAATCAGCCGCCATTGATTCATACGGTAGCTTTGACATAGCTGCATAACCAACTTCTGCACGAATTTCTGTGCATATAACACAAAAATGTTGCTAAGTCAAATTGTTTACCTCCCTTAATGTGCAGTAGACCTTACAGGCAAAAAAAAAGTGCGCCGTACACCCTCCAATATGAAGTATTTTTGCAAGGCAATTTCAAAAAAAAATTTATTTTGCCGAACGTAGGGAGTCGCCATTTTACATTTTTCGTTATATCTTTGGCATTTACAGTCATAACTTAAAGTATGATACATCGATGTTTTTCTCTCGAGGAGACTAGTGCTCTAAGGGCCATTGACCTCAAGTATCCCGTTCTAGTAGTTACCCACCAGATCTCAGTTGCTACCACCCTAATGTACGACCCTAATGTCAGAAAACTAAAGCTCGCAAAAAATCATTAAACTTTTGCTAAGAATGTTTTTTGATAAACCCAGTAGAAATTTTTATTTTTTTGGTTGCCGAACGTAGGGGTCGCCTTTTTAAATTTTTTTCATTGGATTTTACCTTTATGGCAAAAGACTGGTCTCCTAGGGGTAAAAAAATTGATATAAAAATTTTTTTTTTGCCGTACGGTCTACTGCACAACCAACTTTTGCATGAATTTTTGTGCAGATAAAACAAAAACGTTGCTAAGTCAAATTGTTTACTTGCCTTAATGTGCAGGTACACAACAACAACATATAACGGTTTCATACGGACTAAAAACAAACAAAACAAATGAAGCTAATGATGTCAACTTTGTACTTTGTACTAGATCTTGCGATTTTTATGATTATAGAACGTCTAAAGTAGGATATTTTTGTCACAAAAAGTTGACGACACATTTATTTTATGTGTGTAGTTTTCCCTAGAATTACAAAATAAAGCAAAACACAAGAAGCATCTAACGGTCTTTCTTTTTTTATGAAAATAATGTAAAACTGCCAAAATTATGAGGCACTTATCTTAAATGAGCAGGTACTAAAAGTGCACTTAAAAAAGACAATTGCATACACAATTTGGTAAATAAAAACGAAACCAAAATTTTGTGCATTTAAAGAAAAAGTGCACTTAAGAAAAAGGCAGTTAAATCAAAACAACTGCATACATATATGTCGCCGCCGCCGAAGCTGATTTGGTGACATAATCTTATATATTTTCTATTTTTAAATAAATTTAACTTTTGTGATGATAAGTTTTTGAGTAATTACGATTAAAATTAATTGGGCTTACTATAAAAGTGTATTTAAAATTTAAATTCGACTTTATTTTAAGCATACAGTTTTGCTCATTTTATGTACAAAAATATTTATAATTTTAAACATTTGAATTGGTTGAAAATATATTAACCAAACAGAATGCTCCAAAAACAAACCAAGTCGAAGCTTACTGCCACCCAAAATTTTAACTGAAGTCGAATTTAACAAAAAGATATGGGTCATTCCATCCCAAATCGACCAATGGCTGGAATCGAGCCCTTTCGATTTGGACGAATTTTGGTCAGAACTTTTCTTTCATCATATAACGAAGTTTTGTCAAAGGAAAAAAATTACAAAATTTTTTTTCGAAAGTTATCCAACATTTAAAATTTAAAAAAATGATATTTAGGCGTATTAAAAAAAAAAAGAATTGAAAAATATTGAAAAACAAAAAAAAATTTTAAATTTTGAAATTTTACAATTTTAAAAATCCAAGAACTCAAAAACCTATTTTTTTCCTCGATTTTTTTTAAATAAAACCTCTAACTGATCTTAAAAGATCCTGAAATTTTCAAGAGGGCGGCTTTTTTTTAAGACATGAATTTTTGAATTTTTTATTCTCTTTTTAAGTTTAATCTTAATACAATAATATTAAGCAAATATCCAATTCTGGAATTTTGAGCAATAAAAACCAAATTGAAGACTTTAGAAGCACAGAAAAATTTTTAAATCGAAATTACGATTTTATTTTTTTTGGTAATAGTTTGAAAAACAAATAAGTTAAGAAATGGCACATACACACACACATGTATACATAAATGGAAGAGTGTGCCATTTCTTACCTTATCCCAGCAATCATGGCAATACGAAGAAAATTCCCCGATCATATTGCCAGGAAGAAAACATTTATTGCCGGCAATATCAATTTCGTATTGCGGAAGTTTCTTCCGTCGGGAATAACTGTTACCCGAAAGCAATACTTCCAGGCAACACGAAAGCAATACCCCAGGAAGATAAATCGGCGATATCGCTAACTTATTACCTGGAAGATTAAAAAGTGATATCGTCAAATTAATAATATAAAGGATTTACGGTACAATATAAAGGATTTATTTTTTCATTATAAAATTTAAGCCTGAAAAAGAACATCTGCATACATAATCCATTGACCAACACATTAATTATTTTGCTTTCATCGTAGCCGATTTTTTTCCGCTCATTAAATCTTGATTTTTTCGAGGAATTTGTTTCCTGTGTATCTGTTGATTGTTTTTATACAAATTTTGTTTTAATTTTTTCCAAAATGACAAAGAATTCCAAACAAATTTTCTTTATGCTCCGGATGATAAAAAGGTAATATTGCCACAATATCATCATAAAAAAACTATGTCAAAAAATTAAATTTTTGAATTATTTGTTTCAAAATATCACCGAATTATCTTCCAAGTAATAAAAGGAAGACAATTTTAAAATACTACTTGATTATTTTCATATAAATGAAAAATAGAAGATATCGCTTTAATATCTTCTTGGAAGATATCTTCCAAATGCTTGCAGGGATTTGTTTTTTAAACTATTACCAAAAAAATAAAATAAAACGAGTAAAAAGGTTAAAGTCGGGCATGCCGACTATAGAATACCCTACACCAGTCTGGGTAAAAGCCAACTAATGTCACCAAAATCAATAGGCTGCGTTATTGGGCCAATATAGGTCTGTGTACCAAATTTCATCAAAATATCTTAATATTTGCGACCTGCAGCGTATAAACAGTATAATTTTGGTAGGACCCTTATATGGGCACTAGGTCTAAACATGGACCGATGTTCATCAAAATCAATAGGCTTCGTCCGTGGGCCAAAATAGGTCTGTGTACCAAATTTCGTCACAATATCTTAATATTTACGACGTGCATCGTATAAACAATATAATTTTGGGGGGACCCTTATATGGGCACTAGGTCTAAACATAGACCGATGTTCACCAAAATCAATAGGCTTCGTCCCTCGGCTGCCATAAGTCGGTGTACCAAATTTCATCAAAATATCTTAATATTTGCGACCTGCAGCGTATAAACAATATAATTTTGGTAGGACCCTTATATGGGCACTAGGTCTAAACATGGACCGATGTTCACCAAAATCAATAGGCTTTGTCCTTGGGCCAACGTAGGTCTGTGTACCAAATTTTATCAAAATATCTTAATATTTGCGACCTGCAGCGTATAAACCATATAATTTTAGTAGGACCCTTATATGGGCACTAGGTCTAAACATGGACCGATGTTCACCAAAATCAATAGGCTGCGTTACTGGGCCAATGTAGGTCTGTATACCAAATTTTATCAAAATATCTTAATATTTACGACCTGCAGCGTATAAACAGTATAATTTTGGTAGGACCCTTATATGGGCACTAGGTCTAAACATGGACCGATGTTCACCAAAATCAATAGGCTGCGTTATTGGGCCAATATAGGTCTGTGTACCAAATTTCATCAAAATATCTTAATATTTACGACCTGCAGCGTATAAACAGTATAATTTTGGTAGGACCCTTATATGGGCACTAGGTCTAAACATGGACCGATGTTCAAAAAAATCAAACTTGTTCGTCCTTGGGCCAACATAGGTCTATGTACCAAATTTCATCGAAATATCTTAATAGGTGCGACCTGTAGAGTGCGTACAAGATTGCATGGACAGACAGACAGACGGACGGACGGACGGACGGACAGACGGACATCGTTAAATCGAAATAAAAAAAAATTCTGAAGCGATCGGTATACTATAAGGTGGGTCTACGACCAATATTTTTTGGTGTTACAAACATCAGCACAAACTTATAATACCCTGACCACATAGTGGTGTAGGGTATAAAAAGTAAATACTGTTAAACAATTTCGTATACATATATGTTATATCCTAAAGAACATTTTCATTTAATTTATGAAGATCTAATTTATGAAATGCAATGAATTTTTTTAATGAAGTTATGAAATTTTAGGAAAGAAAAACCATGAAAAATTTTATAATATTAATTATATTTTAATACATAAAGAAAAGAATAATTAAAAGACATAAAGAAATTCTTCATTGATTCTACGAAAAAAATTCTATGAAATTATATCATTAATATCATGAAAGATAATTCTTTCAGTGTAATCAAACGTGTACTTTTTTGCACAACATTCTTCAAAACAATCTTTAAAGTATCTTTGTCTCCTTAGCCCGAATATGAGGGGAATAAATTTCCATATAATCGATTTTTAAACCCCGATTAAATGAAAAATAATTTACGGGTCAATATTGTTCAGAAATATTCAAAAATATTCTATATTTCTTATGTATTTGAATTCCACATAAACTTTTGTGCGCAAAGTTAAGGCAAACGCTGGACTTAAAATATTTCGGACTGAAATGCTAAGAAGAACATGGCAGAACTTCTCGGTGTTATACCTGTTAATGGCTTACTCTTTATAAAGCTTAAACGAATTAATTTGTGTACTGAAAACTAAAGCCGCCCATGGCCATATTTCTATTTTTTTTTTTAAATATTACTGTTTTAATTAACATCACAAATAACAGTCCTTGGTAATTGGTCTATGACTCTTACGGTGGGTCTCTTACTGTAACTTTAACTAAAAACAAAACAAAATGTCAAAAAAATGTACACAAAACAACAACAAATTTTTGGGTTAACTATTAACCTAATTTTAAACCTGCAGTATGAGACCCACCGTTAGAAGTAGTGCTTCAATAATCTGAAAAATAATTGGAAATTTTAAGAAAAATAATTTTTTTTCTTCTAATGGAAATATCAGCGATTCAGAACTCATGGATACTATCCAAAATTAGCTAGAGAAAATTTGTTTTGTATATAATTTTTCGACATTTCCTTTTTTTTTAATGGTTAATTTGTAGGAAACCTGCAGTATGAGAACCACCGTCAGTATAAGACCCACCGCAAGCGTAGCAGTGGGTTTCTTAGTGAAAACTTTTAGTTTACAATTAGTTAACCCAAAATTTGTTGTTCTTTGGTACAGGGTTTTTTGAAATTCTCGTTTGTAAAAGTTAAGTTAACCCACTATGGGTTAAGTTACCCAATAGTTAACTCAAAAAACATCAATATGAAATCCACCGGGATTATGAGCCACACCGTATGTAATCTGTGGTAAAACCCCAATGGTTAAGAGACCAAAAAGATACTATGAGACCAAACATAAACTGTACATAAATTGTACAATAACACTGTGGAACAAATTCAGGTTAGCAAAAGTTAGGTCGATTCTGAGAGTGAGGGGTGAAAATAGAGGCTAAATTAGAAGACCCGTATCGCGGCGTTTGCTTATGTTAGTTCGAATTTTTTATATGGTTTTTTGGCTATAACTCGTCGACTAATTGATATTTTTTAAATCTGTAAAAGCCAAATTATTGCTAGAGACCTGAACAACAATAAACACCGACTTATGTCGGCCCAATGACGAACCCTATTGATTTTGGTTAACATCGGTCCATGTTTAGACCTAGTGCCCATATAAGGGTCCTCCCAAAATTATATTGTTTATACGCTGCAGGTCGCAAATATTAAGAAATTTTGTTGATATTTGGTACACCGACCTATGGCAGCCCAAGTACAAAGCCTATTGATTTTAATTAACACCGGTCCATGTTTAGACCTAGTGCCAATATGAGGGTCCCCCGAAAATTATATTGTTTATACGCTGCAGGTCGCAAATATTAAGATATTTTGATGAAATTTGGTACACGGAACTATGTTGGCCCAAGGACGAAGCCTATCGATTTTGGTGAACATCGGTCCATGTTTAGACCTAGTGCCCATATAAGGGTCCCCCCAAAATTGGCTTGGTTACAAACTGCAGGTCGCAAATATTAAGATATTTCGATAAAATATGGTACACAGACCTATATTGGCCCAAGGACGAAGCCTATTGATTTTGGTGAACATCGGTCCATGTTTAGACCTAGTGCCCATATAAGGGTCCCCGCAAAATTATATTGTTTATACGATGCATGTCGCAAATATTAAGATATTTCGATAAAATTTGGTACACAGACCTATGTTGGCCCAAGGACGAAGCCTATTGATTTTGGTGAACATCGGTGCATGTTTAGACCTAGTGTCCATATAAGGGTCCTACCAAAATTATATTGTTTATACGCTGCAGGTCGCAAATATTAAGATATTTGGATGAAATTTGGTACACAGACCTATGTTGGCCCAAGGACGAAGCCTATTGATTTTGGTTAACACCGGTCCATGTTTAGACCTAGTGCCCATATAAGGGTCCCCCCAAAATTATATTTTTTATACGCTGCAGGTCGCAAATATTAAGATATTTTGATTAAATTTGGTAGAAAGACCTATGTTGGCCCAAGGACGAAGCCTGTTGATTTGGGTGAACATCGGTCTATGTTTAGACCTAGTGCTCATATAAGGGTCCCACCAAAATTATATTTTTTATACGCTGCAGGTCGCAAATATTACGATATTTTAATGGAATTTGGTACACCGACTTACGTCGGCCCAAGGACGAAGCGTATTGATTTTGGTGAACATCGGTCCATGTTTAGACCTAGTTCCCATATAAGGGTCACCCCAAAATTGGTTTAGTTACAAACTGCGGGTCGCAAATATTAAGATATTTTAATGAAATTTGGTTCGCTGACTCACATTATAAAAAATTTTGACACAAGTCCCATTTTAACCCATTCGAATTTCGGATCCAAACATTAGTTGGCTTTTAACCAGACTGGTGTAGGGTATTGTATAGTCGGCATGCCCGACTTTAACCTTTTTACTCGTTTTTATTTTTTGCCGGTCCAGATGCTCCCACAAATGTTCAATGGCATTAAGGTCGGGTAACTTAAGGGGATGATCTAACTGTTTGAGAGTACGGTAAAGCAGTAATTCCTTTATCATTTTTGCAGTGTGTTTGGGATCATTCCTTTTTTGAAAGACCCAAGCGCAATTTTTCTACACTGTGTATTATCTTTTGAAGTGGTGAGGTAATCTGTTTTATTCATGGTAACACCATATCCGAATCACCACTGTGCTTCACTATCGATGTTACATTTTCTGAAGTGTTGCATCTTCAAATTGATTGATTTTTGATATACAGGGTTTTATTCTTAGAACTCGTCCGTATAGTTCAGGGCTGGCAAAACTATGACACGCGTGTCAGTAGTGGCACGCGAGTGGATTTTAGGTGGCACGCGACGTTTTTTTGGATATTTTAAAAAAATTTAAACTAATAGAAGACCAGCAAAAAATTTAGTTAAATGTTAAATTTTGCAAAAAAAAAATTTTATTTAACTCCATAATGGTGAAATTTTTCATAGAGTTTGTAAATCGTCTTTTAGAATGAATAAAACTCAGTATTGCCACTATTTTTTGTTTAAAAAAATATGGTTAATACAGAACTCACAAACTCGATTATCAGAAAATTCTGGGAAATTTTCTAAAATTCTAGATTGAAAGAAGTTTAAATGTTTCGATGAGAAAATGCCTCATAACCGGAGAACTTAAAAGTACCAGAAAATTGCATAAAAATGGGAAACAACTTGTAATAAAATTGGAACTTAAAAGTTAAGTTTTTTTAAGGGAAAATAGGTGTTACGAAATAACCTTCAATTAAATAAAGGCTGAAAATAAACTTCATAATGAAATAACCCCCTTTGATGGAATTTGAAATTGCATTTTGATCGTGTTTCTCAGAGCCATTTCATCTGAAATAGAAATTTCTCAGTTCAAATCCATAATATTCGCTATTTATTCATTATTATGATGATAAAAACCGTCCGATTTATTTTAACAAAATTAAATTTTTGCCTGAAGCTCATTTTTCAACTAGTTTCTTACGTACTTAAAGAAATAATGGCACCCAATAATTTAACTTATTTAATAATCCCAGCCAGCAAATTCGGAGCGCTCATAAATAACATTTTTAAATGGCTCATAGAAATGATTATTGTTTTTTTGAAAACACTCTTTTTTTGGTAGAAAATATGAACCCTCAGAAAACAATTCAAAAAGTTGTGTCTACAATCTAAAAAGCTGTCTCAAAACGAGGGTTCATTTTTCGGACTCAAAGAAGATTCCAAAATTATTTAAATTTATGAAGAATATTTCGATTTTATACGTTCTTTTTTCTGAGTCATTTCTGAGTACACAGGGGGCTCTTTTGGACGGACCACTTTCATAGAAAAAAGTGAAAAAATGTTTATGTTTTTGGAGCTCATTTCTGAGTCATTAATGATCATCTTTGTTTGCTGGGATATGAAATAACCACCAAAAATGGAATAACCCCCCAAAAAATGAAAAGGCAATAATGTTTAAACTGTTTTAATTTTATTTCATTGGGGGTTTTTTCATAATGAAATAATCTCAATATTTGAAGATTAAATAAACCCCCAAAAATTAAATAACCGTCAAACATTTTTACGTCATTTCTTGGATGTTATTTAATTTTCCCTTTGGGGGTAATTTCATGGGGGTTATCCGTAGCGCTGATAAACATGTAAATCTGCGATGATATTTTTAAGAGAGATTTTCTAAATTTTAAAATTTTTTAAAAAAGGACTTTTAAAAAACAACTAAAATTAAGGTTGCACGCGAGAAATTTTTACAAAAAAAAATTTCCGTTTCTGGCACGCAGCGAAAAAATTCTTGCCAGCCCTGGCATAGTTTATTTGCATGTAGGGTAGAGGGGGGATCCTTCGCCAGTGGGGCACATACACTAATCCCATTTTTCTACGATGTTAAGGGAGATAAAAAATTGGAAAAATATATTTTGTGCATTGTTCAATTGCCTTTCCTTGGCATCCACTTTAACGAATTTATATCACATGTGGTCGCAGATAGACGTGTTTTTGTGTTTTTTGGGGTGCCAAGTAATAATTGAAAGCAACTACATTTTGCAATAACTTCCTCAAATCGTGTGATAAAAAAATCATTTTTCATTATGTTAGACCTATGATCCTAAGCTTTCCGAAAATAATAATTTGATTTTAATAAATGCTTAAAAATTGTGAAAAAATATTAATTTTATGTTAGTGCCTGCATCTGGGGCACAATCACCAGATGGCCCCTGGAGCTACGAACAGTTGGTGCTTCCCTGCCTAAAATGCTTTATAAGACTTTTCTATATGTTTAAAATATGTTCAATAGTAAATTAGTAGAATCGTGTTCATTCTTAAATTTATATTAATTATTCAGTTTTTTTGTAATTTTGAAAAATTATTATATTATAGTTTTAAATAATTTTTTTAATGTAGTGGAGGTTTATTGATTAAAAGGAATCATATACCTTAAAGAACTTATTCTAAATTATTTATTTCAGTCATTAAAACATTGACTATGCCGTATTAACAATATTTTTTTGTTGAAATTGTATCTAGCTCTTTTGGCGAATATCCCCCAGGTTTAGGCCAGTTACGCAGATTTGGGTTACTTTGAAAATCATAAAAAAATTAATAGAAAATATGCAAATAATTAGAATTAAAATCATAGAAATTAAAGCCAAAATATGCAGATCTTCAATTTAAAAGTAATTTTTGATAAATAATTAGGGGTTAAGAAATCACAGTGCTTTGAAAAAAAGTGACGAAGGATCCCCCCTCTAACCTAGTGCTCTTAGCATTCTGAAATGTTATCGAATATTTTAACAGCACTTTCAGTTGGATTTTGTTTGATTTTTCTGTAAATTTGAAAATTTTTCATACTTATGAATTCTGTATTCAACACTATTATAGCTTCTTTCAATCATTAAAGCAGTTCCAATTGCAAAAGAGCGAAATGAAAACATAATAAACAAACGTGTATAGTTTCTTTTGACGCTAACAGTAGGTTATAAAAATATAATGCAACTGCAGCTGCTTTGAAAGTCTTATAATGTTTTTCTATGGTAGATAAAAAGAAACGTTTTGGTATGAACTCCCACAATAGTGTCTTTCGGCATTATTGTTACCAATGCAACCAAGCAACTGTATATGTATCCTTTGTAGTTTGTTTTATTTTAATAACAAAAAAAATACGCAGACCGAACATACTCAGCTAAATGACACAGACGTTTTAAAATAAAACGAAAAATATCATTCAATAAAAATATATTTTATGGTTTGTCAATTTAATGATATTTTTTTACAAAAAAATAATAACCAAATAATGCAATATCAAACAATAGCAAATAATCAGCGAAAATAAAACCAAATAAAATTAATATTAAAAATAATATAAAATAGTGCTTTTAATTTGTTCGATTCATCATGAAAAAGGTCAGCAAGATACAAACGGAAAAAATACCATATTGTAAACCACAAAGACGTCAAAAGATCATCAATCGTCCAACAGAGGAAGTACTTTGCAGGTCAGAACGTAAAACTCTTGTAGCAGCTCAATTAAAACCGCGACCTTTAGTCGATTGTCCATTCTATGATTTAAAATATGAATTCGATGAACTACCTTTGGATCCTGTTAAAGAGTTTATCAAAGAGAAATTTTGTAAATTTAACAAATATTCCTTTTTGTTTAATTTTCCTTTAACATACAGTTTATTTAAATTCTCCAGCTCATATGCAATCGAATGCTATAACTGGACGTTGTAATAAAGAATTGGAATTTCACAAATATGAAATGGATACTGTAAAACGTCTGTATGATGTGTGCGATGATGACAGTTTACAAGCACTTCAATTGGATGATATTATAATGCCAGAAAAATTCGAAATGCTTCGTGATAAGAGGATACATCTTTATGGTTTCGATGGTAAGTTGAAGCATTGTTAAAAATCTTTATTTGTTGAAAATAATGAAGTTGTCAGATAAATAGACAACCAAATGCTTAATGGTTTACATTACAAGTAATTCTGAGGTAGAAATAACTAATAATGAAATAATGACTGTAACTGCTATTTAAAAAATGTGTTGAATTAAACTTAATTAAATTAAACGAAAATTACAATGAATTTTAATTACTTAAATTTAATCGTATAGCAATTGCTAGTAAAAAAACTAAAAAATATGGTAAATTTTACAGGAGATACTGCCTAATTCTTGTACTGAAAAAAATCCATGCATGTATATTAGACCATACCACCTTACAGGCAAAAAAAAAAAGTGCGCGGAACACCTTCAAATATAAAGTATTTTTGCAAGGCAATTCCAAAAATAAAAGTTTTTCCCGAACGTGGGGGTCGCCTTTTTTAAATTTTTGTTATAGCTTTGGCATTTAAAGTCGGATTTTAAAGTGTGATAATATCTGTTTTTTGCCTCGAGAAGCCAGTGTTTTTCTATGAAGGAAAAATCCAATGCAATGGATGTATCGAAACAGTTCATTAGCAAAAGTTTAATGATTTTTTGCGAGCTTTAATTTTCTGACATTAGGGTCGCACATTTGATAAAAAAAACATGTGAAACAACAAAAATGTAGTACCTTGAAATACAATTTTCTTTGACTTTGAGAGAGGGGTAAGCGAAATATGTCGGTGAAATTAACTAAAATAGTAGTAAAAAATTGGATATTTAAATTTAACTGATATTGCATTTATTATACCCTACACCACTATGTGGTCAGGGTATTATAAGTTTGTGCTGATATTTGTAACACCAAAAAATATTGGTCCTAGACCCACCTTATAGTATACCGATCGGCTCACAATTTTTATTTATTTCGATTTAACGATGTCCGTCCGTCCGTCTGTCTGTCTGTCCATGCATTCTTGTGCTCACTCTACAGGTCGCAAATATTAAGATATTTTGATGAAACTTAGTACACCGACTAATGTCGGCCCATGAACGACGCCTATTGATTTTGGTGAACATCGGTCCATGTTTAGACCTAGTGCCCATATAAGGGTCTTACCAAAATTATATTGTTTATACGCTGCAGGTCGCAAATGTTAAGATATTTTGATGAAGTATGGTACACCGACTTATGTCGGCCCAAGGACGAAGCCTATTAATTTTGGTGAACATCGGTCCATGTTTAGACCTAGTGCCCATATAAGGGTCCTACCAAAATTATATTGTTTATACGCTGCAGGTCGCAAATATTAAGATATTTTGATGAAATTTGGTACAACGACTTATGTCGGCCCACGGATGAAGCCTATTGATTTTTGTGAACATCGGTCCATGTTTAGACTTAGTGGGTCCTATAAGGGTCCTACTAAAATTATATGGTTTATACGCTGCAGGTCGCAAATATTAAGATATTTTGATGAAATTTGTTACACCGACCTATGGCAGCCAAAGGACGAAGCCTATTGATTTTAGTTAACACCGGTCCATGTTTAGACCTAGTGCCCATATAAGGGTCCCCCCAAAATTGGCGTGGTTACAAACTGCAGGTCGCAAATATTAAGATATTTTAATGAAATTTGGTTCGCTGACTCACATTATAGAAAATTTTTACACAAGTCCTATTTTATTATTTTCTTTTATTTTTTTTATGAAACTATACATTTATCCAAAAATATTTATGCATATAAAATTATTATTTGTTCGATATTTGCACATATAAATATTAATGAATATTTTAATATGCACTTTAGTTAAACTAAATATGCATATGAACATTAAGGCGGCAGCTTTTTGTGGAAATTTTGAATTTCTAGATATAAATCCTCTTTTTTTTATTTTTTATTTATAAATAATAAAATGTACATTTTAATTTAATTCTGGACCCGCGAAGCCATATGGCTTATCTTCTAACATTTAGCTTTAAATACTTGATTTTCACAAAAATCCGATTTTTTTTAAATCATAACCAGAGCTTTGACGAATTAAGTCTTTAATTCAGTTTTTGAATTCTGAATTAAAAACTCAATAAATTAATTCACAAAAGACTACATATTGAATGGAATTAATTCATATTTATTTTCGTTCGATTTCTATTGTTACGAATTAATTCAATTGCTATAGTTCTTTTTATTAAATCAAATGAATTAACTAACTGATGAACGCATTCAATTTTATAAATGGAACGGATAAAAAGTGAATTAATTCCTTACTGAGTTAATTCACCATTGAATTCATTCAGTCTCGGTGAATTCAATTTTCAGTGAATTAAAGAAACATAATTAAGTTCACTGAATTGAAAAACAAAAAATTACGTTCACTGAATTGAAAAATAGAAAATTGCGTTCACTGAATTCAAAAGCTGTTTTCTGGCGTTTAGTACACAGTGGAGTGCTTTCAAAATATTTTGGAAATAATTTATCAAGGTTGGCAGGCAATACCGCCAAAATACCGTTATCGATTCAAAACCCTTTCAACTGACTACCGTTACCCCTAAAATACCGTTACCGAAATACCGTTATCCTTAAAATACCATTACAGAAATAACTGAAATACCGTTATCCTTCAAAGACCGATACCGAAATAAATGAAATATCGATACCCTTAAAATACCGTTACCGAAATAAATGAAATAGCGTTACCCCTAAAAAAATAATTGCACGTGGGTATTGAGTATTTTTCGTACTTTAAGTTAGTAGCATCGTTTTGTTTTTAATCTCTGTTGTTTTCTGTAAAAAAAATTGCGGGATGCTTCGAAATAACTGACTACCGTTATCCTTAAAATACCGTTACCGAAATATCTGAAATATCGCTAACCTTAAAATACCGTTACCGAAATAATCAAAATACCGTTATCCTTAAAATACCGTTACCGAAATAACTAAAAAACCGTTATCCTTAAAATACCGATACCGAAATAAATGAAATAGCGTTACCCTTAAAATACCGTTACCGAAATAATCTAAAATAGCGTTACCCTTACCGATAACCGCATCGTTTCGGTTACCATCCATGTAATTTATCCATTATTGGTTGGTCCGTATGAGATTAAACTTCACAGGCCCATAGCAAGACTCTTTTGCCTCCAGATTAAATGTTTATTTAAGACCACATATAGTATTTAAATTTTTTTGAAAGCATACTTCTTTTAGATCGGCGTAATGGAAAAAATACTCTACACTTGTAAATTTTTCTTCTCCCTGAACATTCCAAATTCGAGTAAAACATCCCACTTTTGAAAATTTTCACAGTGTTTTGGGAGTTGTGGAATTTTTTTCATCTAAATTATTGCCAAAATATTTTGAAAAGACTGTACTGAACAGCAAAAACAGCTTTTGAATTCAGTAAAAGTAAATTTCATTTTTCAATTCAATTCATTTTTTGTTTTTCAATTCAGTGAACGTAATTTTTTCTTTTTTAATTCAGTGAACACAATTTTTTTTTTTTTTATTCACTGAACGAAAATGAAATTGAACGACTTCAGTGGTGAGTTCAGTAAGGAATTAATTCATTTGATTTAATAAAAAGAAACTGTAGCAATTTAATTAATTTTTTGAATTTGTTTTTGTTTAACGAATTCAGTAAATTATGTAAGGAGGGTATCGACTATAAAAGAAAATTTTTTAAATTTTTTATTTTTTATTTGGATATAGCATTCTCTCCCCTAAATGCTCTGAAAATTTCAGTAAAAAATTGGGTGAAATATCCACATGTTTTTTTTTTTGAAAAATATGTTTGTCTCAAGTAATATTCTAAGCGTTAAATTTGTTTATAACATTTTTAGCAGTTTTATTAAATTTTTTTTATTATTTTATTTTTGTTTAATTATTTTATTTATTATATCCAGGGACGAAACAGTTATAACTTTTATTCAAAAAAGTGATTGTTTTACAATTATTTCCTGTTTGAGTATTTTTAATTTTCTGTTTATTTGCTCTGTTTGATTTATATTTTTATTCAAACAAAAACAATCCAAACACGATTTTTATTTTTTCAAAAATAATAAAAGTTATTTTGTGATTTTTTTTCTTTATCAAAAAATAACAATTAAGAATATAAATCAAAAGCCATGGAACCAATGAATTCACCAATTATAATATCCTGATGATGTCAACTAGTGTTAATAAAAGATTGAACAGTGATTTAAAGTGAGTAAATATGTATATTCCAGCAACTTCCGGCATTCAATTTAGGTCAATTTTTAATTTTTATTTTATTATCAAATAAAAAAGTTAGTGCTTAATTTTTTCAAAAAAATCATTCTGTAACTTTTATAAAAAGTTTTAAAATAAAAATCAAAAAACAACAGAAATTTATAGAGTAAAATATAAAAATTGAAAAAAATTAAAATCTTTGCCAAACTTTGTGATTTTTTTGTGCAATATGATTTATAAAATATAGTGCATTATTGAAATATTATAATTAAATAAATTTGGGTGGTGACTTTTTTAGAAATATAACAGTTATTTTGGGTCTCTGATTATATCGCATAACAAAAAGAAACAAACTACATCAAAAGATACAAGGATTGCACTCAGTCTTTAAAGAAAAGCCAATGACGATTCTTCGATGGTGGGCGAAGGCACTTATATGGGGCTGATGGCTTTTTATAAGCCATAAAAGTAATCAATGTATGTATATAAAAAACAAATACAAAACAAATCAAAAAATTAACGAAATAAAAGAATTTTGACCTTCATGAAATGTCTAATAAATTCTCTACCATCGTTTTTAAGAATATTTGGGTTAATATATAAAATACTCTTTAACCGATTCTTCCGGAATTTGGTACACTTATAGAAAACTGCGAGACACAAATTTTGTTCACACACGGTTTTTTGAAATTTTGCTGTTTTCTAAGCCTAAAATTAATTTTAAACTTTAAACGCGTTTTCCCATAACATGAGTTAAAAATCGGCTGCCACTGTACAGCCAAGGCGGGTTAACTGATTTCGATCCGGGCTTTGTTTCGTAGGCAACAAATTTTAGTCAAATTTTATATCCCCGAGTAAGTGTTTTTTCTTGCCTTTTTTGGAATTTTTAAGTTTGTGTCGACACTTTGTTAAAACAAATTTTTTAAATAAAAATCGGGCCACAATAAGGACCAGAGAATTTGTCTTTGAAGAATGCTGCAAAGTGACAGCCTATTTTGCCTTTTTGAAGAAGTGGCAACCCTGTAGATTTTGGTTGGCAGAATTTAAAACTAATATTTTTCAAAATACTGCAAAAACATATATTTCAAATAGAAAAATAAAATTATAAAAATATTGTTATTTAAATTTTTGACAACCATTCAAATATGTAGCATTTATCCCTCCCCCCCACCCACCCTTAAGAAAAGGAATTCATTCAATGCTAAACAAAATTGAATTCGATTGGTACTGAATTATTCCCAAACGAATTAATTCTTCAAGGCTCTGATCATAACTACATATTGTTCATTTATAATTTCAAAGAAAATGCTGTTGGAAACATTTCCAAAAATTCAAATTAAAAAAAATATTTCCATTATTATACGCAATTGGAAGTCTGCTTTTTAGTGCCTAAAAATATAAAAGGGCCAAACAGTAAGATCCTTGCAATAACTTAACTTGTATTCTGAAACTCGAAATTTCGCCAAACAGCTGCCACCATATTATACTTTTTAATTCTATGGATCAATATAAACTTTTTTGTATGTATTGAGCCCTATCCGTCAAGAACGCGTAACTGACAAAAATGTATGTATTTTGGTACACTGACTTATGTCTGCGCAAGCCTTTTGATTTTGGTTAAAATTGGTTAATGTTTGGACTTAGCGCCAATATAAAGGTCCCTCCAAAATTGGCACATTTGCACGGTATTAGATATTTCGATGAAATCTTTTACACAGACTTATATTGCCCCAACGGTGTTGATTAGGTTTAAATCGGTCCATATTTCGATCTAGCGCTCATACAAAGTCCCCCAAAATTGTTTTTTCGCACGCTATTGATCACAATACAAAGATATTTTTATGAAATTTAGTACGCTGACTCACATGTGCCAAAGGACAGAGTATATTGTTTGCAGATAAGATCGATCAATGTGGACCTATTGCCCATATGGGCTTTGTTTCCGATTTTTCCTTAACCAAACCTAATATTAGGTAAGATCAATATTTCTTCCATTTTTTAATTTCCCAGTTGCAAAAAATACTAGTTCAGAACCAGTTATGTACTAGTTTATTTAAACCAGGCAACTAGTACGAGTTCTACCGCCTCTCCATACAAACAACTGTAGAATTTAACATGGAGATGTCATAGGGATGAGGGCAATTGTCGCTAAACTCCCACTTTGGTACTAGTTGTATAACTAGTTTGAAAATTACAATTTAAGGACGCAAAATAGGGAGCGAAACTGGTGCTAATGTGACAATCGCGGAACTAGTTCCCAAGTGACTCTTTGGAAATAGTACTGTACCAGTTGGTTGTATCTGAATTATATAGATAAAAAACAGAGGTTTTTCCTTTGATAAATCGCAGATTAGACCGATAGTTTCCTCTTACTGAGATAATTATATCCATTTACCAAATGAAATTTCAAATATTTTGTGTTTATGATTTCTAATGACAATAAAACATTTTAGTGTTTATTTGCAAACTCAAAATGTATCACGTATTACAAACAAAGGTAGTATTTCAAAACTCGTATTTAAATTCAATCTTTTGAAATCTCTGCACAGTTTCAATGAAACTATTAGGTATACAAATTCTTAAAGATTATTGTTTTTGGAAGAAAAACAAGAAGCTCTACTGGTTCTTATAAGAAATTTACTAAACTAGTTCTGGATTGACTCTTTGGCACCAGTACTGTAACAGTTGATTTACACCTGAATTCAATTCACAATAAAAAAATTTAAGTGTTTATTTACGAACTCTGATTTTTTAATTAAATATAAATGCAAAAAAAATAATTTCAAATCTCATATTTTAATTCAGGTAATTTTTTTAAACAGTCTCTACATAGATCGTATTTAACTAGTACACAACTGGTTCAAAATGATTATTTTGAGAACTAGTTATATAATTACTAGACAACAAACTAGTATATTTTAGAACTAGTTCGACCATTTGCTACTGGGTTGTTATCAACTTATAGAGAAATTTTGCCAAAGCTTATTTTAACCAATTCAAATTTCAGATCTAAACCTTATTTGGCTTTCAACCAGAGTGGACTATTTTTGTGAAACACTCGTAAATACAAGAAAACATTCACTTTAACATTGTAGTGGGCCAATTAATGTAGTATAAATGGGGTTAAAAAATTACATTTATATTTGGTTTTATTTTTCTTGTCTGTTCCAAAGCGAAAATATGAGGTTTTGCAAGCCAACTGCTCAGTTGTCAATGTCAAGCTTAAGCTAGTTTTTATTGGTCAATACGATACGAATAATAATTGACAAATTTTTTTAATTCGCCTAATTTTAGTTTAAAATCTTTCTGTAGTAGGCGTGGTTAAGTTTTGACCAATTTTCTATAAAATACAGTAATAAATATGGATTCCCAATAACCCAAACAATATCACGATATCGAAACGATATCACCTAGGTGATATTTAATATCACATATAATAATCACTTGTAATACGACAACGATAGATATGTTGTTCTAAAATGTACCTTTCTTAACCATATCGTATGTCCAAAGAATTATAATATTATTTTCACTATAAAAATTCCCTGGAATGACGACAGTAAAATCGCCTAAATCTGGTCTAGCATCGAAACACTATCGTTATTCCAGACGATTTCGATATCGAAAATAATATCGTATATTATACCAAAACCGAAATTCTTTTAAAATGAGCTGAAATGTTGTCATAATGAAATCGTCATATTCTGAAGAAAAGTCGAACTCACCTAGATTTTGCAACAATAATTGTAAAATAAAAAGGAGTAAAAATTGCAAGTTTTTATGAATTTTATTTGTTTCTGAAAACTATTTGAATCTTTTAAGTGTAGTATTATTGCAAAATGATTGCATAATTTTATAGTAAGAATATTTAAGATCTACTAACTCTCCTTTTAGTTTGATATTTTTAGTACACACTGAATTTGAAAAAAATGCCAATTCTATGCAGTTACTAAAGCAACAACTAAAATGAAGTTACCGTTACATATTTCATGTTACTTGCTACACTATTTGGTAAAACATCATCTGAATAAGATAAGTTACTCATAAAATAGAAAGCAAAGAATAACTACGTCAAACTTAATATTATTAAATAAAGAACTTTATTAATTTGTTATACATATGATAAACTCGTGCATTTTTATTAATTAGAGTTTATTAAAGTAAGTAATGAATATTTTGAAGTATACTTTATCATTAAACCTTATCGAAAACGATATTATAATCTTATTGGGATATGATATCGTTTTCGGATATTTAAGGTGATAGAAATTTAGCTGTCATATCGTTCTTTGGTTTTTTGATCCATTTTAACATTTTTGATCCAATCGTATATAAAAGGAAAAGCATATAAAATAATCCTATATATAAAATTTAACTTAAAAAATAAAATCATTGAATTAGTTTAGTTATTAAATTATTTATTACTTTTTATTACTGCTTTAAAAGGGATTGATAATATTCTGATAGAATTTTCCAAGCTTTAGGTTCCATAAAACCATCAGGAGGATTTGAGCCAGTCTTAGCTAATGTGCGCATTTTAGTACCTGAGATAAATTCATATTCATCCTTACGTTTAGGTTCGAAAAATGTCATACGTGAAACACTTTTATCATAAGCTGCCACTCGGAAGGGAAGAATCTCCATACTATCTAAACCTTGGGCCATTTTAAGTACTCTAGCAGCATATAAATTACCATCTGGATACATTTCCTCATCGGGATGATGCATACCCGCTGGATCTCTGTCAACGATGTAAAAATTGGCACCAGCATTCATACGGGCCTTAGCATGCCATTGTACTTCTGTTGGACCGGCATACATCATAGGTGAGGGGAATATAGCCAATACAGTGTCGTCTCTATTTAAAACACCAGAATCGAGTACAGCTTGATGTTGAGCCATACGCACAGAAAGTGGTACATCATCATCTTTAGTCCAACCTCCTAGAGGATGCAGCAAAAGTGTGGGTTTCTGGAAACCACGATCGAGTAATCGACGTTTAGTATCTTGCATAAGTAAGGCATGGCCATTATGGATAGGATTACGAGGTTGAAAAGCAAATATAGCATCAGATTTCATTTCTCTAAATTTCTGTGTCAATTCATTGGGTGTCAAACGATACTGATCTAAACCATCATTCCATTGTATACGTTCAATAACTTCTAAATCGCCTCCAACCAAATAATCACCAGATTCTAAAACCATCTTAATATAAGGTTGATTTGGATTGCAAGTACCAAATTGTCTAGATAAACGTTCTTCTTTGCGATGATAATAAAATTCTGGATTTCTTAATATAGCGACTGGTTTATTATTATACGTCAAACATATGGCCGAGGAACCATCCAATTTTTCTTTATTTTCCGTAGTAACCGATAATACTATAGGAACTGACTCATTGCCCCTAAAAGCACTATCTTCACTTAGAATGGAATTAAAATGCAAAGTCTGTAAATATTCATCTTCACGCATGAATCCTTTTAAAGGATAAGCCCAGCCTTCGGATACTACTTGTACCCATTGCAATTCTACTTGTGTTATCGGTATGGAGGGCAATGATTTGGCTTCATTTAAAATGGCATCTTTTAACGAGGCGGCCACAAATAGTTCGGGCAACTTCACAATATCTCTTAATGATTGGGGAATAATGTCTTCATCTTCTAGTAGTTGTATGACTTTGTGTGTTGATTCTTTTATGGTAAAACCATCAGTGCTAACAATTAGTTCGGGATTCATAGGTTTTTCATATTCTTGAGTTATACCCGTAAAACCTTTGATAACACCCTCTCTAGCTTTCTTATATAAACCCTTAACATCGCGCAATTCACAAATTGACAATGGAGTATCAACAAATATCTCAAAGAATTTCAAACCAGCATCTTCGTGTATTTTTCTAGCCATTTTGCGATCATCTGCAAACGGCGATACAAAACTGCATATTGATACTACACCACTATCGGAAAAATATGTTGCTACTTCAGCAACTCGTCTAATATTTTCTTGACGATCGGCTGGTGTAAAACCCAAGTTTTTGCTTAAACCCGTCCGGATATTACCACCATCTAAACCATAGGCCGGTATACCTCTGGCCACTAAGTAGGCTTCTAATTCAAAGGCTATTGAAGTTTTGCCAGCTCCACTGAGGCCCGTAAGCCAAATTGTACAACCACGAAAACCACGGCATATGCCTAGATTTTTACCTCTTACTTCACGAGTTACATGATGTTTTTGTTCAGTTACATTTGTAGCAACTTGCAAGCAGGTTCTTTGTCCTTTTTTGCTAGTTTTAGGTTTATCACACATTTTTCTTAACAAATTAACTTCTCTTGAATCACAATATTTGCAGTGGACGCAAGTATATCTTCTGGTACACAAGTACTAGTTCAACTGAAAGCTTTAAGAGTACTAATATATATATACTCTTTGATACTTGTTTTTATTTACGAAATTAGGCATTTGTTGTACTTTTTGTATAAATCTCAGGTAAAACATATACTTGCATTGGAATTTTTACTATGGCTAAAATACAGGTACAAAACGTGAGATCTGTACACATGTGCTATTAGTTGCCCTTACAGGTAGTCTTCGGATAAGTACACAGGATATATAGAATTTCGTGTAGCATACCCTTTTCCGCAACAGGTCATAAAACATGTTGTATTTATATTCATAATCCTTTAATGAGAAGAACAGATTATTACAAACAAGATTACATTTATTTT